>CM076909.1:5359286-5675048 GCA_039519145.1 Kokia cookei
TGGCATTCGTCGTTGGGAAAATGTGATCTAGTGTAAGACAGTCCTATTGGAGTGATGGTTGGCTAGAGTCAGGTTCATCTAAAAACAAAATTATATCTAGAGCTAGTGGTCGTAGGCGTCCTCTTCCACTATAACTGGCTTATTTGGGCACGAGAAGAATCATCTAAAGTCTGTGATTGAACCGAGGAGGAATCAAGATAACCAGAGGTTGGATCTCTCGATATTGATAAAACCTATTTTTCTTCGACTCTGTTTATTTTTATGCAATGTAAATTATTTCAAGACTTCAAACTTTTATTTCTTTTAATTCTGTTTTTTTTTTCTTCAGGTCCGACGCTTTTCTTAGGCAAGATTTCGTCCACAATCTCAACAGACAAGATTTTTGCAATACTCAAGTCCTTGAGGATTTGACTGTAACACCCCTTTACCCGGTTCACACGTAACTCGGTATAGAAGTTTTAGATACAGTACCAGAGAATTAAACACGAGTATATAAAATTTTTCTTCCAAACAATGTGTTTTTAAATTATTTTATTCAAAATATCATCAATTCATTTCATCAACTCAAAGTATTCCAAACAACATTTTTCCTTTCATTAGGGACATATATAAGTATCATTGTACATGCCATTTTTACCAAGAGTAAATACTTGGAATTGAATCTTCCAAAGGTGAGCTGATGTGACGAGAGGTCCCTTGCCTTGACTTTATCCCCTCGTAGCTACTATACCTACGTGTTAAAATAAACGTGTTAAGCCGGTGAAGGCTTAGTAAGCAGTACAAAAGTAATGAATAACTATTAAATTTCTCATGTTTATAAATTTCTAGCCTTACTTGCATAAACCATGTAACTTCCCAAATTAGTTTAATTCATACTTTTATCTACTTTTTTTTCTCATATTAGCCCATTGCAGACTTTCATATAACCTCTCGGATATACGGAACTAACAGTGAGTACCGAAGTACTATCAATGAGCACATAAGTGCTGGGGAAACAGTAAGCACACACAGTGCAAAACAGCAGGCACACACAGTGCAAAACAGTAAGCACACACAGTACAAATCAGTAAGCACATATAGTACGAATCAGTAAGCACACACAGTGCTGAACAGTAAGCGCGCTAATGTTCCTTAATGGCATGCCACTAATATCACAATGGTTCTAACTTGTCTACATGGGCATAAAATCTCATATAACAACATTTCTCATAGTTGTTATATTTCACTCCTTCACTAAACATAACCACACCATTATGTATATTTCACATATATATCATCATATACCTCTTTACTCTTATTTTCACATAAATTTTCAAAGCTATCCATTTGAGTCACAGTCACTAAATTATTTATATCTTGAGCTACATAATTCGGAATTATTATCCGCTTGATGTTTCTAAAACTAGACTCAATTATCTTTTTACCATAAAATTTCCAGAATTTTTACTTTAGCCAATTCGTACAGAAAATTCTTCCAATTTACTCCTCTGCAGCCCAATAGTTTTGACCTTTCCGTACAAAAAATTAATTATCTTTTAATACAGGGATCTAAAAATGTTCCCGTCTGTTTCTTTTGAAAATAGACTCATTATTTATCAAAAAAAATAGACTCATTAAGGATTTAACCACATAAATTTCAGTCTCTAATAATTTTTCTACATTTTTCTATGATTTTTCAAAGTCATAACAGGAGAATTTGAATCTACTCTGACCTTGTTACACAAAAACTAGTATATCTCAAAATATACAATTCTTTTTCTTTCACTGTTTCTTCCATATGAAACTAAACTTAATAAGCTTTAATCACATGTTTAATTCGACCCTTAACTCTTTTTATACATTTTTTGGTGAATTTTTGAAGTTAGTCCTCTGATTCTGTCTAAACTGTTTTAAAGAGAATATTTCCCTTCTCATATTCCTTTGCACTAAACTTCATTTAATCACACATAATCACCATACTTATAACTAAACATATCATTTTACTCATTTTTATCACAATTAATCATATACTAAAATTATATACTTTAAAGAGAATAAATTTTCAATTTAAAATCTTGTAGTACTTACAACAAAAAGGTTGGTATTCTTCTTTTCTTACTCCTAACTCTTCTCTTTGCTCTTTTCTTCAATTTGGTCCCTTTTCTTCTTTCCTTTCTGTTCAAATTCATATAAACATATATAAGCTAAAGGCTAAAATTAAATGATTTTCATGCAAAATTATGAAAATACACATGTATATCATGAGAATTTAATCATTTCTTACCTTTGTTCATGAAACCCAAAAATTCTAATTCAATCCCTACACACTTTAACCCTTCAAAGTGAACTCTACAAGAAAATTAAGGTGACTAATAACTTCCTTCCATGCCTTTCTTAAAGAAATTTCAAAGAAAATGGAAGATTTTGGAGCTTGGAAGTTTTAACAACGGTGGAAGGACCTATTTGGAATAAAAGCAAAAGTTGGAAAGGAGAGATATCCATGTGACATTGGAAATAGATGAAAAAGATGATATTTTCATCTTTTATTTAATTTTATTTCTCTCAAATTCTCTAGATTTCTCCACTAAAAATATCTCTCTTATAAAAATGGTAAAATTGCATTTTTAGTCCTTGGGCCTTCCAACTTTACACTTTGGCCTAAAATATTACCTCCAAAAATATCTTCCACCAAATTACTCTTTTACCCCTCATTAATCAATCTAATTCCCATGATGACTCATAATTCAATTTGGATAAATTACTATTTAGTCCCTCATGATTTCTCACAATTACTATTTAATCCTTTAATTTTCCTAACCTTTCTTATTTCAACTACATATTCTACTCTAATATTATTCCAACTCCGGTTCAAAAACACGGATGTTACAATTCTCCCCCCTTAAATAAATTTCGTCCTCAAAATTTACCTATATCGAACAACTGCAAATATTGTTGTCTCATGGCTTCCTCTCTTTCTCATGTAGCTTCTTCTGAATTATGATGTCTCCATAAAACTTTTACCAATGGAACTTTTTTATTTCTCAACTCTTTCACTTCTCGAGATAGAATTTCTATCGGTTCCTCTTCTTAGGTAAAGTCCGGTTGTATTTCTATAACCTCTAGGGTAATCACATGTGATGGATCAGATCGTTACCTTCTCAACATAGACACATGAAAAACATTATGAATCTTGTCTAATTCTGCAGGGAGAGCTAATCGATATGCCACAGGACTAACTCGTTCTAATATTTCATATGGCTCGATAAACCTTGGGCTTAATTTCCCCTTTTTGCCAAACTGGAGAACTTTCTTCCATGGAGACACTTTCAAGAAAACTTTTTCACCAACGTTGAACTCAATATATTTTCTTTTCAAATCAGCATATGATTTTTGTCTATCTACAGTAGCCTTTAATCGGTCTCGAATCAACTTTACTTTCTCCTCAGTTTCTTGAATTAGATCAGGACCCACTGACTTATTTTCACTCAATTCTGTCCAACATACAGGAGTCCTACACTTTCTTCGATATAATGTCTCATACGACGCCATCTGAATACTTGATTGATAACTGTTATTATAAGTGAATTCAACCAATGGCAAATACCTTTCCCAATTACCTTCAAACTTAATAATACAGCTCCTCAACATATCTTCTAAAATTTGTATCACCCGTTCCGATTGCCCATCTGTTTGGGATGATACATCGTACTAAAGTTCAACCGAGTTCCCAAAACTTCATGTAATCTTTCCTAGAATTTTGATGTAAATCTTGGATCCCGATAAAAAATAATAGATACAGGAACACCATGAAGTCTAACTATTTCATCTATATAAAATTGGGCATACTTCTCCATTGAAAAATCAATTCTTACAAGAAGAAAATGAGCAGAATTAGTTAATCGATCAACGATCACCCATATGGCATCCTTTTTCTTCGGTGAAAGTGGCAGTCCTGTGACAAAATTCATTGTAATTCTTTCTCATTTCCACTCTTGTATGGTGATCGATTGAAGCAATCCCGATGGCACTTGATGCTCTGCTTTTACCTTTTAACATATCAAGCACTTGGAAACATACTCGACTATATCTCGCTTCATCCTTTTCCACCAGTAAAATGGCTTTAAGTCATGATACATCTTGTTACTTCCTGGGTGCATAGCAAAGGAACCATGATGAGCTTCATCCAAGATCCTTCGTTTCAAATCTTCTTGATTAGGGACACAGTCAATTATGAAATCTTAAATTCCCTTCACTATTAATCTCAAACTCACTACTTTTGCCTTCTTCAAGTTGTTTCTTTATCCTCATCAACTCCTCATCATCTTTTTGTGCATCCTTCACTTCTTGCAAAAAAGTGGGCTTTACTCTTAGCTCAACTAACAATTCGCCATCTTGTTACATCTTCAAATGTGCATTCATTACCTTTAATGCTGCTATTGAGTTTCTACTCAAAGCATCAGCTACTACATTTGCTTTCCCGAGATGATAATCAATGATGTAGCCATAATCCTTTATCAACTTAATTCATCTTCTTTGTCTCAAATTCAGCTCTTTCTAGGTTAACAAACACTTCAAACTTTTGTGATCAGTGTACACATAACACTTTTCTCCATATAAGTAATGTCTTCAAATTTTTAATGCAAACACCACTACAGTCAATTCGAGATCATGAGTAGGATAATTCTTCTCATATGGCTTCAATTGCCTTGATGCATATGCAACCACTTTTCCATCTTACATCAACACACGCTCCAAACCATTATAGGATGCATCACTGTAAATCATAAACTCCTTACCAGATTCTGGTTGTATCAACATTGGAGCTTCAGTCAATGCACCCTTCATTCCACTCAAACTTCACATCTTTTTGTAATAGCCTTGTTGAAGGCAATGCAATCATAAAGAATCTCTAAACAAATCTTCTATAATACCCAGCAAAACCAAGGAAACTTCTTACCTCTGTCACATTCTTTGGTAGTTTCCACTCGAGAATTGCTTCAATCTTTTTCGGACCCACTCAAATGCCATCCGCTGATACAATCTGACCTAAAAAAGTAATTTCTTTCAGCCAAAATTCACATTTGCTCAACTTGGCAAACAGTTGTTTTTCTCTCAGAATCTGCAATACGATTCAGAGATGCTTCTCATGTTCTTCTTGTCCTTTCGAGTACACTAGAATATCATCAATAAATACCACCACGAACTGATCCAAATACGGCTGAAATTTTTTGTTCATAAGATCCATGAATGCAGCCGGTGCATTAGTCAATCCAAACAGCATCACGAAGAACTCGTAATGACCATAACGAGTCTTAAAGGCAGTCTTTGGTAAATTCGACTCTTTTACCCTCAATTGATAGCATCCCGATCTAAGATCAATCTTTGAAAACATACTTGCTCCCTTCAATTGATCAAATAAATCATCAGTCCTGGGCAATTTATATTTATTTTTTATCGTTACTTTATTCAGTTGACGATAATCTATGCATAGTCTCAAAGACCCATCTTTCCTTTTCACAAATAAAACTGGGGCTCACCATGGTGACACACTAGGACGTATAAATCTTTTATCCAATAACTCTTGCAACTAAGTCTTCAATTCTTACAACTCTGCAGGTGTCATTCTATAAGGTGCAATTGAAATCGATGCATTACTCGAAATCAACTCAATCCCAAATTCGACTTCTCTTTCAAGAGGTAATCCCAGTAATTCTTTAGGAAACACATTAGGAAATTCTAGTACCACCAGTATCTTCTCAATCTCACTACCTTCTACCCGGGTATATAAAACATAAGCTAAGAAAGCATTATATCCTTTCTTAATCATCTTGAAGGCCTTTATTGCAGAAACCACATTCGACAAAACACTAAACTTTTCACCAATCACAATTACTTCTTTTCCATATGAAGTTCTTAAAGAAACTATTTTTCTTCTACAATCAACCATAACTCCATGTTCAGATAACCAATTCATTCCCAATATCACATCAAATTCATGAAATGTAAGGGCCATAAGATCTACTAGAACTCACAACCTTGAATCTTTAAGGGACATCTCCTACACACTTTATTGACCCTTTCACTTTGCCCAAAAGGATTCGTAACAATTATCTCATGCTCAGTGGGTTCTACTACTAATTCTCTCTCTTTCACTAATGAGATGCATATATATGAATATGTAGAACCAAGATCAATTAATGCAACTACAAGAGAGTCAGATAAAGAAAATTTATCGGTGATAACATCATAAGCATCTTCCTCTTCTCTGGTCTTGATAGCATATGTCCTTGGTCTCCGAGACTTTGATTTATCAGCCACATCTCTTGTCGATCTCATACCAGTATTACCAAAATTCTCAGGCAATCTACTTTTTTGTGGAGCTGAACTACCTCTTGCAGACTGTTCAGTAGTATTCTCCAACTACCTCTTGCAGACTGTTCAGTAGTATTCTCCATCAATCTTGAACAATGTCTAACAAAATTATCCTTAGCTCTACATCTGAAATAGGCTCAAGTATTCACTCGACATTCTCCCCAGTGAAATCTTCCACAGTGTTCATATGGTGACTGTAATTGTGATGTCTTTCTTCTAGTACCACCCGTACTAATTATGGAAGTTCCTTGTTGAGTTTGTCTTGTTTGGCTTTGAAATCTCTTACCAGTAGAAAATGAAGCATATCTAGGATCTCTAGACTCTCTCATTCTTCTTGAAGAAGCGGGAGGTGCAGAACCAGTAACTATCCTCTTTCCAGCACTTTTCTCTCTCGAACGAATCAATCCCTCTTCTAACCGTTGAGCTTTATCAACCAAAACAGGAAATTCTTGTAGATGTAACAGTAGAAGAGGAACATATATCTCTTCATTCAATCTCAACTCAAATCTTCTACACATATCTGCTTCATTAGCTATCAGCTCTTTAGCATACCTACTCAGCTGAGAAACTCACATTCATACTCGGACACTGACATGTTATTCTGCTTCAAATCTAGAAATTCTCTTTTCTTCTTTTCCAAATAAAGTTCACTGATATACTTCTTTTTGAATTCAGATACAAAGAAATTTTAATTGATCCTTTTTGCAGGATGAATATTTAACATTGTAGTCCACCACTGATATGCTTCACCCTTTAATAAAGATACTGCACACCTTAATTTTTCTTCTTCAGTGCATTGCAACTCTTCAAACACTCTCTGACTATTTTCTAGCCATTCTTCGGCTTCTGCCAGACCATCATCTTTCTTTCCTCTGAATTCTTCAACCCCGTGTTTCCTTAATTTCTCCAAAGGAGATCAGTGACTAGATGCAGAAGGTTGTGGCTGAGGGGCATTAACAGAAGGTGGTGGAGACACAGTCTGAGCATTATTATTTCTCACCACTTGCTGTAACTACTGATTCATTATTTACAACAGAGTCGTAATCAAAATTTCTTGTTGAGAGGGCATTGACTCACTCATATGTTGAGTTCTTTCATCATTCATAGACTCTCTATAATCATAAGAATGTACAGATTCTCTTTAAGCTTGGATCCTAGGTGTGTCTCCTTCTCTAACAATATTTGGGACCCTACTTTCAACTTCATCTTCAGCTTCTTCTCAAGGTCTATTCGACATATCTACTTTCTACAATATTCATAATTAAACAATTTAAATAACTAAACTTCCTCTCATCACATCAACATATAAAATGACATGTACACGTGGACTCATTCCCGACCCCAAACATCAGAAAACCTTCACTTTGATACCAACAAATGTAACACCCCTTTACTCGGTTCACACGTAGGAACCAGGTATAGAAGTTTTACATACAGTACCGAAGAATTAAACACGAGTATAATAAAATTTTTCTTCCAAAAAATGTGTTTTTAAATTATTTTATTCAAAATATCACCAATTCATTTCATCAACTCAAAGTATTTCAAACAATATTTTTCCTTTCATTAGGGACATATATAAGTACCATTGTACATGCCATTTTTACCAAGAGTAAATACTTGGAATTGAATCTTCCAAAGGTGAGCTGATGTGCCTTGCCTTGACTTTATCCCCTCGTAGCTACTATACCTACGCGTTAAAATAAATGAGTTAAGCCGGTGAAGGCTTAGTAAGCACTACAAAAATAATGAATAACAATTAAATTTCTCATGTTTATAAACTTCTTGTCTTACTTGCATAAACCATGTAACTTACCACATTAGTTTAATTCTTACTTTGATCCCTTTTTTTTTCTCATATTAGCCCATTGTAGACTTTCACAAAACCTCTCGAATATACGGAACTAACAGTGAGTACTGAAGTACTATCAGTGAGCACATAAGTGCTGGGAAACAGTAAGCACACACAATGCAAATCAGTAGGCACACACATTGCAAAACAGTAAGCACACACAGTGTAAATCAGTAAGCACACACAGTGCTGAACAGTAAGTACACACAGTGCTAAACAATAAGCACACACAGTGCTGAACAGTAAGCGCGCTAATGTTCCTTAATTGCATGCCACTAATATCACAATGGTTATAACTTGTCCACATAGGCATAAAATCTCATATAACAACATTTCTCATAGTTGTTATATTTCACTCCTTCACTAAACATAACCACACCATTATGTATATTTCACATAGATATCATCATATATCTCTTTACTCTTATTTTCACATAAATTTTCAAAGCTGTCCATTTGAGTCATAGTCACTAAATTATTTATATCTTGAGCTACATAATTCATAATTATTATCCACTTGATGTTTCTGAAACTAGGCTCAATTATCTTTTTACCATAAAATTTCCAGAATTTTTACTTTATCCAATTCATACAGAAAATTCTTCCAATTTACTCCTTCTTTGTAGCCTGACAGTTTCGACCTTTTCGTACTAAAAATTAATTATCTTTTAATAAAGTGATCTAAAAATGTTCCATTCTATTTATTTTTAAAATAGACTCATTAAGGATTTAACCACATAAATTTCAGTCTCTAATAATTTTTATACATTTTTCTATGATTTTTCAAAGTCAGAACAGGGGAATTCGAACCTACTCTGACCTTGTTACACAAAAACTAGTATATCTAAAAAAATAAAATTTCTTTTCTTTCACCGTCTCTTCCATATGAAACTAAACTTAATAAGATTTAATCACATGTTTAATTCAACCATTAACTCTTTTTATACAATCTCTAGTGAATTTTTGAAGTTAGTCGTCTGATTCTATCCAAACTGTTTTAATGAGAATATTTCCCTTCTCATATTCTTTTGCACTAAACTTCATTTAATCACACATAATCACCATACTTATAACTAAACATATCATTTTACTCATTTTTATCACAATTACTCATATACTTTAAAGAGAATAAATTTTCAATTTAAAATCTTATAGTACTTACAACAAAAAGGTTGGTATTTTTCTCTTCTTACTCCTTGCTCTTCTCTTTGCCCTTTTCTTCAATTTGGTCCCTCTCCTTCTTTCTTTTCTCTTCAATTTCATATAAACACATATAAGCTAAAGACTAAAATTAAATGATTTTCATGCTAAATTATGAAAATACACATGTATATCATGAGAATTTAATCATTTCTTACCTTTGTTCATGAAACCCCAAAATTCTAATTCAATCCCTACACACTTTAACCCTTCAAAGTGAGCTTTACAAGGAAATTAAGGTGACTACTAACTTCCTTCTATGCCTTTCTTAAAGAAATTTCAAAGAAAATGGAAGATTTTGAAGCTTGGAAGTTTTAACAATGGTGGAAGGACCTATTTGGAATAAAAGCAAAAGTTGGAAAGGAGATATATCCATGTGACGTTGGAAATGAATGAAAAAGATGATACTTTCATCTTTTATCTAATATTATTTCTCTCAAATTCTCTAGATTTCTCCACTAAAAATATCTCTCTTATAAAAATGGTAAAATTGCACTTTTAGTCCTTGGGCCTTCCAACTTTACACTTTGGCCCAAAACATTGCCTCCAAAAATATCTTTCACCAAATTGCTCTTTTGCCCCTCCTTAATCAATTTAATTCCCATGATGACTCATAATTCAATTTGGATAAATTGTTATTTAGTCCCTCATGATTTCTCACAATTACTATTTAATCCTTAAATTTTCCTAACCTTTCTTATTTCAACTACATATTCTAATCCTCAATTCTACTCTAATATTGTTCCAACTCCGGTTCAAAAACACGGATGTTACATTGACCCTACTTCCCTTTACTATTATTTTTTATATTTTTAGGAATAAGTTATATTTGGTGCTCCCAACGACACATCAATGGTATCAAATTCTCCACACCACCTTGCCTCACCTTTATGATTTTAGGTTCCTTCTCAGCCTCAACCAATTCAGGGTCTAAGGTCATACCCGTTTCCTTCATGGGCTTGATAATGCCTTTAAACCAAGCTTCTACTTGGGATTTATCTGTCGGTATTTGTTGCAACACAACAATTGGAGCAAAGAGGAGAATACTTACACACATTGCTAAAGCATAAACTTCACTGCCCTCGATTCTTTTTCCATCCATTTCCTTCTTCTTCTTCTCTTTTCTTTATTTTCCTACAAAAAGCAATGTGTTTATTTCTTTGTTTATTGAATATTGATGTTGTGTTTTCTTTCTAAGTTACTCCAATTTATAAAATAAATTTGTGACGAAAAATATAGAAAAATAAGCCTTGGAGGATTCCTGGCGTTTCCGCTCATTTGCGTAATTCTTGGTGCAGGCTTTGCTACGGTTCATATCGAGCATTTCGTGATTGATCGCCATTAATGAGCATTCATTGAATAAAATTTTTGCCAAATACACGACATTCGAACTTGGGATACCCATGATCATTGAATAATAATCCTAAGGGCAAAACTGAACTGAGTGAACTTAATGTAAGGGATGGAAATATTTTATGTTGCTAGCTTCATTTGTTTCCCTAATAATACTTACTTGTTTATTTTCAAGTTATTACGAAATTAACTATCTGTTAGTTGTTTGATACTTTATTTAATAATTTAAGTCCAATAAACCTTAATCAAATTAGATCACTTTTAATTTAGGTTAACCTATTATTATAGTAAATAATAATAACATATAATTAATTATATTATATATGTGATATCCATATTTTTCAGTACTTAATAGATATTTTATGTTCGGTATTATGTTTTCTAGAGTCCATCAATAAAATTTTTCCACCTTTCATGAATGAAAGAAAAGGAAACATAAAACTTAATTGGTAAGTTTCATTTAGTATTAAACTTTTCTTCGTTTGTATAAACCTAACAAATAATTAATTTCAAAAGAATTAATTAAGTATTAATGAGGTAACAAATGAAGGCAGCAACGTAAAATACTTCCATTCCTTATATTAAATTCACGCGGTTCAAGTTTTCCATTTAGGATTATTATTCAATGATCATGGGTGATCCAAATTCAAATGTCGTGTATTTGGTAACAATTATATTCAATGTATGCTCATTAATGGTGATCAATCGCGATATGCTCGGTATGAATTGTAAAAAAGCTTGTACCAAGAACTACGCAAACGAGTGAAAATGCGAGGAATCCTCCAAATCCCATTTTTCTAAGATTTTTTCACCAATCTATCTTATAAATTGGATTCATTTAGAATGCAAACACATCAATATTCAGTAAATGAAGAAAATAAGCATTTACTCTCTTTTTTAAATAAATAAAGGGGAAAAAAGAAGAAAAAGTAAATGGCAAGAAAAACAATCAAGGGCGATGAAGTTTATGTTGTAGTAATGTGTGTAAGCATTCTCCTCTTTGCTCCGGTTGTTGTGTCACAACCAATACCGGCAGATAAATCCCAAGTAAATGCTTGGTTTAATGGCATTATCAAGCCAGTGAAAGAAAGGGGTAACACCTTAGACCCTGAATTGGTTGAGGTCGAGACAGAATCTAGAATCATAAATGTGATGTAAGGTGGGGTGGAGAATTCAATACCATAACCAAAGCCATCGAGAGTGTTCCATCAAGGAACACCAAACGTGTGATTACATCCATCGGACCCGGATTTTACAAAGTGAAAATCAGAATTGAAAGAAATAAGCCTTTCATTGCATTGTTATGAGATCCCAAAAACATGCCAAATTTGACATTTGATGGCACCGCCAAGCAGTATGGAACCGTAGATGGTGCCACTCTTATTACTGAGTGTAGTAGTTACTTTATGGGTGCCAATCTCAATATAGTGGTAAGTTAATGTAGAGTTTCAACATTCATGATCCATCCTTTATTGAATTGATTATTAAAGGATTTTTGTTTTTATGGTGGGATATTATGCATATAGAACACTGCTCCTAGGCCAGACGGGAAAATGGTAGGAGCCTAAGCAGTTGCTTTAAGAGTCTCTGGCGACAGGTCGGCTTTCTATAATTGCAAAATCATCGGATTCCAGGACACTTTGTGTGATGACAAGGGCAACCATTTTTTTAAGGATTGTCATATTCGTGGCACTGTTTGATTTCATTTTTGGATGCGGGAAATCTTTGTATCTGGTATTAATATTCTCAACACGTGAAATATGACGTATTATACCCCATATATATATATATGACCGAGAAACTGGGATGCAGAACACGGAAATATTCGTAGAAGGAGATCCGGGACTTACAGTAATTACAGCACAAGCGAGAGAAAGTTCATCGGAGGACACGGGTTATTCATTTGCGCATGGCAGCATTTCTGGAACAGCGAAGAACGCATTTTTGGGCAGGGCTTGGAAGAGCAGTCCAAGGGTTGTTTATGCATATACTGAAATGGGCAATGTTGTCAATCCTGCTAGATGGTCTCATAATCTCCAACCTGAACGAGCCAAGTAAGATAATACTCAACCATACAACATTACATGCCGGTGGAAATAACTAGCCTTCTAGTTTCTATTTTATTTTCCCTTCCTATGGCTTGTATTTTTAACAAATAGTCAAATGTGAATACGAAGCAGAATTCATTATTATTTCTAGAGATGGTAAGAATGTGGATATTTGTCAATTTTTCTTAAAATCAATCATATCGAGTCAAAATTAGGCAATAATATCCATCACATATCCAAGTTCGTTTGTTCAATAAGTCAACCTGATTTTACCAACTTTTATATTTTAGCAAATAAGTAGATAATGAGTGTATATTTTGATTTCTGATTCCATTATTTATAAAAAAAAAATAAAGTGGAATGGAATATCCAAATTTATTGTTTATGTGATGAATTCAAATCCAAATCTCTATTTACTTGAATACAATGCTAATAATAGTTATAATATTTAAATTAAATATAATTTCAATATGTATTATATTAATTCTACAAATACAAATAAAATATTTATAAACGTTCCCATCAAACAAGAAATGTTATAATATTATTCTCATGAATATTATCTAAATAAAAGTCCAACCATATCCGACAAAGTAATTATAAAATGAATTGTGGAACTATTTATTCTTGATTACAAAAAGTTTAATATATGATTTAGCTTGAATTATACCCCAACCCACATTATGGTATTTATAAATAAAATAAAATTTTCAATCAAGTTACATGTATTTTGATGAGGTCAAACAGGTTATTTCAAGCAGTAATGAAAAAGATCGTGGCAATATTCAATCACTTAGAGGTTCTTATATGACGCAGAATTTTAAACTTTAAAAACACTTAAATATAGCTGATGAGATATTGTCATGTAGTAAAAATATTAAAAAGTAAAATATAATTAAATAATCAAAACATAAAAAAACCCAAAATTTGAAATTCTAAAAACACTTAAATTTAATCAATGAAATATTTTCATGCAGTAAAAAATTAAATTAAAAAAGTAAATTGTAATTAAATAATTAAAACTAAAAAGGATCATGGCCGAATCTCAAAACCAATCATTATAATTTAAAAAAAAAAAATCATCATTGTATCATTTGGAAGCAGGGGTGAAATGAGGAGTTGGTAGGACTCTGTCTCTTTTAGAATGAAAAAAATTTCATTTAGGTCATTAAAATTTGATAAAATTATATTTTATTCCCCTAAAAATGAAAAAATTTATTTTAATCCTTTAAAAATACACTTTTACTATAGTAAAAAATATAATTTAACTTCGACCCCCTAAAAAATTTTCTTATTTCGCCCCTGTTTGTAAGTTGCCTCTCATTCACAATCTCAATGCAAATGTTCATTCAATCTTAGTTTTACCAAAATGAACCTTAAAATTCTTAATCTTTTGATCTCTCTTTCTCTAATTTCCACATTTAACCATTGGAACAAGGCCTGAAATTTAAGTATGTTACTCATTTTCTCCTAAACTATTCTTTCACTATTGGGATTTATAAAAAATGAGCCCAAACATCATCAATTACGTTATGACTTGTCACGACCCCTCACCTATCTTCATTCAATTGGCTCAAGTAATGTTGCACAAGCATCATGAGCCTAACAACATTGTCCCTTTCAAGCATCCGTTAACCCTTAAAGGTTTTGTCACGCAACGATGCACGGCCTCAAGTTCAAACCCGAGACCTTTCATATAAGAATCTTTTTGCAACTATGGTACCATTTAATAGATTAAATGATGTTATGCTCATGATGCCTGCATAACACAATCTAAGATAAATCAAATGGTGACGGATTATGAAAATACGTTTAAATTTAATAATTAAGATTAGGCTTAATATAATATTTGGTACTTGAATTTGATAATTTTTTTTCTAATTTGATACTTAAACTTGTTTTAGTCTAATTTAGTACTCAAACTTGACACTTTTTCTTAATTTAGTATCTAAACTTTACGATTTTTTTAAATTGGTACCTAAACTTTTTGGGATCCAATTTGGTACCTGAACTTGACTTTTTTTTTTCCTAATTTGGTATCCATTTTTATTTAATATTAATTTGTTAAGCACAGATCTATACATATTTTTAACATAAATTTTCTCTAAAACTGACAATATTTCTGTAGCATAACAAAAAAAATTCAACACCGTTATTGTTTTGCATAACTTTTATAACATTTAATAAATTTAGGTACCAATTTGAATTTAAAAAAAATTAGGTGCCAAATTAGGGAAAAAATGTCAAATTTAGGTACCAAATTAAAAATATATATTAAATTTAGATACCAAAATTTTATATTGAACCGTAAGATTAATCTCAAGTGATGAATAAGAATAATATTTTGAGTAACTCGTAAAAATAAATAATTTTCTTATTTTAATTAAGGTACAAATAGAAGACATTAAATTAATTTTATTAGATAAGTAAAAATATAAAGTTTAATGAACCCAAATCCTGATGTATTGATCTGATCTCAAAAATAATTTGGGATGCACTCATCGGTGCTAAAAAAATTCAAAAGTTTAATCTCAACTAATTGAAGTAATCTCCGCCTAGATTACTTTGTCATGGTCCAACTCATTCCACTTTTTCCGGCGCACAAAATTTGACTCTCTTTCTTTAGCAAATAAGGGAATAAAGTTGACTCTCTTCACATTGCCTAATATTATTCACTACTTGAAAGAAAAACAAAAACAAAAAGACACGTATGGAAAACGTGCTGAGTTACTCAAAAGGAACTTCAAATAAGTTTACATTAGTCAAATACCATTTACTTAAATATATTTTGGTCACTTGGGAATGGTAATACCATTAAATGATGGAGGGATAGTTGGATTCCAAAGATTGGTCCCCTGATCAATTTAATCTCAACCAGTGCCAACTTTATTATGGGTTATTTTCTCAAGGAGATGATTACAAAAAAAAAACTGTAAAATCTGTAGATCTTTCGGATTTGGTTATCAGAAGATATTATTGGCGTATTACTAGTATTCCACCTCCGCATCCCTCGACGGGGTCTAACAAGTTTGCTTGAGTGGAGACTTCTTCCAGTTGCTTCTTTGTTAAAAGTGTTTATCGAATGGTTAAAAAGTGTTTTTATTATATAACGGTTTTTCTTTGGTAGAAACATCTTTTGGTCTATCTTACTTTTGATATTGAGTAAATTAGACCCTCGTAAAATTTAGAGCAATATAATTCTTATTGATTTTGAAAGTAAGCAATTAAAGATAATTAATAACGATATTAATTATTTTCATAAATTATTCACAATTTTGATTGGTATAAAAATAAATTTAGCCATTAATATTTACATATTTGACAATTTGATCTTAATTCTAACAAATCAACATATATAGCCTCATCATTTACACATTTATACAAATATTACAAGCTAAATTTGTTAAACCAAAATCAAATTGATAGAATGTGTAAACATTGAGGGCTAAAGTTGTTATTACACCAATAAAAATTATGTACAATTGACGAAAGAGATTAATGTTTGATTAACTGTACTTAGTTACTCACTTCCAAAATTGATAATGATTACATCTTTTTTTTTTTCAGAAAGATCAATTTACTCAAAATCAAAATTGACAAAAAATTTTAAAAAAATCTTTTTAATTCTTTTTATTTTTTTACATTGTAGATATGACATAATCTAATATATTATAATCAATTAATTATAATGTTACCATTCATTAATGAAGACTAACACTAAATCTTTAAAAAAAATCTTTAGCTCTAAATAAAATTATTTTTTATTTTAAATTTTATCCTAAAAAAATTATTATTTACCTCATTAATAAAGTGTTCAGTTGTCGTTAACTAACAACATATAAAAGAAAATTATTGTATTAAATATTGATAGTCTAAAATAAAAAAAAATTATAAATATTTTAATCACGTAGTATTAAATTTATGTCATTACCAACAAATGATAAGTGTAATGATCAGACATATTATAGTATAAAAAAATGTAAATTAAAATTTTAAAGACAATACTATTAAGAGGGATAGCACGAACTTCAAACATAAAGAATGTAAAGCAAATATAAAAGGTACCAAAAAAATAAATTTTTATCCTTTAAAGGTTAAGACTTCCGAACCTTGAGTGCCCAACTTCAAGTCTTACTTTGCACATTTACGCATTTGTGGATTCTCATTACAAATTTTATTTTGGTTTAAGTACACCATCTATGAGCATTATCTAGACTTTTTCGAAGTTTAGATGCAGATATATTTCAATTATCAGTCCGTTCATTTGTACATGTTATAGTTTAATTCTAACTGTTGTTATATAAATATATTTATTGTAATTATAATTCTTATAATGCATTGTGTTATTTTATCATTCATATTTGTTTTATAGTCCATGTTTGGGGTTCATGTCTATCCCTCTCAATAGGGGTGAGCATTCAATCGAATCAAGTCAAATCGAGTAAAAAATCTAAGTTAATCGTGTTGAACACCCCACGGCCCAACAAAAGCTCAAAAACACTTAGAGAAAGAAGGAAGAAATCAAATGAAAAATTCAACACTTAACTTATTTCTTGGTGTGAATAATATATAGTACATAGATGTTTATATAGACTCAAAGTATTAACATCCTTATTTATCTAAGCAATGTGGGATATGAGTTCATAACTCATTTGCCTTTTGTTCCTAGGCAATATGGGATTCATTCCTACTAACAAACCACTTACACTTATTTTCCAATAAGTTGGTGTTGATATTTCAACACTCCCCCTCAACACCAACTTTTTTTTATGTATCATGCCTGTGTCAACACGAGCATTCTTCTTCTGGCCTACAATGTTGATGTCTACAAACATCAACCTTCCTTGCCATCCCTCTTGGCAGGAATGAGTACCATCGAATTAATCATCGATGCTTTCTTCTTAACAAGCTCCCCTTCCTCCGGCTCATCATTCCTTTTGATAGCCAAAAACAAAGATAACTTTGGATTGTTCTTCTTTATATACGGTCCTCTACAAAGGTAGCATCTCATCTTACTCCTATTCTCTTTCGGGTTGTTAGGTCTCCACTTCTCATGTTGTGGTTTCCCACCGTCGCTACTACTACCACTACCATAATCGCTATGTCCCACATCATCTTCCTCATGGTCTCCCTCACCATTGCCCTTTCCATTGGGCTTGGAAGATTCAAATCTGTTTCTACTCAGATCAAGTTCCACTAAGGACTCTGCCACCATCATGGCTCTGGTAAGTTCTTTGACACCTCGGCGTTGAAATTCTTGATTCGCGCATGGTTTCAACCCATTCGTGAAAGAGAAAAATGCTTCTTTTTCGCTCAAATCATAAATCTGGAGCATGAGTTCACTAAACTCCTGCACATACTCCCTAATCGATCCTCGTTGCGTAAGCTGCCACAACCTTGCTTGAGCTTCATTCTCGACATACTCTAGGTAAAATTGTGCCTTGAATTTCTGTTGGAACTTTACCCAAGGAAAGTTGTCCACTTCACTTGCAGACCTTGCCCTTTTAAACCCTTTCGGTTTGGGCACATTCATCGCCTGTTGCTTCAGTGTCGAAGCCAACATTTCATTGCCAAATGTAGCCTTGTAAATAATGAGCTCCCCCTTAAGCTCGGTGATTTCTTTCTTCAAGGCTACTACCATTGCCTCAAGAGCATCATCCTTCCTCGTCATCTTGTTTTCTAAGGAACCAAGAGTATCACATACGTACTCTCTCAGCTGTTCCTTCATGAATTGCAAGCCACTTGGGAGTCCCTCCTTGACTTTATCGATCTTCTCCCTAACATCCCTTATGGACTCTTCAAGAGTGATCACTCGACTTTCCAAAGTCAACAGTACGTCCCTCGAACGACTCTGTTTTCTGGCCGTCCCAAGGGTCTCTATTGGCTCACTCTAATCATATTTCTCTACTATGGCAACGTTAGCGTATTTGGAATTTGGCCTTGTTGATCTTCTTAGTGATGTTGGTTCTTCTATTCCACTATGTTCACCTTCTTCAATCGGTTGGTAGTGAATGCTAGTTTTCCACAGACTTTGAGTTTCGCTTTCTTCTCCCTCATCGTCAACAATTTCAGTTTCATCTAGACTCAACTGAACCTTAGAAGACTGTGATTCTCTTTTGAGAATACCGAAGTCTGACAATAACTCTTTATCTCCAATCATATGGTTCGAACAACCCGAGTCAATGATCCAATCATTTTCATAATCAATTGTACTTAGTGTTGCTGCCATAAGAGCTAGTTCTTCCTCTTCTACTGCAAAGAATGCTTCTACGTCCCATTCTTCTTCACTTTTGGAAGTAACGACATTACTCTCTATGGATTTTTTCCTCGACCAATAAGCTTTTGACATGTGACCCTTCTTTCCGCAGTTGCAACACTTTCCTTCAAACCTTTTATTATTACAGTAGTTTTTGGAACCTTCCCCTTCACGAGAGCTCCATTTTCCTTGATTTCTATTAAACCCGCCATTATTACATTGCTTAAAGTTTTGCTTGCCTCTATTGGCATAGAGGGCCTCTCCCTCTTTTTTCAATGAGACTCCTCCTATTTGTTTAGCTAAGGCTTCTTTATTAGCTAACAAATTTTCAAACTCTACAAGTGATGGTTGAGTTTGCCATACTTGTATAGCAGCAATAAAGCTCCTGAACTATGAATTTAGACCATGGAAAATGATTCGTTTCATCTCGGTATCACCAATAGGAGCAGTTGGATCCAACTCAGAAATCTCTCGGCATATCAGCTTTACTTTGTGAAAGTATTGTTTGATCGTCATGTTGTCTTGCTTCATAGACAACAACTCACTCTCCAAAAGTTGGAGCTTCGTATCGTTCTTCTTAGAGAACAACTTGGCGAACATTTTTCAAGCTTTATTTGGGGTTTTGACACTATAAATGTTTTCTAACATTTCTTCCTCCACTGTTGTCTTCAAGGTGAACATTTCCTTGCTTGCTTTTATCTTTAATTTTCTTAGCACGCCACTCTGATCCTCTTCTCTTGGTTGCTCCATTTCATTACCGTTGACAATCTCCCACAGATCTTGTCCTTGCATGTATGACATCGTGCAAGTTGACCATGTATTGTAGTTGTCATTGTTAAGCTTCCTCATTTCATCGACAACGTGTAAGTCAGTTATTGTGCCGACAAATGATCCTTACAAAACTACACGAAATAGTGAAAGTATGTAAAAAAATACACCAGGTAAGCTCCAAAGAAAGAGAGGTGGAATACACGGATCATTTAAATACCAAGTCTTTCCTTGCCAAAACTTTCCTAGACATGCACTCTCACACTACCACACTTATAGGCAAATGAGCAACCAAGCAACAGTGAAAACTTATTTTTTAATATGACAGATCAGACTATATTGCAACCACAAAGAAAATTAACACGTAACCAGGTCTGATACCAATTGTTGAACACCTCACGGCCCAACAAAAGCTCAAAAACACTAAGAGAATGAAGGAAGAAATCAAATGAAAAATTCAACACTTGACTTATTTCTTGGTGTGAATAATACATAGTACATAAATCTTTATATAGACTCAATGTATTAACATCCTTATTTATCTAAGCAATGTGGGATATGAGTTCATAACTCATTTGCCTTTTGTTCCTAGGCAATGTGGGATTCATTCCTACTAACAAACCATATACACTTATTTTCCAATAAGTTGGTGTTGATATTTCAACAAATCGAGTTGACAAAGTCCTATTTTTTAATCCTAATATTATAAGTTGATGCACAAATGTCATTGTTTGCAGAAAATGCTCAAATGGAGGAGAAAAAACAAACTGATAGTAACCACAATACTGCAAAGATTTAGGAGCAATACAGAGATGCATCACATTGATCAAACCATTGATATTTGCATTATAGCTTGCTATCATCAGACAAACCTTACGACCGACACTAGTTAATCAAGAAACTATTGCCAAAAGCACCAAGAGACCCATTGCATCTATAATGCACAAAAAGCTAAGTCTCGAATGGCTTATCTTTCTCAGCATCTTGGAGTCCAATTTTTCGAACATTCTTCTGATGAGGTTCTTCATGAACAATTCCCAATAAATATTGTGGTACCTTTGTCGTGACAAATCTCATATATATGCCAAAACACGACTAGAGACAAAACTAAAAGATGAAAGCTAAAACAAAAATTAAAACCACCATTACTTTTATAAAAAAACACGGTGGACAAGAACCAACACGACTTTCGGAGAAAGCAAAGTGGAATGAAATGTAACGACTCATTTTCCGTAGTATCGGAAAACAAGAATTAGCATATCCTAATTTTTAAATCAAGGAGTCATTATCCACTTCTTAAGCAAAATTTATTTAATCTAGTAAAACCATGTTTAAAGATATTTGAAGAAGTTAAGAAAAAATTTAGAAGTAGTAGAGGGAAGGATAAAATTTGTAAAGAAGTTCAATGTATGTGTCTTTAGTAAAATAATCAAATGTTAAATATTGTGAGTTGAGGGATTTATAAAGAAATTTCACCCAGATAAAAATGTTGGACAGTTTTAGTGTTATTATGAAAAGAGATAGACTTAATTTTAGAAGGGATAAGGAGGTAATTTAATAAGTAATAATAGACTAATCAAATTAAACAAAAGAAGGACTTGACCTCTTCCCTAACCACTACCGAAATTGGGAAGGAAAGATAGAGTGAGGAAGCCATTGAAGAAGCTTATTCGGCTAGGAAGGAAAAATCCTTGCATGGTAGGCAAAATGAACTGCATTTTAATTGATTTTTATGTTTTTGGATTCATCTTAGCTTAGTCTATCTTCTCTAAAGGGTTAATTTGTAAATAGGCAAATGTTTAGTAGATTGCCATGGGAGTGGTTGTGTTTTTTCTTATGAATGTAGTTGATGAAATGCTAAGCTTGTAGATGAATTAAAGGTATTTTATAATTATTTGGAATGAAATAGGGAATTAAGACTTGTATACGGGAATTGGAAATTTTTTCTATTTATTTCATATTGTTGTTAAAATGTAGTTGGCGTTGATTTTGGAAGAAATCAGACATCATGTAAAATTGGTATGTTTAGAAAATATTGAATTAAATAGGTGATTGTTGATGTTGAGCATGAATATCTGTTATACGGTTGATAAAGTGTATTACAGAATTTGGATAAATGTCCCTTAATGATAAAATTTGTTGGATTAACTGAATTATTAATTATAGCTGAAGAAGCGAGTGGATCGATTGATAACCAGGGAAAAAAGAAAACTATTGAGTGATTGTCTCATTCCAGAAAGCATTCGTAAGTCGGTAAGTTCGTATACTCGAACTTATTATTTCTGTTTACTTATAATTTAAATTCCATTATGTATAATTTTTATTAAAATTATTGACTCATTATAGCACAAATTTTATGTTCTTGATAAATTGGTAATATATTTTGAGACGATAGAAGGGTAGAATTGAATCATCGTGGGTGATTATGAATTGAGTAAATTGTGGAAATGAATGATAAAATGATCGTTGGTTAAACCAACCAGAACTAGGCTCACTTTTGCGGGTTAACCGCTAGGCACTAGGTGCCAGGATTTGACGGAACATTTGTTGGTTAATCCAACAAGAGCTAGGCTCACTTCTGCGGTTTATCCGCTAGGCACTGGGTGCCAAGATCATCGGTTTATCCGATTAGTGCTAGGTGCAAAACCGTTGATTAATCCAAATAGAGCTGGGCTCACTTATTGCGGTTTATTCGCTAGGCACTAGGTGCCATGAATTGACGGATTTCGTTGGTTAATCCAACTAGAGCTGGGCTCCCTTATCGTGGTTTATCCGCTAGGCATCGGGTTCCATGAATTGACGAACTTGGTTAAAAATAAAGAGAATAAGTTACTAGAAAGGTTGGTTAAGGTATGAGTATAATGGAGTGGAAATTGTATTTATTTGAACTAAGGCTTTAAGTTATGAAGTAGTGCTTTTAGTTGAGAAATTGGTTATGTTCAAGTGTTTACATAAAGCATGAATGATGATTAACTAATGTAAGTAAATTTTTGTGATTTTAGGTTAGAGGTTTAGTAGATTTCAAATCAACATTGTAGCAAACATCCCGTACTCAGAGTTAGTGTTTATTCCTTTTGTCCTTTTGGCATGTACCTAGGAAGGGTATAGGTGTTTAGGTTAACTAATACTTGTGTAACTTGTGAATATTGCTTGAAATGTATGTTGGTTGATATGGTTGTGAATTAATGTTAACTTTTGATGGAAATGTCAATATATGCATAATGTTCATGATGTACGTTGAAGATTTGGTTATTTATATTGATTTAGTTAATGTTGAGAGTGTGCACCTTTTTGCATCCCTTTCTCATATGCTTAAATTGAGGTATAATATGCATCTAATTAATAGTTTAATAAGTGCATTTGAACCAATTATGCCTTAGCTCCTACATTAGTTATGGTAATATTTGAATAACTTTATTTATTAGATTGGTTTGATATTGATAGGATGTTCATGTTGGTATTTTGAATGAAATCATGACTTTAGGAGGATGAAAAAATTAGGATAACTTGCTAAAGAATTTAGATTAGAAGAGTACACTGGCTGTCACACGGTCGTGTACTATTTTTAACTGCAATGCAGTTTACACGGGCAGACACACGGGTTGGTACACGACCGTGTGGCTCACTTTCGAATGGAAACACGATTTGGCACACGGCCCAGCACACGAGCGTGTGATGCTAGTTCGCATAAACCCACGACTTGTCACACAGTCTATGACACGGTCGTATGAATAATCTTCGAGTAAGAACACAGCCTAGAACACGGCTAGGGACACTGCCGTGTGTCTCTGTTTGTGATGAATTCCCTAGTTTCCTATGTGGTTTGCTAATTACTCGAAAATGATCCATGAATGATTATAATGTTTGCATTTCCTATGTGGTTTGATAATTACTCGAAAATGATCCATGAATGATTGTAATGTTTGCATTTGGAATTTGTGATATAGATGGTATTAATGTATGTGTATTATTGTATAATTTGACATGTGAATTTAATTGCTTGAGATGTAAGAAATGATTGCTTGAAGTATATTGATATTGTAAAATGCCTTATGACACTTTGAGACCTTAAACCAACGAAGATTACGGGTTAGGGGTGTTACATGAAACTACAACCACCATAGTTTTTAGGGGAAAAAATAGAGTAGACTAACAAAAAAAACTAAAATCTAAAAAGATTGTTGAGAAGGACATAGTCGGCAACTAACCTGGAGGCCAGTGCTGCCATCGAGAAGATTAAGGTTTAGTACATTTTAAAAATACTTTTGATATGAAAAATACTTTTTAAAGCAAAATGAATCCTAAACAAGCAATTTTTGAAGGAAATTTTTTGTTTTTTCAAAAGTACTTTTCCTCAAATGGTGAAGTTAAATTTTTTAGTTTTTCTCTCTCAAAAACACTTTTGACAACTTAATTACATTTTCACCCCTCCAACTCATAATACTTTCCCTTCTCTAGTTAATTGCTTAAAAAATTTTAAAAATTATTTTTTATTTATTAAAATATTACAACAAATTATAATAAATTATTTTTTATATTCTTACTAAAATATCAAATGTTTATTTATTACTTTATAACATCATGTCTAAAATGAATATTTTATTTCTCAAAATACTTTTTAACAGCAATATTAAACACTTAAATTTTAAATTAAACTTTTTAAAAGTACTTCTCAAAATTACTTTTCAAAATTACTTTTTTAAAAACACTCTTCAAAAGCAATGTTAAACTAACCTTAAATTCTTATCGGACGAAAGTTGAGTGGTTAGACTATATAAAAAAAACAATCTTCTATTGAACATATCATCTATCTATATATTCATTATTTAAAACCTTGATTGAGTTATTGTGATGAACCAATTGGATACCAACTCGATTTTAAAATTATGAAAATATTTTTTCGTAATTAAAATAAAATATATTATTTGATAGTATTTTAATTTTTTATTTTAAAAAACCAATAATTTTGTTTTCTTATAATTGGATTTGAAATCTTATTATTCACATCAATAAAATATCAATTTTACCGTTAAACCAATACTTTATTTTAATATAATATTAATATTTTAATTTTATTCTATATTATTTTTTAAATTTCAAATTGAGTTAGTATCATGAGTCAACCAAGAATCAACTCGATTAAGAAAATTACAAAAAATATCCATCCGTAATTAAAATAAGATATATTATTCAAGAGCATTTTAGTCATTTTATTTTTTATTTGAAAAACCAATCAATTTTGCATGTAATTAGATTTGAATCCATGCTATTCACATAAACAGAACATTAACTTTACCACTAAATCAAATCCAACAAGTGACTTCAGTGAAAAAGAGAATGTTATTCATCCTAGAAGTCTTGGGTTTGAGCACTTGTGTGTGCAATGTGTGTGTGCGTTGTCAAAAGGTTAAGAAAGTATGAACAAATACTACCATGTAATGACACTAATAATATATTGTATTACTTTTGTCAATTGTACATATTGAAAATTTTTAGTTTATATTGAATGTGTTACTGAGTTAGTGTTACGGGTCAATTTAACACCAATCAATAGTAAAATTATTAAAATATTTTCTCATATACAAATTAAGCTAAATTTTACGAACACATTTTTGTTTATTTCTATATAATAAATTAATAAAAATTTTGATAATAAAGAGATTTAAAAAAAAAAAAAAAACAATGTGCCATAAATCTAGTATTATAGGTTTAAATATGCTCTAAGTCCCATGAGCTTTTCATATATTTAGAATTTGATCCTTACTTTTGTTTTAAGGAATTCAATTCATTTATTTTTTGAATTTAAAAATACAAATTCAATTGTTAATACCATTAATTTTTGTTAAACTCAAGTTCAATATTATGTCATTTTTCTGTTAAATAGTTATTGAATGAGTTTTTTTTTTTATTTCAAAATGTTGTACCTGAAATCTGAAAAGAGAAACTAAAATTTTAAAATAAAAATAGATAAATTTAAATTTAAATTTATGAAAAAGATAGGGAGTTAAAAGTACATTTAAATGGATATTATATTTCATACTAAAATGACGGTGGTTAAAAGCTTGGGTTTCGAGGAACATAAGGTGTAGACGACGAAGCAAAGACGTGCGATAGTTCAGCTTCCGCTCCACCTTCCTTTCCACTCAAATTTTCACTTTATATTCTTTCAGTCGTCAATTTACTTGTTACTAAACAACACCCACATTCCTTATATATCAATCCCAGCCCTCTCCCTTTCAACATCATCAAGACCCATGTTAATGCAGGTCAACTGTTCTAATTGCCACGCGCCGCTGCAGCTCCCGCTGGCTGCAAACTCCATACGCTGCGTCCTCTGCCAAGCTGTCACCCTCACAGCTGATCCTCCCTCCCTACCCCTACCCCTTCCCCTTCCCTCCTCCTCCCACCAACAACAATCACTTCCATCTCCTTACAACCACGCGCCGCCCGATCCCCCACCGCAGGCTCATGGCCGCAAGCGTGCTGTTATTTGCGGCGTGTCTTACAAAAACACCCAGTATGAACTTAATGGTTGTATTAACGATGCCAACTGCATGAAGTTCTTGTTGGTGAATCGCTTCATGTTTCCCGAGTCCTCCATTATTATGCTTACGGGTAACCTTTGTTTTTCTTCTCCTCCTTTTAGTTATTTATTCATTCCAATTGCTTAATTCAATTGGAATATATAAAATTAATGATATTCTTGAATAATTTAGAATGTCAAGGAAGGAAGGCGTCTCAACTTGTGTGTATCATATCATTTTCACCCATTTTGTTCTCAAGTAGTTGACATTAGTATATAGTTTCCGATAAACTTCTCGTATCACTCTGAGAGTCAATTTGGATAAAAGGAAAAAAAATCATGTCTCGCATTCTTGCTGGATATCTACTTCATAGATAACACTTCTGCAGAATATTTGACAAATTTTTTTTTTAAAAGAAGCAAAAAGAATGGTTTCAATTTTTGTTTAAATATCGGTAATAATCGAGACTTCTTGTGATCTGAATATCATTTGCAGAAGAAGAAACTGATCCTTACAAGCGTCCAACGAAACGCAACATAAGAATGGCATTGCGTTGGCTTGTCCAAGGTTGTCAGCCTGGAGATTCCTTAGTGTTCCATTACTCTGGCCATGGCTCGCAGCAAAAGGACGACAATGGAGATGAGGTGGACGGATACGACGAGACCCTTTGTCCATTGGACTTCGAGTCTCAGGGAATGATCGTCGATGATGAAATCAACGCAACCATCGTCAGGCCTCTACCTTGTGGTGTTAAGCTTCACGCAATCATTGACGCTTGCCATAGTGGCACCGTATTAGATTTACCATACCTCTGTAAAATGGACAGGTTAGTCAAATGTTTCCGCATGTAACATTTTCCTGGTGATACTAATTTGAGTAATTTCGTAATGCATAACTGTATATTGTTCCGTTGGGACATAATATAGGAAGGGGAGATACATATGGGAGGATCACCGTCCTCGGACCGGAATGTGGAAAGGAACAAATGGTGGGGAAGTCATTTCCTTCAGTGGCTGTGCCGACGATCAAACCTCCGCAGACACTTCGGTAATGTCATAATCATAGTTTGGTACTTTAAGCTTGATCATCCAGTCCAGAGTTCTAAAATGTTCAGTTTATGCTATGTGAAAACAGGCCTTATCTAAGATTACTTCCACCGGTGCAATGACTTACTCCTTCATCCAAGCTATTGAATACGGCCATGCGACCACCTACGGTAACATGCTATATGCAATGCGTTCCAACATTCGTCATGTGGATGAGGGCGGATTCGTTACCTCTCTTCTCACAATGCTCAGCCTCGGTGGCAGATCAAGACAGGTATCATCAAACATGTTGAATGCATACATTTTATTTACTTTGTATATGCTCGTAAGCCAAGGCAAGAATAGTATCAGATTTCTCATGCGGTACTGATGTTAGATGCTCTGTTTTAAACTTTGTTGCAGGAGCCACAGTTAACAGCCAACGAGCCATTTGATGTGTATAACAAACCTTTTTCCTTGTAATTGGTAAACATGTGCGTGGCATGCTTTTCATTCTTTCGAGGAAGCCAAAGCCCGAGCTTTGTACGGTTTTTGAGGGACCCAAAAGAAAAGGAAATAAATTCATCTATCATGAACTTATCATAAATATTTTTATTATTTAGGTTTATTAAGATGCCGAATGTTGATGCGACTGACACTGACATGAATGTGTTGGACACAGTTATTGGACATAAATATTTTAAAGAAAATAAAGAGCACGGTTAATTTAACCTCACTATAAGCAAATCATACATTAACTCGAAACTTTTGTGCACAATGGATAAAATGGGGAAATTATGTATTCTTTTCATTAATTTTTGCTTATGCCATACTTGCATGATATCAGTAGTAAAGGTTACAGCAAAACATTCCAGATATACAGTGAGAGGAAAATAGAAAAAGAAGCTCGCTCTGAATGTCTAAGAACCAAAATAAATTAAAAGGATGGTAGCATGTTTCGAACGATTGCACCCCATGCTATTACCTTAATAGAGATGTCCTAAAAGACAAAAGACCTTGAAGATCTGAAACCATTGAGTTCCCAGCACCAGCAGTAGGGGGTCCAAAAACGTCCCAAAATCGAAGGGTCTCATCTGCCCCAGCAGATATCACAGTGATTCCATCAGGGCTCTACAACAAACCAACATGAAAAACATAAAACTTTCATGTTGTTTTGCAAATGATTTTTTTTTCCTACTAGCTTCACTTATAAAAGTTTGAATAGTTAAAACCTGGCATAGGTTGATAATTCTGGATTTGTGATTCCCTAACTCCCCCACTTTGGTCATTGAAGGGTACCTCCATAGGCACAGTTTGTTCTGATTCTCCCTTATGCTGTAACCATGGCCACTCAATATCTCCTTGTGATGTCTGTTCCACTCCAGGCCACAAATCTGCCCATTTGAAGCAAATGGTTAATGTTTTCCCAGAAAAGAATTGCTGCAGTTTCAATCCTAAAACCAAGCATATCAATTCTTTTTAATGATGAAAAGTTAGTAGCTATGTTACTTAAGGTCCGGTATGAGTGTTGGATACGGAAGTGCGTTTGGCACGAGTATGTTCAAAGAGTAACAATGAGTTGTATTTACCTGTGCTTTGGTTTCTATGTTGTTAATGCAAATTCCTTTTTCTGTATTCCATATCTTTATACAACCATCACTCAAGCCTCCCCCAGAGGCAAGAACATTATTCTGGTAAGGGCACCAAGCAAGGGCCTTGACTGCAGCACAATGATCACTGAGTCGATGTAGAAATTTGGATGAACTCATTTTTGAAGCTTCCCATATATATAACAGATTTTCATTGCCTCCACTTGCCAATCTATTGCCTTCAGTTGACCATTTCAAGCCACACACTTCATCAGCATGCCTTTTTATGCAGGAAGCCAAGCTGTTTGCTGCTCTAACTGCAAATCAGAATGTGTATGAGAGAGGTTTCCGGGAAATGTTAAGATAGTTCAGTGAAAGAATATGGTATTCGAATACCATCATGATTGATAATGGATTTGTCACGGCTTCCTGATGTTAAAATGTGACCATTCCATGCTGTGGATGCTATCCTTCCACTATGACCTTGAAGGCTTCTGATCTGTAATGTTAGCATATCATTACATCATACTTCCAAGCAACCTTAAAAGAGCCTGGAAACAATCAATCAATCTCGTCAACAGAGGGAGAACAAAAGACGTACAAGTTTGGAAGACTCAACATCCCAGAGCTGAAGATTGGAGCACATATATCCAACGGCTAGAGTTCTGGCATCCTCGGACCAGGTTACACTCGTAGGCCAATCGTTCCCACCACGAACCTGCAACAACTTGTGTACTGCCTGGTCCTCTGAGTTCCATAAGTAGAGTTCGGGACCCAAAGCAACAGCAAGAATGTTGTTTATACCCCAACTCATGATGTTCGAATAGTAGTCATTTCTGAGCCTTGGTGCATCCAAAACCCTCTTTTCTCCCTGCACCCACATCCCACAATTAACATATAGGAGGCCATAGATTTCATTTAAGAAAACATGAAGCTAATTGTTCCAAACTACAATCTGTCAGTTATAATTGCTCTTAAGAACCGAGTGCATGGGCGGTATTGTTAATTTTGGGGACTCATATCATAAACCTCTCAAGGATTTGTGAAGAACTAAGTAGCTCAGTAGATAATAAAACAAGAGGGAGGAAAAATGGGAAGTATGTGGCATTGAATTAAACACCTTGGGGATGCATCGGTATGGAGTTTGTTTGCAGTCTTTTTCAAATATGGCTGCAGCTTCTTGTCTCAACTCATCAACAAAACGAATGGATTTTCGACTGGATTTTGGGCTTCCCCTGAAAACCATTATCTTAAATGGTCTCCCTTGAGAATCTAAAGATAGATTCTCAATCAGTTTTTGACGATATACTTGCTGCCCGAGCAATCAAGATAAACAAAATTAGAAATCAACTGTCAGTTCCCATCCGAAGAAAACAAAATTCAAGATTTATTGAAACTGATTGATAGATTATGTCCATAAAATTTCAGAAATTCAAGACAAATAATGAGGAAGAAGACGGGGTACATTGAAATTTGAACTAGTGTTGAACTGCGGGGTCTTGCTGGTCAACAAAGTGTGGGCTTTATCAAGATCCATTAAACATCTGTTGGGTAAGAAGCGATCCCCCTTTTTGCATTTCATAAACCCAGTAAGGAAAAACAAATGAAATCAAGAAAGAAGCAAATAACTAATACTTACAACACATGGAATGAAGAAGAATGCAGAAACAGGGTGTTTCTTGATTGAAGAAGAAAAAGATGAATGGTACCGGAAAATCGTAATGGGTGGGACAGTCGTGGAGTCGTCTTGGAGAGTACCAATCCGATTCAAGGAGTCTCCACGTTGCGCTTTCATCCATTATTGGAAGTCCAGGTTCCAATTTACTTTCTTTATGCAAAAAACTAACAAACTAAAGGGTAGGGTAAAGAGGCTTTCATATCTCTTTATTGCGCGCCAAAAGAGCCAACCGTTGTTTTCGTTCAAAGAGTCGGGTCGGGTCAACTTATAATCACCCGTATTTTTCATCAATTCCTTTTAAAACTAATCGCGTCTCTTATATAGATGGACGATAACTAGGAGAGAAAAATGTGTTTAAAATATGCTTTTTAAAATTCAAATCTCAATATTAAAGTGTTTCTCTTAAAGTCTAAAATGATCAACATGTCTGAGATTTGACAATGTTTTGATTGTCTTGTCGTCCATCCTAATATCAACTGTACCAATATTGATTACCTTATAAGGCGAGTCATTTCTTATATGTACAATTTCACTTCAATTGAATTGTATGTAGAGAATCCGTCTTTGTTGGGACACATGTGAAAAGAACACCTCGAATTCAATATCCACTCGAACATAAATTTGAAACTTTCACTCATCGACACCAACAAAAAATCATCACTATTGTCGTCGACCAAATTAGCATCAGCTAATTCTTTCTCATGGTTCTCAACAACTTTCTTATTTCGTAGTTTGTAACAAGTTGTCTTAATGTGACTTAACTTTTTGCAGAAGCAACATCTCTTGTCTTAATTTCTTTATGCTACCAAAATTGAGGTTTGCCTATATGACTTGCTATCCAAATCAAACTCATTGTCGAGTTTGTCTTTGCTCAACAAATAATTGTTTACATCCTCAAATGAAAGACTTGTATGAAGGAATAAAGAGCATAATATGACATAATCTGATCTTCATCGTCAATTTGAACCTCAACATTCTTTAAATCATTCAAAAGAATAATAAATTGACTAGTGTAACCTCTAGGATGCTCTCCTTCGTCTATGTGGAATATGTATAGTCGTTGTTTCAACACCAATCGATTAGCCAAAGACTGTCATGTTAAGGGTTTCTAACATTTTCCACAAGACAGATGTCATTTTCTCCATCAACACATCCTACAATAAACTATTCGAGAGGCAAAACTGAATTGCAGACAGGACATTCTCATCAAGTTCTCTCCATTTTGACTGATCTAGATCATCGGGCTTTTTTTTGAAAATGATTTTTTTTAAACTATTCTGAACTAGAATTATCGTCATCCGAACTTGCCACAAATTGAAATTTGTGATGTCATCGAACTTCTCAATATCGAACTTTATCGTTGCCATCTCTGAAAGGGTTGAATGCGTAAATCAACCAAGTTTAAATACCAGTCTGTTTGGAATAAACTCGATTAAGCAACAAACAAAAACTAATGAAGAATTTGAAAAGATCGAACACAAATGTGACAATCCATTTTTCAATGGTGTCGAAAATAATGGTTTCGAGACCACAAATCTGACGAGTAAGTATGTAAATATTATTATTTAATATTTACGAGTCAAAAATAGTATAATAGATACTAATTGGATAATTCATGTTAATAGAATTAATGGTTAAGTTCAGGTGATTTTGAAAAACAAAGTTTTGGGATCTCGTTTCTGTAAATCGAGCCCGTAAATATTTAATAATATTTACGGAGTTACTATTTATGCATATTGAAGAAAGGTTTGAAAATTTTAGTGATTGGGTTGTTAATTAAAATAGAGGGCTAAATTGCATAAGTGGTAAAAGTGTAATTTATAAAAGGAATATAATTTAAAATAAATAGGAGGACCAAAGTGGAAATTATCCCTTTAAACTGTGTAGTGCCGTTAGGTAAGAGTGATTGTGTGGTTGATATCGGCTTAAAATTATTTCATTAATAAAAAAGAAAAAGAAAAGAAATTATTTAGGTTATACATTATATATATAAAATGAGGGAGTGGTGGAAATAAAGGAAAAAAATATTTCTTTCAATCAGCAAACTTTCGAAGGAAGTAGGGGAGAAAATTGAGAAAAACCTAAGGTTTTTCAAAGTTCAAGCTTCAATTTCATCAAGAAACGAAGCAATCGGATTTAATTCGAAAAAAATTTAAAATTTGATATAGTCGTCAACTTTATTTGATAACCGTTTTAGTTGAGATAAATTCATATGAAACTTATTTTCTTAATTAATTATACAATTTTTATTATAATGTTTTGCTTAATATTTAAATTGTTATTTATATAATGTCTTTGTCATCAAATAATTAAATTAAAAAATATATGAATGAAATAATTACAATATGAACAGTTTGAAGGTACGGTGAGCCAATTTTTTTAGTTTGATGTCTATTAAATTCTATATATTATGATATTTTATATTTTTGTTGCTACAGTCCAATGTCAAGAAAAAATTGCTTTATCCTAAAGTATGTTTCAAATGTTGTCATAGTAAGTTTGTAAATTTATTAAATTAATTTTATTATTTTTCGTGACTTGAAATATATTCATTTATGATGTAATTGAGTTGATTGTTTGAGATAAATATGTGATGAGCTAGACAGAGTGATGATTATGTTTAAGTTCAGTCTTATAATTAGAAATATAAAATACATGGGTATGAGTTTTGAAATAGTATAATTGAAATAAAATTATAGTTGAGGGTCACGATTGAAATTAAAAAAAAAAAGTTTTAAATAATTATACAGAATGTTAGTTATTATTTATATTATTGTTTAAAATGTCTTTGTACATATTGAATTTTCATATCAATAAATACATTGATTTATAATATGTATAAAGGAATTATACGAAATGATAGGGGGTAAAGCAAATTATGGAGCCTGAATTCTTCCAAAAAATTTCTCCTTTTTTCCCAAACATTCCTCGCTTCCTCGTCCTTCCCTTTGAACATCAAGTTGTCTCTACTATTCCAAATGTTCCAAAGGAGAAGAATAAGACTCTCAAAAGCAGTTTTATCAAGAAAATGCATCGTCTCTTCCAGCAAATCGATGCAAAAGTCCTAAGACTTCTCCAGCAGCCGGCCATCAACGTTTCTCAACACGAGGACATCTGTGGCTTTCTGACAATTACGAATAGCATGGATGACAGTCTCTTCCACCAAGTTGCATATAGGGCAAAGCTTACTAGCTTCCGCATTAACAGAGGCAATTTTAACGTAAGTTGGTAAAAGCTCATGCCCTAGTCTCCATGCAAAGATATGTACCTTAGGAGGAAGACGTAATTTCCAAATTTGCTTCCAATATAAACGGTGAGGGCCCAAAATCGATTTTACATAAGATAAGCTAGGAGTAACCATCTTGTAGAGTAGCACCCATTATTTGCATGAAAACATATTATCCAATCCTGCATGCCATCACGCGAAAGAGGGAGCTTACAAATCCTATCGCCAGTCTCTTCCCCGTATAGAAATCTAACACGGGTTTTATTACGAGTTCCAGGCATCCAAAGATCACAAACCCTAGAGGATAAAGCATCAACCCTAGTGCTAATCAAAGAAGTAACCCCAGCGATCCTTGCGAATGTTTATCCTACTACCATCTCCCACTTGCCAACCAAACCCATCTTTAAGGTGCATCACCGCCGTATGAATACTGCTCCAAGCGAAAGAAGGCCTATCCACTTTTTTTGCTTTGAACACATCCCCCTCGGGGAAGTATTTTGAACCAAGGACTTTGAAACAAAGGGACTCTTTGTTATTTATAAAGTCTCCAAATCTATCTGCCAATAAAAGTAATGTTGAAGAGTCTCATGTCTCCAAAATCCATCCCTCCCATGCCTTTTGGGATGCAAAGACTTTTCCACCTTAGCATAGCCCAGCCCAGCCCAGCCCAGCCCAGCCATGCCCCTGCTTCTTGCTTTCTCACCAAAAGCTTCTTATTTTTGCAACCAAAGTATAAATAATTCCCCTGGGTATAAGGAAGATAAAAAGTAAGTGAGTGGAAATAGATTGTAACACTACTTTTATAAACACCTCCTTCCCCCCAAAAGATAAAAGTAGCCCTTAATCCTATTAGAGACTTTGTCAATGATTTGTTTAAAAATATTGGTTTTATTCTTGCCAATAAGCAAAGGGATCCCTAAGTAATTGTCCATAGAATCCATGCTACGCATGCCTAAAATATTGCAAAAAGGTCACGTTGATCAGTAGGAGTATTAAGGCTAAAGTATAACATAGATTTAGAAAAATTAATCTTTTGACCCGAGGCCCCTTCTCAATTAAATTCTAATTAACCTATTTAAAGGGTCTTTGTAACCTTGTTTAGAGAATTAACAAAATATCTCTCTTACGTGACATTTGATGAAGAGTTTTGGTGGAGAGTTTATTAGAGAGCTTTGTATTATGGTTTTGGGTTTTGCTCATTTAGGTTATTTTCTCCATCTTGTACTATTTATTTATTTTCTCATTGAATGAGGTCTCTTTTGTTTATGATTTTTATCCTATTCAAAAAAAAATTTCACGCAAATATTTGTGTTTAATCTTTTCTATTTTACTTGTTCATTATTTACACGAATCAATCCCAAACAATTATTATAATAATTCATAAATAGATAAGCATGTAAACATCAATTAATATACAACGTCCTGAAGGAACTTATAGAAATGCACAATTTGATTTAGCAAAGAACTTAATTTATAAGGCCTTTTAATCGTGACTCAAAGTCGATCCTTTTTTGTTTGATTTTAAGTCAAAAGCGAGGTTTGGAAAGAATAGTGATACACAATGATAGCTTAGAGGTAATTATAATTATTCAAGATTAAAATTTGATTGACTCAAATTCAATTTTGGTAAGAAAAATTTCTCAAAGTTCTACATGGTTTTGGGAAATGGCATCTATAACATGTTTCTAAGAAATATAATAAAGTTGCGAACTTTTCAATCAAAATATTTTCTACTTAGGAAGAAAGTATTCAAGTGTTCGATGAGGTGTCTATAGGAATGGTAAATTGTTTTGAATGTTGATACAACTAATATTGGTTTTTTTTATTTAGTACTTTGATGTAATTATTTATTTTTTACTAAAAAAAATAGTCAATCTTTGTTTTCTTTAAAAAATTAAAAAATTATATATTCAAGCTTAATAATACGTTATGTTTTCATTTTTTTTTTGTTAATTTATATGTTGTTATTATTTATTCGTACAACAATGATTCTGAATCTCTGACAAGTTTAAATTAAATATTTTATTAGATAATGAAATAAATAAAACAGGCCAATGGGAGAGCGGAACACAAATTAATTGGAGCACAATGATGTATTTATTTATTTATTTTTAAGGGAATGATTTGGAGATTATTATTCGAATATTTGGTTTCCAAGTTGGCACTGTTAAATTATATAATAATACTTTGGCTTATGCAAGCTTTTTGGCCATTGACTTATGAATTATATTCCTTTTTATTTTATTTTGAGAATTGTTTTACCCATGTTATTGACACCAACTTTCATGTGGGAGCTTTCTCCAAATTTTCATTTTAAATAATACTGTAAACCAACGGTGTTTGTTCAACCTTTGATTTATGTTAATTTATTTAAGTTAAAAAAATGAAATGAAAAAGAGTGTTTTTAAGATTTATTCACTTATTTCGAAATATTTTGATATATGAGATAAATTTATTATCTCGATTTTTTACTTGTTTGAGAGATTTTACATTTATAGATGCATAATAATGATTTTTGTGAAATTTTTTTTTGTTATTGACTGTTTCGTATATGTCCATTTTGGTTTGAATGGATATTCTAAAAAAATTTCAGTTTAGTTTTATTATAGAAAAAGAGATTATTGGATTGAGATTTTTCCTCTTGGTGAAAAATCTTTTATTTTGTAATTCATTTCAAAAGATTTCAATTGGTACACATAAAAAATAGATCAATTCAGCAGTTTTTTGTTTAATTTCGCGTAGAATAAAATTCTATCAAATCGATCAAAATCATTGCCTACATTTAAAAAAATCATAAACCACATGTAGGGACTAATAAAGATGTCTGTGATCCCATAAAAAGATATCACATTCCTTGTGGAAAAAAAAAAAAACTATTTGCTGAGATGAAAATAAAAATATCGGATTCCTACCAATATATCTAGAAATTCCAACTACTAAAATCCCTAATCAACCAAAAAAGGATAAAGGTGAAATTGCTTGATTTTCGAGATCCAACTTTAAATTCTATCCATATAAATTTTGATAGCCAACTCATACATCCTAGATCTAATTGCATTTTATTCGAATTGAGAAAATAAAAAAAAGAAAATCAAGTCTAGGCTCGTTTTTTACCTAACCCAACCCACCCAAAAAGCTTATTCCATATGTTCAAATACAATAATATAATAAATATATATTACATTTTATAATTAAAATTAAATTTATTTTTTATCATTTAAATCAAATTTGAGTCAGGACAGATCGACTCGATACATAAAAAAACCTTATCCAAGCTCGACCTATGGACAAATTTTAGTTAAAACCCTTACTTGCCCCCTCCCTTTGCCCTTGGCTCTAATCTTAAGTCATCGTGTGAATTTGTTCATATTTATTGTAATACAGATCCACTATCAATCAATTGATTGATTTTGATTCTAATTATATAAATTTACTAGAAATATGTCATTGAGTTGTCTTTTAACAAATTGATACAAATTATTTTTAATTAGTATTTAATTTTATAATTAATTTTTATATTTGTTTTTATTAAATATATAAAAATAAATTGATAAAAAGACTTATCCAATCCTTTTTAATTTTGACAATAAGTAAATTGTTCCCTTTCAAAATATTCTGAGGAATTTAATCACTCTCAATTTTGAAAATGGGTATATAAGGAAAATTTATTATAACATTAACTTTTTTGCCAATATTACTTCATTTTGATTGGTAAAATAATAAATTTAATTCTTAAAATTCATAAATTCTATTTATTTATTATTTGAACATTAATTTTTTTTATATATTCTTTTTAAATCTATTAGGTTTTTTAAAATTTTATACACTTTTCAGAATAATTGTTTTAAGAATCAAAATCAAATTAAAAAATTTGTAAAAATTGTGAACTTAATTTGTTAGTATGTAAATCAAAATTAAAAGTTATAAAATATAGTTTTCAAATAATAAAAGATAAAAAAATGATTAACACAAACAATTTAATAAAACTATATTAACGCATAATTAATTAAAATAATCTAACTTCTAATATATTTTTAAAAGTCAAAATTAAATTAACAAATAATATAAAAAAAATATCATATAAAAGTTGTTGAGCTCAACCTCAACAATATCTTTCATTATTCGGTAACAAACCCAAAAACAGAACTTCCATTAGAAATCATTAAACTGAAATATTTAAATGAAATATATAATTAACTCTTACACGTTAGTAGCTCTTAATTTTTCTTTCTATGAAAAAGTGACTGAGTGTAATATCCAATGAAAAATATCAACATTATGAACTAAGATAAAACACTGTGTCAAAATTAATATGATATTAAATCTCGTATATTGACTTGATAATTAATATATTTATTATCTTAAATATGATCTAAATTTGAATTGTACTAATCATTATTTATAATTAAAAAAATATTATCATTTATTATAAAATTAAAATACTTTTCATAATAATCACGTTCATGTTATTTTGTTATTAAAAAAATTAACATTAAATTTCTAAAAGGGTTGTTGGTTTTCTACCATTTAAAAATTTAAAAGGTGAGTTGACTTTCTTTTGAATTTTGAGAGAAACAAATATTAATTTTAATAGTAAATGATAATATCCTATTAATTTTAATGAACTTTTAAAAACTAAAAATAATAAATGATAATTATATCTCAATTTAATTTCATTGACACGTTTAGAAGTTGGAAATACATATAACATTACCTTAATATAATATTTGGTATTTGTGAACTTAACATTTTTTTCTAATTTGGTACTTAAATTTTTTTTTATCCAATTTGGTATTTGAACTTGACAATTTTTTTAATTTAGTACCTATATTTTTTTTAAATCCAATTTAGTACCTAAACTTAGTATTTTTTTTTTCCCTAATTTGGTACATAAACTTTTTTTTAGATTCAATTGATACCCAAATTTATAAAATATTATAAAAATTACACAAAACAATAATGTTATTTAAAAATTTTGTTATGCTACAAAAATATTGTCAATTTTAAAAAAAATTCATGTTAAAAATAGATATTGAGCTATGCTTAGCGAAATAATATTAAAAAAAATTAATTATCAAATTAAAAAAAATAATCAAGTTCAGGTACCAAATTGGATCCAAAAAATTTAAGTACTAAGTTAAAAAAAATATCAAATTTAAGTACCAAATTAAAAAAATATCAAATATTATATTAAGCCTATAATAATTACATTAATTACAATTATAACTCAAAAGGAAAAGAAAACCCATCGATCCTCACTGTAATTTTCATTACCCTTTTAAAGAAAGTAGCCATTAAAGTTTACTCGTAACTCTTTAATGTTAAATAGAAAAAAGAGTAAAAATGAATGTTGAATGCACGTTGTAGAAAAGCTAAAATATGAATCTTCCAAATCAGTCAACAATAAAGTTTTCAATAACGGAACTTAATGAATGGTTCCGTGATTGTTCATCTTAAGAGATCTGGATTTGAGTATTTATATGTACAAAATGTGTGTGTTGTTAAAGAATTAAGAAAGTATAAACAGATACTATCATGTAATCACACCAATATATTCAAAAAAAAATTAATAAACATTTACATCATAAATTAATATCTCACTATTACGTTCAATAACATGATAAATCAATATTTTAGCTTAAAAAACTCTAGGCATAATTCAAGATATATTTGTACTAATATTAATATTAATACTAATTAAATTAAAATTTAGTCAGTATTAATAATTTGTTATATAAATGGATATTTAAATTACATGTCTTTTTCCTCATATTAATATTTAAATTGTTTTTTATGCCACATGGCAGCCTGTAATTGATTGCTGTTTAGTAAATTTTTAGGTAATGAATGATATAATTTATCATTTAATTCTTAAAATAAATACTAGATTATTGAAAATAATAGAAACTTTAGTTAAAATACTATTATTTGTGTATTTTTATATAAAATATTAATAACAAAATCGTCCCAAAAATAAGATAATTTATGTCGTAGAATAAGGATATTTTCATGTTTAATCAAAGGAGTTAGTTTTCAAGGCCAGATGGAGATTACTATCAAGCCCATGCAAGTCATTGTCTGATGATGATGGCGCACACAAAGGAATACTTTGATCATTCCCTGGTCAAAACTTCATTTCTCTAGCTCAAGCTCTATATATACATATACTGATAAAACCTGCAGAACCCAGAAATAATATATATATATTCAGAACAGGCCAAGCAAATTAGAATCGTTGTTTATATTGTGTTTGTTTTCTTCCAATTTTCAGATTGTTTATAGCTATATCATATCCAGCTGGCAAAAAATTGTACTGGCGAATTGGGAATCGAGGAACATGGAGAAAATGAGTTCTGAGGATGGAGATCGTTACCGCCATCGACATCATTACTCTGATACAGATGTTTTAGGGTCCGAGAAAGTGCCCCATAGTGGTCCATTGAGCGGACCATTAAACAAAAAGGTTGCAGTAGGGAAGAAAACTGCCCACTTTAACGTTCCAGACTCCAGCTCTTCCAAGGACGACCGTTACGTTGAGATCACCCTCGATGTTACTGCCGATTCGGTGGCGGTTCAGAGCGTAAAGGCTGCGAATGGTGGTGATTTGCAGGAAGATCCTGAGCTGAGTTTGCTGGCTAAAGGTCTGGAGAAGAAATCTAAGGTGGTGAGGAATGCTTCGGCCAAGATTAGGCAGGTGGGGCACGAACTCAAGCGCTTGACATCTTTCTCCAAGAAGCCTGCTCGGTTCGATCGGACTAAATCCGCAGCGGCTCATGCTCTCATTGGCCTCAAGTTCATTAGCAAGAATGAATGTGGACATGGATGGGAGGCTGTTGAGAAGCGGTTTGATGATATCACTGCTTCCAACAATGGAGTCTTGCCTCGTTCCCGGTTCGGTGAATGCATAGGTATGCATGTTGCTATCAACTTTTTTGGATTATTGATGATATGCAAGTGTTTCAGTTCAGTGAGAATTTTTGAGTGAAAATCAATGGCAGGAATGGAGTCTAAGGAGTTTGCACTGCAGTTGTTCGATGCACTTGCTCGAAAACGAAACATTCATGGCGATTCCATCGATAAGGATCGTCTGAAAGAGTTTTGGGATCGTATCTCGAATCAAAGCTTCGATGCTCGCCTTCAAACTTTCTTCGACATGTAAAGTTGTTAATTATGGTTTCTTACATAAGTTCTTTAATTAGACTTTGGTCTTAAATCAAATGATTCACACAAAAAAGAATGCAGGGTGGATAAAGATGCAGATGGAAGAATAACAGAACAAGAAGTCAAAGAAGTATGGCATATGAATCGATTGCTTGCGGCTATTAAAAGTAATCTGTTGATAGATTTACCAAGAACCTGATATATTTCTGAAATGTTGATTTACCTTTTACAGATTATTAGTCTCAGTGCATCTGCAAACAAACTCTCAAATATCCAGAAACAAGCTGAGGAATATGCAGCTTTGATTATGGAAGACTTAGACCCAGACCGCCTGGGGTACATCATGGTAAATTTCAAGCACTTCTTACAATTTTTGTTTGGTTTTTAGCTTCAATTCCATAACCAGAAATCTTATGTTTTAAACAGATAAACAACTTAGAAATGCTTCTACTACAAGCACCAAACCAGTCAGTTCGAGGTGAAAGCCGGAAACTGAGCCAAATGCTAAGCCAGAAGCTTAAGCCTACATATGATGGTAATCCACTTAGGAGATTCTGCAGGAACACCAAGTATTTCTTGCTAGATAACTGGCAGAGAGCTTGGGTGATGGTTTTATGGATTGCAGTTATGTGTGGGTTATTTGCATACAAATACATCGAATATCAAAGGAGGAAAGATGTATTTAAAGTACTGGGGAATTGTGTTTGCTTTGCCAAAGGTGCAGCTGAGACAATTAAACTGAACATGGCACTGATACTGCTACCGGTATGTCGTAACACCCTCACCTGGTTCAGAAACAAAACGAAACTAGGTGTTGTCGTTCCCTTCGATGACAATCTCAACTTCCACATGGTAACAAAGAACATGTCTTTATAAGCTAAGTTGAGCTATGAATTTTGTTTTGATTGCTCTCAACATATTGTAGGTTATAGCAGTGGGGGTTGCATTTGGGGTTGCCATACATGGGATTGCCCATTTAGCATGTGATTTCCCTCGCCTTCTTCATGCCACTCCTGATGAATATGTAGCAATGGAACAATATTTTGGTGAACAAGCCAAGAGTTACTGGCATTTTGTGAAGCACGTTGAAGGAATAACTGGGGTACTAATGGTGATTTTAATGGCCATTGCATTCACACTAGCGGCACCGTGTTTCAGGCGGGGTCGGATCAACCTTCCAAAGCATCTACAGAAACTAAGTGGCTTCAATGCCTTCTGGTACTCTCACCATCTGTTTGTCATTGTTTACACTCTCCTTATTGTACATGGAATTAAGCTCTTCTTGAAGAAGAAATGGTACAATAAAACGGTAAGCAATGATCAAAATCCCCAAACATCTCTGTTAAGGTAATTGATATTAATTTATCCAAAACTAATTCCATTTTTATTGGAAATGGACAGACTTGGATGTACTTGGCTGTTCCAATTATCCTTTATTCATGTGAAAGATTGACAAGGCTGCTTAGATCAAGCATCAAGGCTGTTACAATACAGAAGGTAAGCAATCTATCATAATTGCATATGATCGAACTCAGGTTTAACCCAAGGTGGCATTCAACAAGTTTGCGGGTTCGAATCGGGGATTCCTAATATGTCGTAGAAAATTTACAGGTTGCTGTTTATCCTGGAAATGTATTGGCACTTCAAATGTCAAGGCCCCATGGATTTAGATACAAAAGTGGACAATACATGTTTGTCAACTGTGATGCAGTGTCTCCATTTGAATGGTAATTGGCCTTGTCCTTAAAAACAGAACATATCAGCAACTAATGGCCATTATTTTTCTGATCATCATTAACATGACATTGATTGGTTACATGAGAAACAGGCACCCGTTTTCTATTACTTCAGCTCCCGGGGATGATTATCTGAGTGTGCATATTAGGACACTTGGTGACTGGACTCGACAACTCAGGACAGTGTTTTCGGAGGTATGTTTCCGTAACCATCTTGGAACATGTTGTCAATGGCTGTCGGGGATTTATGTTCAACTAAGATGTACTTCCAGGTGTGTCAACAACCTACTAATGGGAAAAGTGGCCTCCTTAGAGCCGACGTGCATGGAACTAACATCCCAGAGTAAGTCATTCAACTTAGCAATTTGATTTTATTCCAACAAAAACATGGCCAGCACAACAGCAACCCAAAAAAATAAAGAATAAAATAGAATAAACAGAAGACCGTGGTGTAAGGCATGTCTGAAGGAGACAAGGTTAATATGGATCTTTAGGCTTAAACAATTTGGGGTTAATGCTGCATACATGATAAGCATTATTTAGGTCAAACAAACCTTATTAATTTAATCAGATTGAATAGGAGTTGTTCTATACAACTCTTTTCTATGCTTTGTTTTTTTCTAACACATATTAGTGCTTGTCAATGGCTGAAGAAAAGCAAGCAAATCCTAGCAATTATTCAGATATGAGATTTGGCAATCTCTTGTTTGATAGAATAAAAGATAATTGATGAAAGTAGTGTATGATAATAATTCACCTTACCCACATCACAACTAATATGGTCCCACTTCATTTCATATTTGCACTTATTTTACAGCATATATGGACCCTTATGATCTTTTCTGATTAGCGCAAAAGATATTTTAATAAGGAAGTCGATGATCTATTCAAGCTTTTTATTCAAAATCCAAACTTTAATTTTATAGTCTTAATTAGTTTATCTTTTTTTTTTTTACTATGGAATGATGTTCAATGTTCATGCTCACTGACATTGGCTGCTTTTGAAATATCTCTTTCTTTTCTGTCATTTCTCCTTGACATGTGATGCCATATGCCATATGAAATCAGAAATGGTTTCTATATTTCATCAGTTCTCTTTTTTCTTTTTCTTTTTTTTTTTATTAAATATCTGTCGGCTATAAGCAAGAAGACAAGAAACTCAGCATCATGATCATAAACGAGAATATAAATTTCAGCTTCAGCTTCTAGCTAGGCCATTGAAAAATTGGATTTTCCTAAGAAAGCTAAAGACAACAATTTCAAAACTCTGACCAATGAACTAATAATCATTTGTTTGGTAATGAAGAAAAAAATTGGTAACTTGGTATATGTCTGTTTTAAAACAATGGAAACTAGAAAGTGTAATAAAAATGTCATTTTCCGCGCTTGGTGGTTGAGAAATTCACGTGACAAATAATATGGTAAGAAAGAGAATGTAATACACTTCAATGTGATTGATGATTTTGTACAGTTTCCCAAGAGTGTTAATCGATGGACCATATGGAGCACCAGCACAAGACTACAAGAAATACGAAGTGGTTTTGTTGGTGGGTTTGGGGATTGGAGCAACCCCCATGATTAGCATTGTGAAGGACATAGTGACTAACATGAGGGCCATGGAAGAAGAGGAAGAAGAAGAGAAAAGTAGTGGTATAGAGAAAGGAAACGGGGTTAATAAAAAGAATTCTACATCACCAAATTCAAAAAGGAAAGAAAACTTCAAGACAAGGAGGGCATACTTTTATTGGGTGACGAGGGAACAAGGTTCCTTCGATTGGTTCAAAGGGATAATGAATGAAGTGGCTGAAATGGACCATAACCACGTAATCGAGCTTCATAATTACTGCACAAGTGTGTATGAAGAAGGCGATGCTCGCTCGGCTCTCATTACTATGCTTCAATCACTCAACCATGCTAAAAATGGGGTCGACATCGTCTCTGGTACGAGTGTAAAATCCCACTTCGCCAAGCCTAATTGGCGCAGTGTCTACAAGCATATTGCTGTCAATCACAACAACTCTCGAGTGGGTACGTTCACCCACCACTACCCTTTCCTTTGTTTTCTTTTTCGTACACTTAGAATCTTAGATATAATCCTACATTAGACCTAATTAAAAATGCTTACTTCAATGGCTATAAGCCTATAACTTAACATGGAATTCAATCAACGTGCTTTTGCATTTAATAATTGATAAAGTTAAAGGAGTTAGGGAAGAAATCACCATGCTTTTAAAGAGATCTCCTATAACTGTTAACTTTAGATACTCCATTATCTTCTATATTTTTATTTAGCTGCTTTATTCATTAAAGCAATGCTTTGCTAGCTCTTTTGTCACTTGTCTAAAAAGCAATAAAAAGATATATACCTTTTGAAAATGAACAAAAGATATACTTTGCAAAAAGGTTGCTATTATTAGCAACTGTTACAACTATGATATTAAATATCTACTATGATTTTTCATAAATATAAATATTTATTTAACAAATCAATATTTTCACATTTATAATAATCAATAACTTAATTTATTTAACAAATGAATATCACGTGATTTGTTGATATAGTAAAAAATACATTGCTTCTTACATTCGCATGGTGGTTAGTGCTTTTCATGATAAAGATAAACAACACAACCAATTATCGGACAATAATGTTGCGGAATGTTATTGGCAGGGGTGTTTTATTGTGGGGCACCGGCGCTGACAAAAGAGCTCCGCCAGCTAGCTTCAGATTTCTCCCACAAGACGTCCACCAAGTTTGATTTCCATAAAGAGAACTTTTAACCCCATGCCAGGGTTCCGGATAAGGAGAAGAACCTAAAAAAGTAATGCTTTGGAGCTCACCAGACTCTAGAGAAAGTTACATGCACCTTCATCCCACTGTGTCTCTCAATTATACAAAGGTCTTGGACCCCTCCATTTACAAATTGCTTTTCTTCTTTGTAATCATGTATCCAAGTTTTTTAATCCAATAAATTCAAAATTTTCGCATGTTCATACTATTCGTTTTCAATATAAAATAGTTTTTCTTTTCTGTTGAAAACAATTGAGGGCAAACAAACGATGGTGCGTTGGTTGATTGAGATTTAAAAAGAAATTCTGGTGTTTGATGAGAAGAGAGTACGTAAGCGCGAGTGCGTAACCCATAGTCATGCTTTGCACATCAAGACATGTTTTTTTTAACGAGGGGCTCTAGGCTCTCTACCTTTTATTTATGTTTTCGTTTTAGCCTCTGGAAACTGGGCCTGATTAATTGGCTTGATGTCACGCCTTGATCAGCAACCTGATTGGGCTGGAAAGGGATTAGAGGTTTCTTCATTGACATGTTGGCAACATCTAAGATTCTGCTGCTGTTGTTGCCGGGAGAGCCTTGCTTTGATTTTAACTGTCTTGGCAACTCCAGCCTCTCTAGTATCCTTGTCGTGTTTATATCGAGCTGCTTGCTGTTGTCTGGTAAGGATAAAAGTATAACCGATTGATCTGACTTGGGTTTGGTGGGAGAATGCTTGACCGGAATTTCATTGACAACTAGTCGCTCCCATTCTTCTGCAATTGAAGTTGTTTTTTTGTGTTCTTCAGCTGTTTGATCTAGCTGTGACATCTCATCGTATACTACCATGACACCGACTGATGAAATTGGTTGTGCATTCACTTTGGTTGAGTCAGGGTTGGTTGGGTTTGGTTCAGATGTTGCATCATTCCGTTTAGGAGCTACACACCTAGAATATTCATGGCATCAATGAAACAAAATATCAGAATATTCAACATTCGGTCATTCACCCTTCAATATCACTCAATGCTCAATTGTAATACCAAACTTTTCTGTTTTTCTTTTAACAAAATGCCCTACACATTTTGAAACAAAAATACAAATGAATACTCCTCATACTTTTATCCGGTACTCAACCAGGTCAGGATAACATATGTGATGAGTTGAGAAAGCTTAGATCTATAGTTACGAAAATAAAGGAATTAGTTCATGTTATGGTGTTAACAACTTAATAAAAAAATCAATTATCCGAATAATCCAATAATAACAGCAATTTGCAACACAAACATACAAAAAAATTAACAAATTTTGTATTTCAATTAACGCTCTAAGCAGAAAGCTGATCTAAAACAAGATCTTTGCTGAAAATGAGGCAATATTATGTAATCTTCTAGTATTCATGTAACGTAAAACCCACCTCGTTTTCCTTGCAAACAAAAATTATACTAACATAAGACATTATTCTTTCTAAAATTTATGATCTGAATGTTTACAGAAAAGATCATTAACCACTAATAGGCCTTGATAATTACCCGCCATCTACTCTGAAGTTGTTAGAAATCTTCAACGAATAAAGTGGGGGAGAAAAAGAAAAAGAGAAAAGATCTTGAGTCATAAAATGGGGAAAACAAATGCATGCATATTTGACTGTTTCTAAGCATGTCAAGACAGAGAGTGTTGGATACGAATATATTCAAATTTTTTCCAAGTATTTTCTTATATTAAGAGTCTTTGGAGGGTCATACCATTATATCTATGTCCAAATATGCACCAGGTGAATATGAGTACTTCAATAAAATAAAAAGTCGGAACAACCTATATTCTTAATGACCATGTATATGGGCATTTCGAAGCAGATGCGAGTGAGATTACCCAAATTGTAAGCTTTCCTTTACAAGCAAGTTAAGTTTTTGATGGAAACCTCTATCATACAGGACTGGATTGTAGTCTCTTGATTCCAACTGCCAAAGAGTCAAAAATCACGAAATTGGAGCAAAATATAAACATTTCAGTAATCAAATACTAACTTGGCAGAAGTAAGAACAACATAGAGTGTGTGACTGCAGCTGTATCCCATGATACATCGAAAGTATTTACAGCTTCCATACCAAATCCAAGTGGCACGACTCGATATTCATACATAATATTTTAACTATAGTTGCTGAGATTCAGGTGTGAGTATTATGGAGCTTGAACAACAAAGAACATTGGCTCTGAACAAACGTGAAATTAAACAAATAAAAGAATGGGGACAGAAGAGAAACTTCAAAGGAACACTTTTTACCTTGGATAAGGAGGACTGAATGGAAATCTCAATCTCCTTAGGCACTGAGTGAGCAACAAATCGATTGACATCAGAAAAAGGCAAGACTTCCTCTGATCCTGCAAGGCGCTGTAAGTTTTAAACATCAAACTACATAGTTACCAGCTGAGCTTAACTCTGTTCGCAAGAAGCAAAAAGTTATTAGGAGGATTACTGGATTACAACGAAGATACCGGACTACAAATATTATTTAGAATTGAACAGATAGAACATCAACTAATAATGAAGAAGATTAATGTGCACCCTGAGAAGCATTGGTCCATTATCTGAAGGTTGAAGAATATAATAGCAATTGAATGTCGCCTCCCTCATAGTTTCTACATTGCAATTTGAAGAGCATATCAAGCCTTGATCCATTGAATGTAGAGCACTGCAAAGCCCTTTGAAAACTGAAAAATTGTATTTGGATCAGGAAAATGAAATAATAAAAAGGTTGAAAAGAAAGGAAGAACAGTTTACATTAAAATTCTTTCTCACAATTGTATATAACAAGAACTTCTGATGGTATTAAAACTCGAGGTAAGTTTGCAATTAAGGCAAAGTTAGAAACCACAGAAAAACTAACTCACTAAACATTTACATTGCAGAATGATAGCAAACAAAAGGACTTCCACGCACCTTGAGCATTCAATTCTAACTGATCCATTTCATCTGAAGCAGCTTCTATCTCTGGAGAAGCCGATGGAGTTACAAAATAGGGATTTCCAAAAATAAGTCCTGTGTTGAATTCCAATAAAGGAGAATATGAACCAAGGCATCGTATAAATAAAATACTAGCAGCATTTTCTTCAAGCTCCTATATTTCAGGGAAATTGCCTGGACCAGCAGTTTAAATTATCTAATAACCAAGAATCCTTTTAAAAGATGCAATAACTGCAAGATATCCTCAAAGATGTCAAATAGAACTTCATTCTGAGATTTACCTTCACTCAAAGACCCTAAGTTGGTTCTGTCTATTATATTGAAGTTGACAGGTGAAGAAGCCTGTTGGAGTTTCATAGAGCTCTGAAAAGAGGGCATAAATAGGATAGCGTTTTCTCCAACCTTCACAGAATTGTCAATCTCATCAAAAGCCCCAAGTTCGTGGCCAGAGACTTGACAAGAAGGCCTTTCAATCCTAGTTTTTTCTGCATTGCCCAATGGAACACCATGGCACCTGCATGTCTAGAGGTTGTGGATCGAAGGATTGTTATTCTGCTTGCTAAAGGGTTGAATTAAGATACATGTTGAGTACCTTACAAGGGTTGAATCCATCAATTATATGATTGACAGAAGCAGATAAATTGCAGGATATCTGCTTCACCGAACCTGCAAGGTTACTATTAAAGATAAAATGAGCTTGCAATGGCTCTTCCATGTCGTCCCTTAGATCTTGTAGCCATCGTTTCACCAAGCCATGAAATACTTTGACCTCTGTCAAAGTTGCTAAAATATTAAATCAAAGGTTTACATATTTATACGATTATCTAGTGTCGCAGTTGGCTTAACCTACTAAACATCTGATGTAGCTTGAAATTGTTAACAATAGTACACGATTGTTTTGTAATCAGAGTTCAAGCACAAGATGCAAAATAGCTCAACAAAAATGATAGTGCCTGGAACGAAATCCTCAATCAGTTTTAAGGATTTCAATATTTCTATGAAACCTGGTCAAGAATTTGAAAGACGCATTTACCTCCAACTCAAGCTTCAATTTCACCACAGCAAGCATAATGGTGATTCAAGACACTTGTGAAGATAGAAGTCCCATATTTTGTTTTTATTTGAATCCGTTATCATAAATGTTAAAGACTCGTTGAACTCTAAAGCTGCTCATAAATGTTAAAACTTAAAACACCTTGAAATTTAGAGCTGATTTTCTAAATGACATGCAGGGGAAGAGTGTAACCTGGAAGGCAGCACTGAAAGGAGCAGTTATCAAGATCAGATATACATCTGGAAAAGGTGCTGATATTCGCCCTTATATCACTGATATGGTTTGATCTTTGCTCAAGCAAAATGAACTCGACAGAAACACACTTATCTGCAGCATCCTGGCCAGAAAACCGAGGTTGAAAGTGATTTCAGCAAAACCAAAGGGATACAAATCCCAACTGTGGTAATATATTGCTCACCATAAGAGTTTCTTTCAAGGCAGAGTCTACAGTTTCAGGTAAAAATGAACTCAACACAATAACTTTTCGCACGATATCTCTTCCTCCCCACGAATATAGAACTTGATCACTCAAAACACTTGCAAGTTTCATATCTGCTAAATATAATCTAAAGAAAAATCAGCAAACACAAACAAAATTATACATGATTTAAAACGAATAAACAAATAACATGAAACATTGATTTCGATATATTGCTTTCATAAAAGTGAAATTTCGAAACTTATAGTTTTTAACTCTAGAAAATCGTCGTTACATTTATATCAAAACCTAATAAATTTTTCATTTCACTTCCAGTTTTCTAACCAAAGCATCTTGAGAGAGAGAGAGAGCGAGACCGTAGCAAGAGATAGATCCAGACTCATTGATCACAGGGGAAAACGAATCGGTGGGCAAGCTATTAACAGCGTGGTGAAAATCACGAAGACTATAGTCTCCTCTCGGACCATACGCCACCTTTAGCTGTTGACAATGCATCAGATTTAAGTCGAAATTGAAAAACACATCTCATCCATTAGAATCTCCGATTAAATCAAATCGAGTTACCTCATCGGAAGAAGAAATGCGGTTTTTGATGACGTAGCACAAACCGATTCTATCTCTGAGAGAATCTAGTTTATTCCTCCAATTCGATGAAATAGTGTAGAAATTAGCCATCTGTAACAGTGACTGCGAAATCGCAACTAAATTTCTTAATTGATCGATTCAATTTAAAGCAAATTCCGATATTCAGGTTGTGCGATCGGTTACCTGCTTTACGTCTCTTAGCAATGGAGGCGAGAGGCTTCGTAGATCCAGCAAAAAACAAACGAGAACCATTGACTTTTCTTCTGCTTCGGTTCTTCTTTCAGTTGATATTCGGAGCTATGGTTTGGCGCGGAATAGCTTGACGAAATATCGATTTTGAAATTTTATTTTATATAGAGGATAAAATATTTCTATTTCACCACCTGAATTTTGTTGGTTTTAAAAATATGGCTCTCTCTTTTCTTTTCTTTTCTTTTTTTTTTACGCATTTCCCCTCCTTTTCAGTTGTTTAAAAACACTCTAATAATATAACTTATTTACCAAATATGAGATGATATTTTTATCAAAACTCTTTTTCATTTTACATAAACTTTATATATTTTTTACATAATTATTTTTCTTAAAGAAAAGTCATTATTCAACACAATACCATTTCAAACAAATCAAGATTTAGAGACATTAATTATGACTCTAAATACAAGAGAAAATTAATACTATACATACACTAAAAGGCAGATTCCCAAGAAAGAACTTTCTTTTCTAAAAAGTGAAACATCAAATCACTCAAATAATTAAGCACTTTTTAACTGACAGTTTGAAATTTTTCACCTCATGCAGTAGAAAAGCCATGTACTTAAAACACCATGTTTCCAAGGCTTTTACTGGATATGGATTTTTGAAAAGTTAGCCATATTTGTTCCCCGAACAGAGATCAATCTTCTTGTAATCTTATCTATCAGTAGTTTGTCAGTCTCAAAGACGGCGCCACCAATGCTCACCACACCAGGGTTCTGGCTATTCATCACAGAGAACGCAATGGCCGGCTCATAACCAGCGTTCATGCAAAAATGGAGCAGGCCCCTGGGAAACAAAAACACATCTCCTTCCTTAATTAAGGACTCGAAGAGAGTATTGTTGGTGTCAATGAAACCTGCAAGAACGATGCCTTTGCGAACAAAGAATAACTCAGAGGCTCTGGGGTGAGAATGAGGCATTACCATGCCATCCAGATCGAGGTCGGTTCGAGCGATGGATAGGCCGAGGGTGTTCAGGCCTGGGAAATCTGCAGCAGTGACTATATTTACTGAGGAATGAAGAAAGTTGTCTGTATCTCCAGCATGTTTTAGATTTGATGTCGTGAAATCTGCGGAACTGATGCTTGAAGGGTTCTTGCAAGGGAAACCGTTTATGAACACCATTCGTGTAGCTCTCGTGTTGGTCGGACAAGCATCCTGAAGATTATCATTATCTGCCAGGCAAATGCTGATGGAATTACTGCATAAGATGATGATGAAGAAAACAAGAGTTGGGTTCATACTTGGTTTTCTATTTTGTTTTTTCTCTCTTTTATGAAACTATGGATGTCAGCTTGTTTTTATTGGCTGTGTTTATATAATAACATTTAGAGGTTGGAAGAACTGAAAGTTATTCATGTAGGCTTGGAGTTCACTACTGGGTTTCATATGGATTTCATTTCAAGAAGTCCGTTGCTTTAAAGAAAAGATTATCTATGCTACTAGGATGGGTCTTCTTTTGATAATTCCCTTCAATCTTTCATGAAAACAACAGCAAACTCTGGCATGGACCCAACATTTTCAACTTGTCTAAACATGATTCAGATTTTAATTGACTCTGCAACTTTTCTTTGCCATAAAAGGAAAGGAAAAAGAGTCTACAGGTTACCCTTAGGCCGAAGGTCTTAGCCTTAACCTTAGCCTTTTGCCTTCTTAGTGCAACTTGCAGAAGCAACATGACATGAGTCTAATTATAATTTGCGGGCACTGGTAGTGAAACAATTTTAAGAAGGTGTGCAGTCAATTCTGGGAGCACTATATCTAAACACTTATGGCGTTACTGAGTCTTGGTGTCCTAAACTTTAAGCTAAACCTTAAAGCTTACTCTTGTATGTCCTTCATTCCTTCTGTTTTTGACAGTTTCTTAATCATGGTAACTTAGAGGCCATGCTGTCAGGGTTTAAGCCATTCAAGTCAAACCTGGCCCCACGAAATGGAAACTAGCTATAAAACCGTCATGGTGCCTTGTCTTGATAGCCGAAGTTCAGATTTTACCATGCGTAAATGTCATTTGGAGGTGTTGTTTAAATTTATTCTGATTTGAATTCGGATATATTTCGGTTTTGTGTTGAGTAGCTATTATTTATGACTTGCGATTGTGCTCCTAAATAAAAACTATCCACATGCTCTTATGTGTTATCATGTACAATTGCAGTGAAACATCAATGATAAAAAGACCATATATCGCAATACAGCTACTGGAACATCGCATTGCAATGGTGGAAATCTTTACACATATTGCAGGCTTTCAAATCAAACATTGCTAGTACCTGTTAACCAGGCATTCCAGCAAACTAGATAGTGTTAACAGATAATGAACCATAGCAATGATGCTGAAATGAAAGTGGCGTTGATTTACAGGAAAGGGGGAAAAAACGACTAAGATATGGTATGCGTGGATCATATTTAGAGGTCTCCACCATCATGGCTTGTTAACACCTTTTTGACAGCACTCCATCACAGTGAAGCATCTATTGGCTTTAAGCCTTTCCACCACTATCAATCTCCAGGAACAATAAATTGAATGTCTAGTACCATGCTACAAAGTGATACAGTTAAAGAGAAAGGGATCTTCATTTCTGAAATTTTTTATTGAAACATAAATATTATTCTCTAAATCAAAAAGGAATCACAATTTTCCCGGAAAAAAATCAACACTCAAAACAGAGCAAAAGACAAACTAAGAGCTCTGGAAATGGTGTCCTTCCATTTTAACTCTATTGGCAATTTCCATTATCAGTACAAATGCGTGGCTTCTCAGATTCCACAAAATCTTTGATTGAGGATTCCTTTGAATCGGAGAGAACTTCGGAAACAAACTTTATCAAAGAGCAGAGTCCACCCAAGAAATTATGATCAATAACACCTTTACCTTCCACAACATGAGCGAAATCTATGAGTTTAATTTCAGGAAGTTGAGCTCTTCCCTTTGAAACAGATTCCTTATCAAACAAGATGAGAAGTGAACATGAATGAAAATGGTAAATCGTTTGATCCTCAAACCATGCTTTCAGCTCCAATAATTGTTCCAAAATCCCCGCTGAACCACCATATATGCTAGGAGCAAACGAACAATCAGAGTTCTCATTACCAATGGAAGAATTTGATGAAACAAATCTTCTCAGAATGGATCTGACACCATCAGCTGTAAAACTCTGAACTTCCTTCCTTCCTGGTCTCCAGTATCCTGATTCCGTTCCCTCATATAGCTGCAAACCAGCTATTCTAAAGCCTAGGGACACAGTGGTGGTTCTTCTATCCTTCTCAAGGCATTTCTGGATGTAGTCGTCAGATGCTTCAGGGTACCATGTTCTGGAACCAATCTTAACATCCATGATGGATGGATTGCGATGACTTGACACTATATCTTGCAAAACAAGGTAATGGAGCAAGCCAGATCCGTTTGATGCTGCCAAAAGTTGACTGCCATAGAAAACAGGAAAATATTTGCGGATGTGGTCTGGAACCCGTGTATCAGAAGAAAAAGATTCATAGAAAGCTAACTCCTTGTTACCACGTCCATCACCCTGGAGAGGCTTGTAGAAACGTCCTGAATCATCTATGAGGGGGCCAAGTTTTCCATCAATGGCTAGGTGACCTGCAACCTGATGCTCTGGGACCTTAAGCATGCTGTGGAAACTAGAATGTGCAATCGACCTGATAACACAGATGAAATTTATTCTTCACTTAGTATTCCACTTCCTCGATAAATTGAAAAACGACCATCAGAATGTCAACAGATTTGGTTCTTAAGCAACTAGGAACCCAGTCCCCAAAGGTGCTTCAAGGATAGAACTTTTAGAAACCAACTCAAGAGATAAGGAGTTATATTCATAAAAGGCATAGATAAAAGACATTTCTTACATTTACAGTCAGTAGATCATGCAAGTAGAAGACAGCTAAAATGGAATGAGCAGCAAACAACCTCATCCCAACTCCTAAGAGAACTCTGTCTCCTTCAAGTTATACAAACTGTTTAAAGCTCACTACTTATTTTACGCATATACAAAGTCTAAAACTTTTGAACTACAGTAAGAACCATTCGCATGTTATGTAAACACTCTTCAGCCCCACTTAACCCAAAAAAAGTGCATAAAGAAATCAGATTAACTAAGGGATATTTGGCCAAAATTCAAGTTCAATTAAGCTAGTAATGAAGGCAGATTTCATCAATGCAATAGCCTTGTTCTTAGGCGTTTTGTTTCTTTTGTGATGCTTATAGCCATCCAATGTATTTAACAGCCCAAAATTCGAAAGAAAGAAATCAATAAAACTTGGGCTACATACTTTAAGATCTAAAGCTAATCTCTCCAGAATCACTTCGTTGTTCAAGAAATCCCAATCCTGGAATCTAACGACTAATCGAAAACCTGGAGACCTTATCTAATATCAAATACCAAGAATCGTTAGTACCCAAAAAAAAAAAAAAACCAATAATCGTATGAACCCAAAAAAAAAAAACACAAAAGAAATGAAAATCTGCACAATTGAAAGAGATCTACCAAAAAAAGAATTCACGGATGGAGATATGGAGGCCTTGGGAGGTTGAAATATGATACGGGCAAGTCTACATTAATTTTAAGTGAGTTGCATTGAAAATAGGAGAGAGGATCCGAGCGAGGCCGTTGCTATGAAGTAATCCAGTGTATGACGTGCAGGTAAGGCAGTCAGACAGTTAAATCTTTGGTTTTGCCTTCCTTTTTCAGCTGAAACAATCCAAAAAGGTTGATTTGTTTTTGGTGAGGGGGAAAAATAAATAAATAAATCAGCTAAAAAGCTTTAATTATCTTATTGTTAAATAAGACAGACCAGCAATTGAAAAAACTATACTTTGTACGTGATCTGTTTATTTTTAATATTATAGATTCTAACTCCACGGTGCGCTAATTAAAAGTGCTAACCACATCTCATCGAAACATACGGGGAATCCAAAGGGCCCTAATTAAGTTTTCGTGCAAATTAAATAATCCACAATGGCTTGAATTTCAAGCGCAATGCCGGTCAAGGAACATGCCAATTAGAGGCAAATGAATTACTTTAATCCATTGTCAAACGCCTACACAGTTCACACTCCACCTACCATAATCAAGCTTAATTGAACCCAAAATCAACCCAATTTAGTACTTTTTCCGGTTGAAAGCTAAATAAGTAAATAAATGCTCTTCACAGACACCAGATTTTTCAATAACTTCTAACTGGTTAGGTTAATTATTTAGTTATGTTAAATTATAGAATAAATATTTGGAGATTAAAAATTATTCTAACTTTTTTATATATTTGAAATTTAATTTTCTTATTTTTATTTTCAAATTTTTAATTTTTTTTATTTTTTGAATTTATAAATCCATTTTTAAAATATATATAATTCTATAAGATTTTAATAAGAATGTTAACAATATTAATTATCTGAATTAATTAATAATATTATAAAAATATAAACATCAATATAATATAAAAAATTAAATATCAAATTTAATCATATTGAAGGGACCTAAAATGTAAAAAAGGAATGTGCCACGTGTGGACAGAATGGAAGGCCCCTTATCTATAGAGTTATATAGATTTCAATTCAGTGGCATAACGGTCAGTAGAAGCAAAGCCCAGCACCTGCCGGGAGCATAGCGTCTTGGTTTCTCGACAAGTGTCCGAACATGTCGTCTCGACCTTCGACACGTTTCATGGCCTCCCTCCTTTTACTACTCTTCTTGGCCAATTCTTTTTCAGATTTGCCGTCACAACAAGAGTTGACCAACATCAACAAGTCAGCTATTTTACCAAGTTTTCCTCACCGTCGAGCTACTACTCTCCTAGAAATGGTACAAACCCTCGCCGTCTCCTCCTATTTCTGTTGCCATAATCTAGTCAACGTCTATCTACTTGTAGAGGAGAGGCCGCTTGATGAATGCATGCTTTGAATTTGATACTTCAAATTTATTCCCATTATGAACATAAATTCTGCCTTATAATTCTAGAGCATATGATTGATATTTGAACATAATCCATATAGTTGAAGGAGCTATAGTTACTGTCAGAATATTCTTTTAGGCACTTCTGAATTTACTATTTTATCTGGGTCCCATGATCTATTAAGTATTTCGAGAATCAAGCCTTTTTGAATATATGTCCATCTTAGATACTTTAACCCAAAAAATGAACTAATGAAATATAGGGGAAGTCATGAAAACCTGAGCATACCAATGTGAGAAACGTATTCGTGTCCGTCCGAGAAACATAGATCAAGATCATATGTTCTATGCTTTTTTTTCTCTTCAATCACTTTCTTTTATAGGAGATATTTTGCCCTTTTACCTAACATCTGTAAAACAGGTGAAAAACTATAAAAAAATCTGGGATATGTTCTGTAAGAAAGTTATGGACCTTATGATTCATTCTCGTAGCCTTGCACCCAGGTATTATAACATCACAAGCAAATGCAAGGCATTGTGGGTTTGCTTTATTTCCTAACCTTATTTTTATGGACATTTCACTCGTGATTTCATCAGGACAGTAAAAGTGGCAATGAATGTCTGAAAAACATTACTGAAGCTGCACAAATTAGACATGGGTTGACTTTATTGGATGCTGATTTCTTTAACGATACTAAGGTGATGAATTTGGCATTATGACTTCATTTCAGATAATCCTGCTTGAAGTGGGTATGCTTTATCTAATATTATTATCTTTAAATTGATTAATTCTTTCAGGTTCTTGAGATTGCAAAGGGTGCAAAAGAGTTCAATATTCCTATAATAAGGGCCAACAGGAAGTTAGTTGCTTCTGTTAATGGAGAGCTGCATAATCCTTCTCCTCTGATTTTTAACCCTGAGTGGAGCAATGAGCAATCACAAGGCAAGGCCAGCAGGTTTAATTATCCTTCAGCTTCCGGCATTCAAAGGCCAAACAATGAAGTAGATATAGCCTTTATGAGTGTGAGTCAGTTGATATAGCTTTTATAAAATAAAACAAATGGCTATGATCTGATTGTTGTATGCGACTTTCCCGGTCTTTATTATCAGGTTCTCGAACTAGGAGAACTCATTAAGAAAAAACAGATTACTTCTGTGGAGCTTACGGGAATTTTTCTGAAGAGATTGAGAAGGTAGAAATAAAAAATCCGGTTATGTTTATGCATTTATAATGTCTAATACCCTTTTTGTCCCTCAAACACATTGATTCTTTATTGCTAAAAGACCAGATACAATCCGGTACTTGAATCTGTAGTTACTTATACTGAAGCTTTAGCTTACGAGCAAGCGAAAGAAGCTGACAAGTTGCTCTCTCAAGGAGTGCATTTAGGTACCTTTTAAACAACTTGCTGCACTATACAATTATCACCTTCGGCCATAATGTTGAAAACTTTTTGTTAGAATAAAATTGCTGCAATTTTCTTCTTCTTTCACTCACAATTTGTTCTTGTTCCGGTTAAATTATTTTATCCAACTTTTTAGAGTGATGGCGAATGCTTGCCTGCTCAACAAAGTTTAAAAAATAGCTCTTTTTGTATTAGTTTGTTGTCAATTTTCTTATTGGTTCAAGAGTTATAAATTACTTGGTATTTTAGGACCTCTACATGGCATCCCTTATGGATTGAAGGATATAATCTCCGTACCTTGGTACAAGACAACTTGGGGTTCAACAACTTTCAAAAATCAAGTGCTTAATATTGAAGCATGGGTGTATAAGAGGTATTATGCATCACTGAAATCATTGTGATCTCATGGAAAGTTCTTTTAGTTAGACGACATTATTCACTCTTATGAATTGTCAATTCAGGTTAAAATCTGCAGGGGCAGTTCTTGTTGCAAAGCTTGTTACTGGATCACTGGCATATGATGACATCTGGTTCGGTGGTAGGACTAGGAACCCTTGGAACATTGAGGAATTCTCTACGGGCTCATCAGCTGGGCCTGCTGCCTGCACCTCAGCTGGTATTCTTGATTTTAAGTTCAATTTATCATACATGTCCTCCAGTATTTATAATAAGCATGAAATAAGCCATAGTATTTTTAGGTCTACCGATCTTTTTTATGATCCAACATGTTGATCTAGTATTGAACCTAAACCAGATGTACTTTGCTTCGTCTAAGAAATTAAATTTTCATTTCAGGTATGGTTCCATTTGCAATTGGTTCAGAAACAGCCGGTTCCATCACTTACCCTGCATCTCGGTGTGGTGCGACAGCATTGCGTCCAACTTTTGGTTCAGTTGGACGAACCGGTGTGATGAGCCTATCAGAAAGCTTGGTAATATCCAGTCCCCATTTTTGCTCCAGCCTCTGGGTGTGATGTTCAAATAACTTTCTATGCTCTCCTTTTAACAGGACAAGCTTGGTCCATTCTGTCGAAATGCTGCTGATTGTGCGGTTATTCTGGATGCCATCCGAGGGAAAGATCCAGATGACCTTTCTTCAAGAGACATTCCCTTTGGTGACCCATTCTCTGTTGATATCACAAAGCTTACAGTTGGTTATCTTGACGATGCTGACATGGAGGTTAGATTTCATACACATCTTGCTAAAGCTTGAGTTTGTTATGCAACCGCAACAGGTGCACAATAATAAATAAATAAAAACAACATATGTCAGAATTGCTATGATTTAATTGATCGAACTGCAATATTATATATTTTTCAATTAGAGAGAACTTTGATATAAAGTAACTATTAAAGTAAGGTCTAACATTTTCTAAAACCAGGTTGTTCATGTGCTTGAATCAAAAGGTGTTAAGGTGGTTCCTTTCAAGCTGAATTACACCGTCGATTCTGTTCAAGGCATCCTAAATTTCACAATGGATGTTGACATGTTAGCACATTTTGATGAATGGCAACGATCTGGAAAGGATGATGATTATGAAGCTCAAGATCAATGGCCTGTTGAGTTACGTCGTGCACGTGTAGTTTCAGCTGTAGATTATTTGCAGGTCTGTTTTTTACTCTCTAATTATTGGTTGATATCATAGTTTGCATGAAATCATATAACTTTTGAAAACATTTTCTAATGAGCTATTAGAAGAGACATACTTCTTTTACTTCCAATTTTTTAGTAGGAAAACCGGAAACAGTCTTCAAAGATACGGAGATTTAGGATGTAGAACATCAGCAGGAATGCATGGAACTCGGGGATTTAGGTCTAAAAGTAGCCCGTCTGGTCATTCAGCACTGGAGTGGATAGCGCTTAAACCGAAACCTAGAGAGAAAAGAGAGAACGATTTCGCATTTTTTCTCGTGTTGTTTTTTCCCCTCTATTTTCACTATTTTTTATTATGTTCCACAGACACAAAGAGCTCGTGGAAAGTTAATCCAAGAAGTGAAAGAAAACTTCAATGTTGATGCATTCATTGGAAATGCAACGGATTGGGAGCGAGTATGCATGGGAAATCTCGTAGGTTTGCCAGTAATTGTTGTTCCGACTGGGTTCAAAAACATACCTAATCCACCTCCAACTGGTACTCGTAGACGAACCACAGTCAATACGGGCATATATGCTCCTCCTAACCATGATCACATCGTAAGTTTCCGGATCCATGGACTTGATCCGCTTTTAGTTCTTCTAATTTGGATTGTAACATACAGTACTGTTGTGTGTCTCATTTTATTTCGGCCATTTTCTCACTGCAGGCATTAGCCTTAGCAATGGCTTACCAGTCTGCAACAAATCACCATAAGCAGCGGCCCCCCATAGATGATCTGGAACCAAACGACACAATACCCAATCCCCCTACCGTTCCCATCCCTCCTAGACGCTTGCATCTGTAAAAGAGTTTGTAAGAAACCTTTTAGTGCTTACCAATTGTCAAAGACTGTTCCAGACTGTAACCTGTATCTAAGAACAATATCATCGTTTCAAAATGGCATGATTAGATGGATACCCCGTTTAGTTTTTTTTTTCCTTCTTGTTTCTTTCGCCATTTCACGATTCTGTTTAACATCTGATTCAGTAGGCAAGCGTAAGTTGATTAATTGAAAGTTTGGAACTTCAATTTCCAGCTGGAAGTTTTGCAGGTTTAATCCATCTTATTTCTTACCCCAGAACTTCATTTCCTTCTTTAGGTCTAATAATTCGTATAATAATAATAGATAATTGAGTATTTTACCGTGTTTATATTTTATACATCTGATTTAACTAAAATTATTGGGAATACAACTAACTTATACCAACTTAACAACCTCTCAGCAACTTTAAGCACATTTATCAATTGCTTCATTTTCAAAAGTTTCAATGATATTTTCATTATACTTCAACAATTGTATCATTTGGTTATTCATAGATTATTATCGATATTTCTTAAATACTAAAAATTATATTATTTAATTTTTAACGAAAAATTATAATATTAAAGTAATGTATTAATAAATAGCTATATATATTTAAAAAGAATAATTTATTTATTGAATAGTCATGTTTACGTATAGATACATGATAACTCAAACAATTAAATTTCATATGCGAGATGTGTCAAAAAATTTAAAATCTATTTTTTCTCCATATTATATAAAAAATTATTGCATAAATTATTTACAAAAATTTATAGTTTGTTATACATTATTGGAGGTGCAAGCCGCCGACAGCAATTGAATTTTATTTTATCTTTTAAATTCATTTGTCTATAATTTTTTTGCCACACTAAAATTAAGGTAAATTTAAAATTTTATAATGCACTTAGTTGAGTTCAAATTCTATTGTATTTTATTGACTTTTTACATAAAAAAATTTAAGATACTCTCGAATAATATAATTTATTTTAATTACGTAAAGATATTTTTGTAATTTTTCAATTAAATTGATATTCAGTTAATTTGTAATATCAACATAATAAAAAAATTTATTAATAGTACAAATATATATATAATTGGTATAAATTGCTATATGTAGCACATCGTTGATTTTTTACTTTATTTTGAAAATTTATAAAATAAAAGTAGACTTTTAGCAAAATTTCATATGATTTTTAAAGTACTGTTTTGTATTTTTAGTAAGTAAAATATTTAAGCAAATAATATATAACTACCTCAAGGATATATATTTGTGTATATATTGTACATGCATCAAAATTGTTTATTTTTCTTTTAATTTTATTTAACATGTATATAAATAATAAATAATTATGTCAATATTTATAGTTTAATAGTAATTAAATTAATTTATTCATTTTATTTTATTTTTTGAAATCTTTAATTTTTGTTTTGAGATTTTCGATTATATAAAGCACAATATAAATTTTGTTAAAATTTATTAAATTAAAATATTTCAAATATAAATAAAAAATAAAAATATTATCTTTATATTAATATTAAATTTAAAATTAATTATAAACCGTACTATATATAAAATGGTTGAGTTGATCTCATGACTAGACACTAACTCGATTATGAAATTATTAAGACATCCTTAATTTAAAGAATAATTAACATTATTATAATTGTATGTTATTTGTTATTTCTTATTTTTATATAATAAATATTCAAAATAAAACAACGAAAAAAACATTACTTAAGAATTAAATATAAGATCAACAAATTCAAATAAAAATATTTTATTATTCCACCCATTATTATTTATTAAAATAATTTTATAATATATTTTTAATATAAAATATTGTTGTTCATGAGTTTAAAGTTATTTTTTATTTAATTTAAAAAATAAATATAAACCAACTATTTGAACGGCTCATTTAAGGCTATGTTCCTAAGCAATATCGACTACATTAATTTGATTTTAATTCTAGCAGTTCCCAATTTCTATTATTATTATTATTATTATTATTATTCTTTAATTAAAAAATTCCGTCTTAGGCTTGAGGATTTTTTATAAGAATAATACAAAAAAAAATTATTATACACTAAAATAATACACTTTCCTATTATTTATCAAAATGGTACACTTGGGGGGAGTGGTGTCATTTGGGTAGGCGGCATCACTGTCATATTTGACACACGAATGTTTTTTTTAATATTAAACAAAATAAAAAAATATTATTTAAATAATAAAATTTAAAAAAATATTGATAAAGTATAAACCCGATATTAAAATACGGATGTGGTACAGTGGGGTGGTGCTTATCTGACAGGCAACACCAAAGGTGTCTACCTGGCAGGCGGCACCAACCCCACATTTTATTTTTTATCCAATTTTTTTAGGGTTTTTTGGCAGATGGCACCAATCTTATATTTTATTTTTTATCCAATTTTTTTAGGGTTTTTTACATAAATAATACAAAAAAATAATTATACACCAAAATATAATACAAATATTAAAATTAATAACTTAAATAATATAAATATATATTTTTTAATTCATTCAAATTATAAAAAATTAAAAAATAAAAAATATTTTTTATAAGAATTGTAGAAAATAATAATATAAAATTGAAAAATTGAATTAAATATTGAATAAGACTAATTCAAATTTTTTAAAATAAATAATATAAAAAATATTTATTTATCAAAATAATACTCCTTCATTATTTCTAAAATAGTACACTTAGGATAGTAGTACACATATTTTTTTAATTTTTATATTTTTTATTAAAAAAACAAATTAAAATTAAAATTTAACGGGTAGTGCCTTTGAGGTAGGCGACACCAATGATGCCTACTGGGTAGGCGGCACTAATAGTGCATTTGTCAAAACTATTTAAACCCCCCATCAGATTAGTTTAAATACAAATTATTGAGTAATGAGGAAAAGAAAAGAAACAAATTTTAACAGCAAATTTTTAAAGAAGGAAATGAAGCAAAATTTTTGAAGAAGGAAAGGAAACAGAAGGTTAGTAAAAAATTTTAACAGTAATTCTATTTATAATAAATATTTTTTATATTATTTGTATAAAAAACTCTATTTATTTCTTTTAACAGATGAAAAATCAATTTTTCGTATGCGTTTATTTCGATGGAGAAATTTTGACAACAACAATTGGATGCGTATTTGAATATCGTCAACAACTAACAATGAGATTTAGTAAAAATGTCTCGGTTGATAATATAAAGGTAAATATTAGTGAAAGAATTACTAGACGTTGTGGGAGAAAGATCTCGAAACTTTTCTATAAGTTTCCAGTTTCAACAGATCCTATCAAATTTACCGAGATGGAACTCGTAGACAATGAAGATGTGGAGATAATGATCGATCTTTATTATGGGAATCAGAGTAACAAAAATGCACCGACTCAGTTATTTGCTAAGCTAACTGATGTTGAGAGAGCTAAAGATCCCACTCCATTAAGTATGATGGCTCCGACATCCTACGTTGATAATCAATCTGTAGCTCGTGGGATCAGTATCGATCTTAATGTTGCACCAGATAATGATGCGGATGGTGATGATGGGTATGATACTAATGATCTTTCTGATCACAAGGACGATATTGATAGTGATCCCGACGTGGACGAGGTCCCGGATGATTTCGATGAGGAAGGCCTGAATGACGAGGTCCCGGATGGTCGACGTATTGTGATGCACAATTATCTTGCTAGGGCACACATGTCATTTATAGACCCTGATGCGGCATATGCAACCGATTTTGTAAAGTACCCTGATATAATGCTTGCTCACCGATTAACACTAGCACCAGAACCTGAACAGTTGTTCGTGGGTCAGAGATTTGACTCGACGGAAGAGTGCGTATTTGCCATTAATCGGTATAGTATGAATTTGTCAGTAGACTACAAAGTCGTTGTGTCTAAACCGACATTATATATTGGGGAGTGTTGGACAAAAGGCTGTAATTGGCGGGTACGAGTTACATTTATCCAGAATTTGCAAAAGTGAGAGATAAGAAAATTTGTTGGACCTCACACATACAGTTTAACACGTTTGTCAGAAGATAACCGGAAACTCGATTCCAGAACTATCTGCACACATATCATGCCAATGGTGAAGGATGATCCGACCATCAAAGTTTCTACACTGATTTGTCGAGATGCAAGCACAATTCCATTATCGAGTTTCATATCGAAAAGCATGGATTGCGAAACAGATGGCAATGAAATAGTTGTTCGGTGATTGGGATGCATCGTACAATGAGCTGCAAAGGTGGATAGTCACAATGCGACAATACGTGCCCGGGATTGCGATTGAGTTGGTGACATGGCGTTATTATGGTCCGGATAACAACTTACAACCGAGAAGAATAATTTTTCAGTATATATTTTGGACGTTTGATCCTCGTGTTAGAGCATTTCCTCACTGCAAGCCATTTATCCAGGTAGATGGGACCTGACTATACGAGAAATATACGCAGATTCTACTAATTATGGTGGCTCAAGACGGCAACCAGAACGTGCTCCCAATAGCATTTGCTATTGTGGACAAAGAAGATATGGAATTATGGGAATTATTCTTTACGAACCTGCGGAGGTACGTTGTTCATAACGATAATATTTGCATCATCCCCGATAGAGGGAAGGGGATTATTACGGCCATTAAGAGTACCGGTGTATCATGAAGATCGGTTTATTGTAGTCGACACATTGCGGCCAACTTCTAAAAAGAATATAAAAATGCAGATTGGCGAAGACGACTGTGAGAACGGGCAAAAAAATTTTGTTTTAAGTTATACTTTTTATGTTTTAATTCAAGATTGTAACTTATGTTTTCTTAATATTCCTACAATGTACGAGTTAGACCCACACCGATTTTGGCAAAAAATGACTAGACTTGAGCGTGACATGGAAGGTGAAACGAACAAGCCGTTGCGATAGTGGTTGGGTACCATGGAGCTGTGGTAATGGGCTTAAAGTTTCGATGATAGGTATCGATACGGTCAAATGACTACCAACCTGGCAGAGTCGGTTAACGACGTGTTCAAGAGAATACAACATCTTCTAATTTCAACCGTGTTCTCGACTACGTTCTATAGGCTGGCTACCTTGATGCTAATAATGGGGGCGCAACAAATCGACCAGATGAATGCCGGACACGTGTTTGTCGAAGCACTCAATAATGCAATGGATGCAAATCGTCAGAGAGTGAGGATGATGAACGTTGAAATATATTCACGACAATTTCAACGATTTCAAGTTACAGAGATCATTGAGCGAAAACCTGGTATCCCACCTAGGTCATACGGGGTTGATCTACAGAACAGACACTGCGATTGCAGGAGGTTCGATACACTTCGTTATCCATGTGCGCATGTCGTTGCAGCTTGTGGTAAAGTGGTGCTCAATGTTGAACAGTTCATCAATCTCGTTTACACTCTCCAGCGCACGTTACGTATTTGAAAAAACAGTTCCCTGTCCTGCCTGACTTGTCCACAGTGAGAGGTGCCTCCGACGATTTTCGAGCTTATACCGAACAAAAGTTTGCAAAGGAATCCGAAAGGTCGTCTGAATGTTTCCAGAATCCGCAACATACCATTTTAGTTATTAATTTTATTTTTTGTATTAAATGGTTTTTTTTTTACATAAATAATACAAAAAAATAGTTATATACCAAAATAATACACTCCCCTCATTATTTTAGTAATTAATAATTTTATTATATTATTATTGTAAAAAATCCTTAAAAATTCTATAATAAAATTAATGTTAAATTTGAAGTTAAATTTATTCGAATTTTTGTTTAGAAGATAAATTAATTTTAATTTATAATTTTTATATGATTTAAAGTGTAAATATACTAACTAATACCAAATGAAATTGATAACATTTAAAAAAAATCAAACAAAAACAACTCACCTTTCTTCTTTCTTTTTTTTTCTTTCCTCCTTTCCTTCCCTTCTTGTGTTGTTGTCGTGAGACCCTTCTTTCTTTCTTTGTGTTTTTTTTTCCGAAGTGTGTGTCTGAGATTTCTTTTGGGGACCATTTTAAGGTCCTCATATAAGGGCTCTCGTGACACCCTTCAAGAAGCAATAGCAAAAGCATGCAGCATGGCAAGGAGCAGCGACTGTATGGGGATAGGCGGGCAGGCTGTGCAATTTTTTGGTGTTGTCTGTTAAGTAGGCACCATCCCCAAAATACCTGATATTTAAATATCGAGTTTTATTCATACCCGTATTTTTTATTTTATTATTTAAAGAATATTTTATTATTTGTTTAATATTAAAAAAAATATTCGTGTCAGATATGACAGTGATGTCGCCTACCCAAATTGCACCACTCCCTCCAAATGTACCATTTTAATAAATAATGAGGAGAATATACTATTTTAGTGTATAATAATTTTTTTGTATTATTCTTATAAAAAATCCTAGGCCTGAACATTAGTTACATAAATTTGAAAGGAAATAGTAGAGTGAAACATGTTGTCAAAGTGGCGGAGTTTTCAATTTTAGATATAGATAAGAAACAGGGGCAAAATGGGTCAGAAGAAATAACTAAAAATCTAAATCTAACAGTTCTCTAAAATCAGAACCAGCATCAATTTTGTCAACTTCTATATTGTATCCATTTTCGTGGCATTTCATGTAATTTTATTCCAAAACGGAGACCATTTTTATCAACCAACTCGCCTTCCTCTGCGTTTATATATTGGCTCTTACGCGCACGCTCTCCCACTTCTCTCTGTATCCGATCGCCGCCCTCTCTCTCCTACTCTGAGTTTTTTTATTTAACTTATTTTTTTAAAATAATACAAAATAACGGAGCTTATCATCATTATATAAAATCTTTCATTATCCGTTCTTCGGCAGATCCAATAAGGAGTTTTCCTCGTTTGATCCAGGTAAAAGCCAAGATCGATAATTTTCGATTTTGGTATTATATCTGGCATTGTTTAATCTGATTTTAGATGAAATTGTTTTGATTTTGTTCTTTCTTATTCAAATTGTTTGTTTTTTTTTGTAGCTCTCGTTCGATGAAATTAACAGATCAAGGCCTTTTGAATTGATTCTGTTATTAATATTTTAGTGTTCAGTTGATGCATGTAGCGTTTTAGAATATTCAAAGGATGGATTTTAGATCGTTTTGAAATTCCTGTGGATCATATGTAACAGATCTGGAAAATTTATTTCGAATTATGTTTCTTTAGAATGTTACCGATATTTTTGCTTGTTTGCGGAAATATTGAATATTGAAAATTAAATGTTTGGCAATTTTGTTTTAGATCTTAGCCGTTGAGAATGGCGGCACCAGCAGCTGGGAGAACGGGATGGTACAAAGGGAGAGTCAAAGCAGTTCCATCGGGGGATTCCTTGGTAGTAACGGCGATGGCCAGTAACAGGCCTGGACCTCCACCCGAGAAGACCATTACCTTGGCATCTCTCATTGCTCCCAGACTGGTAAAACTCATTTAAATATGCTTTTATGTCTCCCTTGGTCGCTTTTAAATTTATTTGTAATGTCTGTTTGGGATTTTCTTGCTGATTAATTTAGTTTTGGTTTCGGATAATGATTCTGGGAGTTACTTTTGAGTAGGTTGGTATCTTGATTTCATAATTGTTAAGTTAACATGTAAACTTTTTTGTTGCATGCTGTTTGAGTCAAACTTCCAGTCGATGCTTTTCTTTGTGTTTATGTTTTCCATCTTATTTTATTAATAGGCACGTAGAGGCGGTATTGATGAGCCATTTGCCTGGGAGAGCAGAGAATTTTTGAGGAAGCTCTGCATAGGGAAGGTGCTGTTCTCTTCGAATGATTCGTGTAATTTTAGTTATTGATGATATTGCTTAAAATCAGGGTGATCTAAACAAATTTGTTCTTTACTCAGGAAGTCACTTTCAGAGTTGAATATGCTGTACCGAGCATAGGTCGAGAATTTGGCTCAGTTTACCTCAGTGACAAAAATGTTGCAATTTTGGTTGTCTCTCAAGGCTGGGCAAAGGTAGTTCGTTTGTCAATTTTTCATGATACTGGACAAAGTGATTCAGCATTTAAAAAAAAAAAAAAATTGGTGTTTAGGTTATCTGAGCCTGGCTTGTGCAGGTTAGGGAGCAAGGACAGCAGAAAGGCGAAGCAAGCCCTATTCTTTCTGAACTGCTACGTCTTGAGGAACAGGCCAAAGAACAAGGTGTGGGTCGATGGAGCAAGGTAATCTTTTTCCCCTTTTTATACGCCCAATTATATTTGGGCATCTAACTGACCTAGAAACAATGAGTAGCTATCAAATGAAAATGTTTATCGTGGTTGTAGGTGCCTGGTGCTGCTGAGGCTTCTATCCGTGATTTACCTCCATCTGCTATTGGTGACCCTAGTAACTTGGATGCCATGGGTCTTCTGGCTGCAAATAAGGGTAAGCCAATGGAAGTTGTTGTGGAGCAGGTTCGTGATGGTAGTACTGTTCGAGTCTATCTGCTCCCAGATTTTCAGTTTGTGCAAGTTTTTGTTGCTGGTGTCCAGGTGCACTATAAGCTGCAGTACTGCCTTTTTATTTCATTTGCATGTTAATTTGTCTTTGTAAATATTTACCTTCTTTTCCCTGTTCATGTAGTCCCCTTCAATGGGTAGAAGGGCTGTTGCAGAAACAGTTGTTGAAACGGATTTGACCTCTGATGATCAAAATGGAGATGCTTCAGCTGAGCCACGGGCTCCCTTAACATCTGCACAGAGGCTTTCTGCGTCAGCAGCTGCTGCTGCTGAAGTGTCCCCTGATCCATTTGGGCCAGAAGCTAAACATTTTACAGAAGTTCGCTGCTTGAATAGAGATGTGAGTGAATAAAGACTTCAGGTCGACTTGTGTACGTACATTTTGTATATATATCCTAAAGTCAAGATTGATGTTGTAGGTTCGCATTGTTCTTGAAGGTGTTGACAAATTTAGCAATTTGATTGGATCAGTTTATTATCCTGAAGGTGAAACCGCGAAAGACCTTGCATTGGAGCTTGTGGAAAATGTATGTTCCTGGATTTCTTTTGCTGTGCATGCCTAAAATATGTTTAATCAGTTATATTAGCATTGAGTACTGAATTATAGGGTTTCTATTATTCATGTTTTAGACTTGAATTACTTTTCTTTTGTTCTATTTTTGCTTGTAAAAACTTTTATTTCCAAAACATTGGTTTCTTGATAATAATTTTGGCAGTTCTCCCTTCCAGGAGAAGTTTGTCCTCTTGAACTATCTTCAGAAGATCACCTTTATTTGTTAAAGAAAAGATTTCTTATGTTTGAGATTGTTGTTGTGGCTGTGTCTTAAGGGTTTGTGTAAGGAACTTGATTTTTTTCTCTTCTATCTCATTTTGTTGGTCATGATTTATTGGTAAAAGAATATTTTCTTGATTTCAGATCTTGTACTGAGATTGGTTTTTTCTATATCTTTAATCCTCTCTTAAATAATTCTTTAGCTGTTTTGTCCAACGAGCTGTTTTAAATCTCTAGCTTACTTTGTTTTTCCTATCCACTATGCAAATTTAAAGTTAGAAGCTATTTGTAATATCTTAGTGTATTTATGTGATGCCTTGGGCCTATAATCAATTAAACTGTTTCTTCGGTTAGCAGATTTATTTCATACCAGCAATTGTATAAAACACTATGTGCATCCTTTTTATCTTGAATTTGTGTTTACATATTCTGAATGATTGAGTTCTTTTATGCTTGCTTCCCACCCCTCCTTTCTGAATCTAACAATTTCTTCTCACAATAAAGGGTCTAGCAAAATATGTTGAATGGAGTGCTAATATGATGGAAGATGATGCCAAACGGCGGTTGAAGGCTGCAGAGCTTGAAGCCAAAAAGACTCGGCTAAGGATCTGGGCAAATTATGTACCCCCAGCTACAAACTCAAAGGCAATCCATGACCAGAACTTCACAGGAAAGGTAATGGCAGCAGTTTTTTAATTAATTTTTCATGTAAGTTTCTTGCACCACCAGTATAAGGTTTTTGGCTTTTTGTAACTATTTATAATAGTATGAGTGTTTAACTTAGGTTGTGGAGGTTGTTAGCGGAGACTGCCTTGTTGTGGCTGATGATTCTGCCCCATATGGCAGTCCTCTTGCAGAGCGCCGAGTCAATCTTTCAAGCATTAGGTGTCCAAAAATTGGCAATCCTCGTAGAGATGAAAAGCCAGCTGCTTATGCCCGGGAAGCAAGAGAGTTTTTGAGAACACGCCTTATTGGAAAACAGGTTTGAGTAATTTTTCTTTAAAATCTTATTTTGTTACTGTTAGGAACCTTTATTCATCATATGTCAACATACTTTTCTCAGGTGACTGTAGAAATGGAATATTCAAGGAAGGTTCCCATGACAGATGGTGCTATAGCTGTTGCTGCACCTGCAGATTCAAGGGTAATGGATTTCGGCTCAGTCTTCCTAATGTCTCCTGCTAAGGGTGATGGTGATGATGCTTCTGCCGCACTCCCATCCACAGCTGGTAGTCAGCCACCTGGCTTGAATGTTGCAGAGTTGGTGGTTGGGCGTGGCTTTGGCACAGTGATAAGACATAGGGATTTTGAGGAAAGATCAAACTATTATGATGCCCTTTTGGCTGCTGAATTACGTGCGATTTCTGGGAAGAAAGGAATCCATTCTGCAAAGGATCCTCCAGTCACGCACATACAAGACCTTACAATGGTTGGCAATTTTGTCTCTTTATGTTATTGATTTTCTTGTTTGTATATTGTATTTCTGATCTAAATTCTAATATCCATATACTGTCTTCCCTACTCTCAGGCACCAGCCAAGAAAGCTAGAGATTTCTTGCATTTCCTGCTTCACAAGAGGATACCAGCTATTGTGGAATATGTCCTAAGTGGTCATCGTTTTAAGTTGTTGATCCCTAAGGAAACTTGTAGCATTGCCTTCTCATTTTCTGGTGTCAGATGTCCTGGTCGTGATGAATCATATTCAGATGAAGCCATAGCAGTAATGAGACGGAAGATCATGCAGAGAGATGTGGAGGTATGGATTCTCTTTGAATTGCTTGTCTGCCATGATCTTGTTTTTCTTTTTTTACAAATGTATGTTTTTCTACATAGATTGAAGTGGAAACTGTCGATCGAACTGGAACATTTTTGGGGTCTTTGTGGGAGTCCAGAACCAATATGGCCGTGACACTAGTTGAAGCTGGCCTGGCAAAACTACAAACTTCATTTGGTGCTGACAGAATTCCTGATGCTCATCTTCTTGAACAGGCTGAACAATCCGCCAAGAGGCAGAAACTGAAAGTAAGTAGCTGATGGACTTATCTTTATCATGCATATTCTTTTGGTAATGCTTAATGAAACTTTTTTGGCTTTATTATCTTTGAACTTTTAAATGCAGATTTGGGAGAACCATGTTGAAGGGGAGGAAGTTTCCAATGGATCCGCCCCTGTAGAGAACAAACAAAAGGAATTGGTGGAGGTGCTCTAGGAACTTAACTAAAAATAATACCTATCTGACTTTATCATGAACTTAACTAGAAATAACTTATTCTTCTTGTTATTTTCAGGTTGTTATTACTGAAGTATTGAGCGGTGGAAAATTTTACGTCCAAACAGTTGGAGATCAGAGAGTATCTTCTATTCAGAAACAGCTTGCATCTTTAAATATCCAAGAGGCTCCTGTGATTGGTGCTTTTAATCCTAAGAAGGGCGACGTTGTCCTTGCTCAGTTTAGCATGGATAACTCATGGAATCGTGCACTGGTTAGTTCGGTAAACTTGATTTTGAATATGTTCTCTTTTTTGTAATCTTTTATGTGACTGGTTTTGGCTGCGGAATTTTCAACTGGTTTCATTTTGTGCCTCCTGTTGTTGTTTAAAGAATGATGGGGGTGAGGAGTGCCAAAATTTTCCAAAATTCACTGGCACAGTTAATTTTGAACCGGTAATAAGATTTAAATACTAAAGGCATTCTAAAATATTTTGAAGCTAACAGGAGAAATTGTGAAACAAATGTTCTAAAATTAAGAATCATGGTTGTCCTGCATGTTATGCATATTGGCGTGCCATCGATATGTTTATGCTTTCACCTTTCACTTCTCTTTTCTATTTTGGTACTGAATGCATCTTATTTGACATGTGAAGATTGTCAATGCATCTCGAGGAGGAGTTCAGTCTTCAAATGACAGGTTTGAAGTGTTTTATCTCGATTATGGAAACCAAGAGGAGGTTCCCTACAGTCAATTACGGCCTATTGATGCTTCATTATCAGCAACACCTGGGCTTGCTCAGTTATGCAGTCTTGCATTTTTGAAAGTTCCAGGCCTCGATGATGAATTTGGTACTGAGGCTGCCCAGTTTTTGAGTGAGCAGACATTAGGAAGTTCAGTGCAATTCAAGGCAGTGATAGAGGAAAGGGATACTTCTGGGGGAAAAGTCAAGGGACAGGGAACTGGTACTTGTCTTGTTGTCACCCTCTTTTCCGAGGACCCGGAGGATAGCATCAATGCGGCAATGCTGAAGGTTTGAACAATATATTATCCCTTCTCTGTTCTACTCAACCTCTGATTCTATTAAAAATCTTGATATGTTTAAAGGTTTGATTTTCATGAATTTAGAGGGTCGTATCCCGGTCATCCTTGCTGTGACAAAACAGTGTCAACCATTTACTAATTTCTGTATCTAGTTTCTTAAATCTTACGGGCGTGTTATTTGTTTGTATTATTTGCAGGACGGTCTTGCTAGGTTGGAGAAAAGGAAGAAATGGGAATCAAAGGAGAGAAAATTGATGCTTAATAAATTGGAAGAGTGTCAGGAGGAAGCGAAAACTGGTCGGCGCGGAATGTGGCAGTATGGAGATGTGGAGTCGGATGATGATGATTTACTTCCGCCGGTTGTGGCTAAGAAAACCGGAGGTCGGCGTTAGGTATTGTAATATTTTTTTCAATCACTTTGGGGCGTTAAACATCTAAAGAGTTCCAAGTAATAGGCGTGGATCACTCTCGTTTGAAGAGTTAAATAGCCCCCGAAAGAAAAATCTCAACCATAACATGCTTAAATTTTGACTTTTTTTTTTTTTCTTTTAAATCTTTTTGTTTTACATTACGAGAGACAATTTTTTTAATACATGTTTAAATAAGGTGAACTGTAGCATCTCTGTTATGTCTCCATGTGGGAGACCGATAGGAACAAATTTTTTTTTAAAAATTACGAGTTTTTAATCTATGTTTATTTTGGATACTCCTATGGTACGGAAATTCCTTCTCCTTTTTATTTATTTATTAATACTCGTAAGGAATTGGTTTGAATGTCAGATTGATAAAGTCAACGTAGCAGTTGGAGGAGAGTAACTTAATTGTCACGTGACAATAGGTCAATGCGGGAAACTCATTGAGCAAATAATTGTGAATTGAGTAGATTTATGAATTTTAAAATCACGAAAATAGTACTGACATGTGATTACCAAGAGCACAAAATTAATTTCAAAAGTTACCAACATATTAGAAAATGTAAGTGTATGAAAATTACATTAGAAGAAATTACTCTATAAGACTTACGGTAACATATAGTTTTTAGGTTGAAGAGTGTTTTCTTTAGAATATATAGTGGGGTGCTCGTTTCTGTAGTTTCTACATTAACTGACGAGTTACCCAAAATTTTCTTCCTTTCGTATACCCCGAAAATTTTTAGTTATACCAATTAACTGACGAGAGCACATTCTAAATTTCAGAAAGCTCAATTTGGTGAAAAGTCTTTACACAGAAAATTTAGATTTAAAAAAAAAAAAAAAATCTAGTTGAAAAGTAACAATCTATGGAGTGCTCTACATTTACTTCTATTTCTCAGCCATTTGTTTCACTTGGAAAACATTTCATATAACTAACCGACGACCCATTTCTAATTGGGGATTCCTCATGTCATTGAACTCAACAGCAAAAAGATATTACATGTTAAATATAAGGGAAATTCTAATATCCAAAAAGTTAAAAACCAAGGACCAAGAATGTTATGTTTCAGCTACAAACGGAAAACCACCTAAAAGCGCAAAAATTAGCCACAATTGGAACTGATGGTCACAGACCACTCTCTTTAAAGACTTTTTTTCCTTTTTATATTATGTTTCACGCCTCCTTCGTCGTGCAGCAGCTTCATTTTTCTCTTCCTTTTCACCCGTTTCTCCACCGCTTCCTTGATCATTTGATGTTTCAGCAACCACTGCCACTGCCACTGGTTTCTTTTCTATTCTTGGGCATTGCTGCACAAGCATTAACCAAGGAAATAAGAACAACCCTAGTTCTTAAAGTATCCATTAAGGATATAATCTTCAAAGGATTTTCAAAGGACCTGGCATTCTTGAAAAGGGGATTAAGCATATCCATGTCGGGCACATTTACCGACAAATGTCACATCCGAACTTGAGTAACATGTATACTAACAGATGCAGAAAAGAGAAACATAGACCAACCTGATTCTTGCCACCCAAAATGAGCTTCAAGAAAATCGTGAGGATAATGGCGACAGTAGAGACTAGGACTCCCATGGTGAGATTTGGTTGTTTCTCAGCCTTCTTAATGTGATCCTAAAATGAAAATCTCAACATTCAGATGTCATCCACCAATGAAATACTGATATTGCACATGAGAAACAGCATATTACGTGAACTTACGAGAATTTGAGGCTTGTAGTTGCTTAAGAAAGGAATATCAGCAATCTGGTATAGGGCATTAAACACCTTCCTCTGCAGATTAAGAAATCACCAACTTTAAGTTAAAATGTTACAAGATTGAGTAAACGAAAAATAATACCATAAATAAACTTTCAAAAGCATGACCTTGATGCTTGCAAGGAAGTCTAAAACAGCAGCTTCTTCCTCAGCCTGCTGTTCTTTCTCAACCTCGAACTTGGGTTTCCACTTGGTCTCTCGATATGACTTGGCAAGCTTCTCGTTTTTAGCTATCAATATATTATCAAACAGTATTCCTTCTTGCATTGTCCAAATCTCAATACCAATGGCAGCAATAGGCTCAAAGTCAGGCTTGTCAAGCTCAAAGTAGTTGGGGTTTGGAATCTCCCTGGCCTTCCAAACACCCTTATAATTGGGATTATTTATTAGTGGGGGAGACCATTTCCCTTTGTAAGCTGGATTACTCTTCATTGGCCTCTTCCATTCACCACAACCAGGAGCTGTTGCACACGTTGGGTTATACATCTTTGGGGGTTCCCACACACCATCCTCTTCATCATCCCAATCTTCTGGCTTGGTTGCCTCAGGGTCATCTATCTCCTCAGGCTCATCGTCTAACCATCCTTCTGGTTTCACCGCCTCCTCGTCCTCGATTTCCATCGGTGCATCCTCGTCCCAATCATCCGGTTTCACAGCATTTGGATCAGGAATCTTTTCTTTGTCATCCCAATCCTCTGGTTTCTTATCATCAGGATCAGGGATTGTCTTCGCTGGGATAAGTGGAGGATCAAAATCTTCGGCTGCTAAGAAGTTTGCCTTCTTCTTCTCCTCTCCATCAATCATAATTTTAACCTCTTTGTCGCGTTTCAAGGTTGCAGTGTAGACATGAGTGAGCTTGTCGGATGGGACAGAAGGTGGGTATTTAAGATGGTGTTCAACATATTCCCCATTCTTGGGATTCTTATGCTTCAATATGAAATGCACCTTGTTTGTTGTCCCACATTTGTCAGGTCCAAACATGATGGAGTAAGGCGATTCATTGTCGAATCCCTCAAGCTTCCAACCCGCTTCTTGAGGACGAAGAAATTTAACGTAGGCACCCCCACATTCGAGTCCACTCTGGAGCCGAGTCTCGAACTGAAGCACGGTGGTTCCATCTTTCAGACTCACCGGTTCATCAACCACCTTCACTATTGCATACTTTCTTGCCTTCTCACTCACCAGAAGACCATAGTCATCGTGCCCCTCGCTCTTTGAATGCTTCCATACACCTGCAGCTCCAAAAACAACATCAATATCTACACCCAACGCTACCAGCCCCTACATATTTTATGAACATCATACAACTATCTATCTTTTTACACCATATCCATATCACAAAGCATATACTTTTCTAGTTTCCATTAGCAATTCCCAATATGCATCAAAATATTGACCGCCAATGAAATCATCGAATTTATGATTTAAAAACAAAATTAAGGTTCCCATAAATGTTAGATTATAAACATCATTAAGTACCCTCTAGTTTCCCAAAGATCAATTTTTTCATCTTGGTTTTATGCATATGTTTTTCAGGACAAACAACATGAAGAAATCAGACTATAAAATGATAAAAATCAATCCATAAGTAAATATCCCAGTGAAGAGTTCCATAAAATTAAATAAGAAAAATGTCACCTTTATAATCATCTTTATTAGAGACGATCCATCGACCCTCAAATGACTCTTCAAATGATTCATAAAAAGCCTAAAAACAGAACAGAAGAAATCTTATTTTCAAATTTTACATATCAAAATATTCTTCACCAATTCGAGATTAAAAAAAAGATTACCACATCATCGTCATTATTATCATCATCATCGGCGAAGCAAAAGAGCTGCTGTGACGCTAAAGCTAAGAGAAGAAGAAGAGCTAAACGCCCAATCATCATATCAATCCAAGAACCCTTGTTCTAACGACGATCGAAAATACTCCTTTATTACTTCAAAAATATTTGGAATCAAAATCAAAACTTTAATTGTGTGTCGTTTTTTATAGATCTTCGTGACAGTGATGCAATGATATTACGTGCTGCATGAAATCGACCAACCGTTTGTCGCCACGTAAGCAAATATGCAACTTCGTTAATCGCTATGTACGATTTTAATCTGTGATTTAACTTTTATTTTCTTTAATTTACTTTGGAAATAGAAACCTTATTATTATTAATATTATTGTTTTTCGGAGCTTGACTCAGTCTACAGGAAGAAAAGGTTCGGGTCATGACCCATTTGGCGACTGTTGATTGGACCACCAAAGCGACACATTTGCTGATTCTTCTCTTATTATTGTTTGTTTTTCCCGGGTTTTATATACAAATGAGCCAAAAAATTTTATTAGTTATAAAAATAATTTAAGTTCAAAAATATATATTAAAATGATCTAAAATAAACAATAAAAATTTTAAATGGTCACCTTATAACCGACACTTTCTCAGATTCCACCCCAATGATTGGTGTCAGGCATAAAAAATTATTTTTTTGGATCTCGGTCATGCAATAGGCGATATTCCTGTATTTTTTTAATCCGGTATCAAATTGGTATAGGAAAATATGACATTTTGAAAAAAAAAATTAGGTATCGCCCATACCATGATTGACATCCACTTTTTTTTATATTTAAAAAATATTTTTTTGGATATTAGACATGACAAATAAAAAAACTATTTTTAGATGATGGCCTCCTTTATCAAATAAAAAAATAATTTTTAAGTGATGGTTATGATTTGATCATTACCTAAAAAATATTTTTTCATCTAAAAAAAAAGTGATGATCATGGCTTGACAAACACTAATTTTTTTTTTATTTGATAAAAAAAGTGATGGTCATGACTTGGCCATAACTCAAAAAATATTTTTTTATCTAAAAAAGAAGTGATGGTTATGACTTGACAAGCACCTCAAAAATATTTTTTATCAGATAAAAAGTGTTGATCATGACATAGATGACACCGAAATTTTTTTTTATCTGATATGCGACACCCAAAAGAAATATTTTTTAAATATAAAAAATATAAATTTTTTTTTCTAAAATATCGTATTTTCGTATACCAATATAATATCGAATTAAAAAATTATTTTTTATACTTGACACCAATCATTGAGGTGGAATCTGAGGAGATGTCGGCCATTAGATGATCATTTAAAATTTTTACTGTTCATTTTAGATCATTATAATATATATTTTTTAATTTGAGTTATTTTTATAAATAATAATTTTTTTTAAATCATTTGGATAAAAAAACCCGCTTTTCCCATATATATATATATATATATATATATATAAATTGGTCCCACATCTTGTCACGTTGTTTAGGAAAACAGTTGGTATGATAATTTATTTTAGGGTAAACAACTTAATCAGTCATTAAGATTTTATTGTGTTTCTGTTTAGGTCATAAAACAATCTATTTAATCACTAACTATCTGAATACGTTTTAGTTATTATGTCGTTAAGTTTAAAATTGTTAAATGACGTGTTTGTTTATTTCTCAAATAAATTAAAAATTTTAATTATCAAGTTGTTAAATTTATAAAAAAAAGTTTGACATAATTTTTTTTTTATTGATCTAATAATAAATTTAACTTTTTAATATTTATACTAAATAATCTAACATGCTGATTAATATATTAAACAAATTTTGCATTCCGATAATCCTATTATTAGAAGTAATTTTACATTCAATGAACCAATCGCTTATCTAATTTACTTTCCTACAAATAATTACATTCCCATGTAAATGGAAAGTAAAAAAAAAATACTTAGCCAAAATTAGCCTTTCTTTCATTTGAGTTTTCGGTATTAACTTATTCATAGTAAAAAAATACAATTCATTCATAATAATAAACCAAAATTGCCTATCCAATTAGTCACAAACGTTTGCCAGAACGAATCGTGTGAATCAAAGACCTATTAATAAATAAGAACACGTTCCAACTAATTCTCAAAAAATATAAAATTGTATTAAATTCGAACTAGTTACTAATCCCAACATTGAAGTATTGAACAAACTCATATAAGCAAAAAATCTCAAATATCCTTGATCATGAGATATATAATTGTCACTATAAATAAGAACAAAAATTCCAACCGCAGTGATTAATATTGACATAATAGAGGTAAGTGAATCAGAAAAGTAGCCTGTTAGAATCGGGTCACTAGAATTCTTGTTAAGGTGGAGATTATTTTAATTAGAATAAGATCATATATTTTATTTTAATTAGAATAAGGTGTTTCAATCTTACTACGTTATTTCTATTAATTGTTGACTGGAATAAGGCTATTCAACCTAGAAATAAGCATAGCCGTCTCCTCTTGTAATCATTCAATTTTTTGACATTAGTGAATTTTCTTATCCTCTGCCCGTGGTTTTTTTCCGAAAGGGTTTTCACGTAAAATCTGTGTGTTTTTTCCTCGTTTTCTTTGCGATATTTCTTCATTGTCGACATTTAATTTTATCATAGCCAAACTCGATAGAAAAATCATTATTGATATTGGTCCTTGTTCTCTAGTGTTAGCTTTGATGTCTTAAGTTTTTGACAGAACAACATTTAATATAACTTTTATTACTAAGACATTTGGGGAAAACATTATTGAAAATATCTTTAAACATTTTCAAAACCTTAGAATACTCTGAACATATTCTAAATGTGTTTTATCTTATACCAAATGTTTTCGAGTTAATGCCAAATTATTTTAGAGTGTTTAAGTGTTTTAAAAGTAACTTTGTGGTCAAGTATCGATGCATGATAAGTCAGTAATTATAGAACAAAAAGAAGGGCAAAAAATTGATACATGTCCATGAGGAATCATTGCATGCTCTAGAGGTATCGATACATATCTCAAAATATCGGCACTTAAATGTTACAACGGTAACTAACATTTATATTTTAAAGATGGTATCGATACCCATATTATAGAGTCACTTTTCCGCATAAGTTTTTCCTCTGCAATAGCTCCATAGACTATTTCCTCCAAATAATTTTTCGAGCTTATTATTAAAATTTTTACATATTTTCTGTTAAAAATTTCACCATTATAACGAAATATTGTTATAATGGATGATTATTATGCACACGACTAATTCAGTAAATATTTTCTGCTTGACTTCTTAGACAATAAAGACAGTGTAACACTACCTAAAAACAAGGAAATAATTTAAAACATGTTGGTGCTCGTCATCACCAGGTTTAGGAAAATAAAGAATATATTCCAAGGAACCAATGAAATGAATTAAAAAGTTGATTTATATTTTCTAATATCATTTGTTAAAACCTCCCACTAAATTTGGATCAGTGCCAGTCGACAAAGATTCTCAGATCTCACCATTTTCCAAGATGGGGTGAGACTAAAACTAATAAGTGGACGGTCCAAAGTAAAAGGGCATATTCTTGCCCCCTTTATGCTTCTCTATTATATATATATTTACATTTCCTTGTACATATTCTTTCATTTCTGGCCATTACTTTGCTTTAACTAACTTTTCCATTTGTTCATGGTTTCAGTCTCTTTTTTGGACCTCTTCATTGGAGAGGGAACCTTTTCTCAGCTGTCATCTACATTTTATTATTACACAACTCACACATGACTACCATATGATTTTAACGATACGAATATAAAGATAAATTTATTTAATTAATGGACAGACCGTGTGAGCTGGTATTCGTATTACTTTTTAATGTGTATTATATGTATGATACTTTGCATTTTTTTCCCTTTTTATATCTTTCCTCGTTATTACTTAAAAATATTATGTTAATCTTTGGTGATGAACAACTATGATGAGCTCGTATATATAATACATACATATATATATATATATATATAAATATTTTCAAAGTTGTGTATTTTCAACAAGTGATAAACGATAACATTATCAATTATAAAGTTCAACAAGTTATTAAGCACAAGGTATTCGATGAGATATTTTTACTTGATGTAAATTTATTATCTCTTTATGTGTTTAGACTTTCAACAAAATCGAGAGAAATTTTTTTTATTAACAATAACATTAGACCCTCAACAAAACTAATACAAAAAGAAAAATTAAATCCAAGGAGGGTATGCATGTAACATGAAGTACTCACCACGATTTATGCAAAAGCAAGAGAAAAGTAAATATTCTTGGTGGAAGATAAGATGACCCGATGAAGGAATTATACCAGAGGGGACCACTGCAAATTTGACACCTTGGTTTGATCTGTTTTCCTTTGTCTCTTTTCCTCTTATTATTTTTTAAAAAAAGATCAAAAGAAACCTGAAATGGTGGACTTCTGACAGGTTTAAACACTTCTCAAAGGTGTATATAAATAAACAGGGTGTTGCACAAACAAAGGCAACGCAATGCAATAAGTTGTTTTTGTTTCTTCTGTCTGAGTTTTGAGTTTAAACTTAGACCAAAAACATGTGGAGAAGAAAGAAGAAGAAGAAGAACACTGCAACCATTAGTAACCATCCCTCTTCTGCTTACTCCTCGTAGAGGGTTTGAAAGGGGGCTTAAAAGGCAAGTCATTTGAGGCAAAGGGAAGGCCATGCCTTTCTTTCTAATTTTACTTTTTTTTTGTATTTTATCTTCATCCCTGCATCTTTGTTTTCAATCAGAGTTCAGATCAAAATGAGCATAAAACACATGAAGAAAGTCCAAATTTGTAGCAGATTAATTGGTTGTTCCAAGCTGTTTTATGTTTTTTTCCCTCATAGTTTGTTGAACAAAAATGGTTGGTTGTACGTCTGCTATTTCAGCTGAATAATTGGTGCTTCGTTGCTTGGATTTCTTTCAGCTGACAAATGGGGTGGGTTTGAAATGTTTCAGATTATGAATAAATTGTTCTTCATCAGAACATGTTATCTTCCAAAACATCGTCGGGTTCATTAACTGTCAGTTTCAGTCTCAAAATATGTTCGCAGATACTCATGGCTGCTCTAATGTGGAAGACAAAACCTCCACTCTATTTTGTTTATAAGAGAAAAGTTTAGCCAAAGACATGAATTCTTTCGCTTCTCTTTAACTACTACTCGTCCTCAACAAAACAAATTAAACAGAGACTCGTCCGGCCATGTTGGGTGTTTTTCTTTTCAAAGTAGTAACCAGCCATGAAATCTAAGAATATCTGATTTCATGTTAAATGGAAAAAAAAAGTGTCTAAAACAGCCATAAATCCAGATATATAGTCAACAATATCATTAAGAAAAAGCTATGTTCTTAACAAATAGAATGCATATCAAATGCAGATCAATCCATTTCATAACCTATAACTTCAATAAATCAATTTCTATGAGATGAGAGATCCCCTTCATCTCTTGCATCCGACTTGAACACGATATGAACAAGATGGGCAAAAGAAGAAAAAATTGAACAGTATCATACCTATTGATTTCGAAGACCGACATAAGTATGTCATATAAACCCGATTCTCAACGTTTCGTTTTGATAAGCCTGGTCTAAAAAAAATTTACTACAAATCTATGCACCTCATTCTCTGAAGGGAATTATCACCTAACTCAAAATAATCATCTTACTTACTCATTTAATCATCTTATTATCATTGTATTCGTCAACTCTAACTTCGGTTCTGCGATAAATATAAGGCAGCTAGGCCCGGCTGCAGAACTCCTATGGACTCTAGTCAAGTTCTAGACTCTTTTTCATAGCCTCATAAACCAAATATGTAATGCTTGCAGCTGGGACAACTTTGAGAAGATTAGGAAATAGTCCTTTGTAAAAACCTCTATAACCTTCATTCCGAAAGGTTTTCCAAAATACGTCAGACATTCCATTGTACGCAACACCTGAGGTAGTGCGTTGAGCTTGCATTCTGTGAGAACAAAAAAAGAAACAAGTTAATGATGATGTACGGATGAACCTGAATGACTGGAAAAAGAATTCCTACACGTTATAATCATACCTCGTTCGAATAACCTGTAAAGGATAAACACAGGTTGCTCCTAAAGCTCCAGAAATTGTTCCACAGCCTAGTTGCACAAAAGGACCGGGTTCTATAAGACGGAAAAAGAGTCATCAGAAAGCAAATTGGGAAAGAAATTCAGAAGAAACACGCAAATTAATGAAAAATGAGAAACCAGAAAAGAAGATATAAGAAAAAGAGGAAAAAAAAAACATATTTGAGAGGCAGATAGTAACAATACCACTATCTTGAAGAATATATGACCTTGAAAAATCTTTCAAGGTCTCATAGACGGTAAGGTCGATGCCGGCATATGGGATAATCCCAAGAAGAGATGGCACAAGACCTTTATAAAATGCTCGAGGGCCCTCTTGAACCCATATATCCTTAGTTAATTTCCCCAGCTTTGGAGCTTTACCACCTTCCGAAGCACAAGTCTGTAGTCGAGTTTTTACGAGATCCATTGGGTAGATAGCACATTGGGCCACAGCACCGGCAATTCCACCAGCAAAAAGTCTCCCACTAGCACCTATATCGCCCTTCTTATCCCCTCTACTGTCTCCTATTACAGTCTTTAACATTTCATATGCATAGAACTTTATAGCACTTTCAGGAGCTACTTTCACAACATTTAACCCATTACCACGGAAAAACCCCAGAATACCATCTTCCTTCAATATTTTTCTTACAGCTGGTAGAATATTAGCATTTGTAGTTTGCACTTGTAAAACAACCTTCAGGCGATCGAGAGGAGCAGTTGCAGTGCGAGAAGCTGCTCCGGCTATTCCTCCTGCAATAAAATACTTGCTTCTCTTAACATGTGAACTGATGCCCTGGGGAATAACAGCTGTTTCTCCGATATCTACAAGGCAAACCTTTTCCCAATGATGATAGATGTTCTCCATAGTAGCTTCATGAGGATAGAGTAGAAGGAAATCTCTCCATTCTTCAAATGTTATAATTCCATTGTTGTCCTTATCAACATGCTCTACAAATCGTGCAAGTTCCTCATCATCGATACAAATCCCTGCAAAATACAAACTGCCAGGACTTATAAGATGAAAACAACCGTTTCATTACAACCATGGAAACAACCAGCCCCTCAGCATCCAGCAAAAACAAACTGACACAATTTTTATACCAACAAGAAACTGTCTCTTGATATCAAGTCAGACAAACACTTTCCTTAAATGGTGGCAAACTCCATTGAAAGCTTGCATAGATCCTTACTGGCCAAACTGTAGGATTTGTCGAGGCACCTCAACAAATGCAGATGCATTCACAACGGAAATATAATATATATATCTATATATATAATAAAAAGATACAGATTCTGGTCTGACAGATTTTAGAGGAAAGAAAACACCCTTTAGAAGCTCCTTTAAAATAGAATGGACATACCGCTCAGATATCAGCTCAGCAAAACTTTGGCTCAGAATAATTTGTAAGAAAAAGAACACAAACTCGAACAAGAGAAGATCAAAATAATAAAAGAATTCCCAATTACCTCCTTCTTTTTCTGTTGATTTAAGAACTAAAATATGAAAAGTTCAATATATCAACACCATGGCAAATACATCGGGCATGTAAAGCTTTATAACCTCTCATAATATTAGAGGGGTTTAAACAGTCCCAAGATACATCATTGCCAACATAGGCTTTTACATAACAAACCGGCGGAGGCAGCTTCCTAACACCTAACAGTAACTTACTCCAAATTCAGTTTAGAAATTTGAGCAAGACAATGCACTCCCACAACTCGCAATGTAACGTATCCCCAACAACACAAACATACCGGAAGAATTCAAATTGCCAACCAAATTAATGCATTGGATGAATAAGGCGATCTACTTTCCTTAAAGGTACCAAACTGCGGTTTGATTTACAAAACACTGCAAAAGCAATTTCTCCAATCTCACAATGATGGCAAGTTTTTGGAGCAAAAGGGGCAATAGGAAGTCTGAAAGCAACATACAATTTCTCAATTTATAAGAAAACTTTATAATGATTTAACTATCAACCCCAATTAATGCAACTACCTCACCACACCAAACATGTCAAGATAAAGAAAACAAAACCAAGAAAAATAAATTAATATAAAAATACTATAAAAAAGGAGCATAGCATACCAGCCTTAACAAGCGCATCCCAAAGCTCCTCAGGCAAAATGCACCCATTGTGCTCCACATCAATAGCTTGGAAAATCCTATAAAGTTCAAGCTCTTTATCATCCATATACCTTTTAAACTCTTGATAATCCACGCGCCCATCTCTGTTTGCATCGCAGACTTTCAACAGATCGTTGGCGTACTTATACTCGGCCGGAATCTGCAAAGCCGAGAGACCCTTTTCGATCTGACCGTAATCCAAGAATCCCACATTGGCTGCATCGAAAAAGTTGAACAAACTCCGAATCCTTAAATCCCTTTCTTCCTTCGTCTCGCGTAATGCCAAGAGAACGTGATCCATTGAGACGGGTCCCTTTTTTTTGACGGGGTTGCTACATCCGGCTTCGGATTTCGCCTCCATTTTAGGCAAGCCTACATGTTCCACGCCCTGCCCTGCTGCGCCAGGCATAACAACAAATACCAAAACAATGACGTTTCTGATTTACCTTTAATCCAAAATTCACTTAATTTTCTGTGAATGTTGTTGTATCTCGGCACTGTTCTCTGCAATCATGAAGCTTCGAAAGGAAGATCTGTTCTTTTTTTATTAAACCAGAAACAAACAACATAAATAAATAAGTATCCCTTTTTCCTGCTTTTTTAAAAAAGGGGTACAAATAATATACCCAAGAATCAATTAAGGAGGATGCAAAAAAAGAATTGACTGGAGTTAGTGAGAGAAACAAGAGATGTAGACTTTTCTCTGGGGGTAAGGGAGGTCAAAAAAGGAGGAAAAATAGAGTCAAAATTCCAAAGGAACAGGCTTACAAAATCGAGGTGAATTCCAAGTCTTTTTAATGGGTTTTTAATGTTGAGTTTTGTTGTTCTTTTCCAAATATCAAATTCAATGAAAGAAAACAATAACAGAGCGGGATTGAATGAAGGAAGGAAAAACAGGGCGGTTCTAAGGGAAGGGAGAGAAAAGAATTAATATGAAAGAAATTGGGAAAATACACGTGCAAGAATATTGAAGGTAGAACAAAGAGTATGGTTCAAATTCCCAACTTTGAAACGCAAGGTCCAGATGATAATGAGATGACACGTATTGCCCCCCAAAACAAATCAAAAGTAATTGAATTCTATTTCTATTTTTATTTTTATGGAGCGTGAGAGCCAAGTCAGAATGATTAACAGAGTCAGAGAGACGAGGATAAAAATAAAATATCTGGGCTTTGCCTTCCTCCTCTATCTTCCAGGAACACAACGTGACGTTTTCTATAATTTACTATCTTCAGGTCCCGCTTCGCCTTTGTTGAGGGTTGGACTACCTTACATGCGAATTCCCTAACCTCGTACTACCACCCTATGATGCTCCCCAGCTGCTCCCTGCATAGATATTTTACAAATCTAATACTTGATTTCTCAAGTTGTAAATTCGTAGGGTTTGAGACACATCAACAGATTTAATTTCTTTCATTACGGTTCAGTAATTGTAAAGTCAAAATTAGGTATTCGAATTTTCATTTTTTATTTTTTTTTTTCTTTTTAAGATTTGAGTTAAGAGTAATTTGTAAGTCCAAAAATTTTCTTTTTCTTAGTGTTTTAAGTTTATTTAATTCAAACTACGAAAATTGCGTGAGCTCAAGGTTGAATCTTTATTTCAAATTGAATTTTAGCTCCTAAGATGAACCAAACTTCAAATTTGAAATGGATGGTTAAAAAATTTAGAATTAAAATGTTATGATTATATATAATTTAAAAAAGGTTTTTTAATAAAAAAATTAGAGGATTAAATTACAATAAGAAAATTAAGTTTCAAACGTACGAAATGTAAAAATTTAGAGTCATGATTTTTTGAATCAAACTAGTCGATCGAACCAAAAATTGACCGAGGTATTAGTTTGAAGAGAGTCATCAAACTAGTTGATCCATGAACCAGGAGCGAAGCCAAAAAAAATTTTTAGGAGGTCAAAATTAAATTGTAATTTTTACGATAGTAAAAATGTAAATTTTAAATGATTAAATCAAAATTTTGTCATTTTTAGAGGGAAGCAAAGTACAATTTTACTTTTACTAATTTAAAATTTAAAAAAAATTTAAAAAATTTAAATGAAAAATTTTTAATTTTAGGGGAGCTAAGACCCTTGTCAGTCCTCCTAAATTCGCCCCTGCATGAACCAATACAGATTAATTGAATTAGATTAAAAAATTGATTGAACTTTTTTAATAATTTATTCAATTCAATAATACAAAAATGAATGATATGACCAATTCGATCACAAATTTAATTTGACAAATTTGCTTAAAATATATTTTAATTTTAAAATTTAGACTCTAATATAAATAAATAATCAATGTACATTTACTTTTTTAACCCATGCGTATGTTTATTTAATCTTCATGCACATTTATTTTCCTTAATATTGAAACAAAATATCTTAGGTTAAAAATTTATAATTATGTATTAAAATTATTATTATCCACTAAAATCATAATTTAATTACATTCAAAATTTATAAATCCTACCAAATATAAAATATTTTTATAATAATTGTTATCTATTAAAATATTTGCACTTTTTTTCATCGTTCAATAATGACGTCACCATTAATTATTTAAAATGATTACTCTTTCCAAATAAAATTTTAAAAAATGAATCATTTTAAAAGTTACTTATCGGAATAAACTTTTCAATTAAACAATTATAAATTACCAAATTTAACTATTTAAAAAATATTTTAGTTTATACTAAAACGAGAAAGAAAACTAATTTAATATTTTTCACTCACTATAAACTTCCATTTTGTCTGTTCTGTTATTCCGATAAACTTTTTTTTTATTAAAAAGCTTACGTCTCAGTTATCCAACAATATTTTTTTTAAAGAATTCATAAATTAAAAAAATCAATATTTCTCGCAAGTTATAAAATATTTTTTTCTAAAGTCACAATATGCTAAGATTATTAAAAAATACATTAAATACTTTTTTATGAAATCACAAAATGTTCTAAAATTTTCAAAAAAAAATTATAAAAAAACAGATGTTTTCAAAATTTTAATTTTAAAGGTGAACCGAACTTTAAATTAAACTTCAGCTTAAAATCCTGAAACATGAGCTCGATTGGGATCGACTAGACTACTATTTTAATTCATTAATTATAAAACGTTGTTTTGCTCCCCCTATTTTGCGCATGATTTTCCAGAAACTTTTTCCTGCATGTTTTGCACAATTCATGCGAACGTAACGTTCAAAAGTTGCTAACATATATAGATATCACTACTTTGACAACTAAGTTACTTGAACTCTTAGATGCAACACAGAGTGGAGCTCAGCAGAGCACCTTCACATCCCAATTGCTTCATAGCCATCTTCTCCCTCGCGTTTAAATTGATAATGAATGGCAACAGCGATAACAGCTACCACACCAATCAAAGCTACCGCAGCCCAAAGGATTGTTAACACCATAATACTGTCCTGTGTCTGCATCAGATGATTGTTTCATTAAAACATTATTAGTTTCATCAAAGTTTAACATTTGTATATTTGAATTAATGAATGATCATCTGGTCGGATTAATGGATTTTCTTCGTCAACGTTCACCATTTCGGAGTTGGAAACTTACTTGAACAACAGTGCGCAACTCGTCTGCAACCAAAATGTAGAACAGCCCCATGACACCAGTATGATGCCTGATGCTACTGTAATTGGACTCCAAAATCAAAGTCTCCCCTTTAGATATCTCCACAGTTCCGGGTTTGGGATAACAGGTGGTCATTCCTACAATGTAACCAGCTTAATTTCCCGGTTCTTCTCCTTCCCATAAGTCGGTAATGAAGAACACATAAGTTGGCCATCCTGAAATTCACCAAAATCAAACAGACACAGCTCATCATCTTCAGATCGAATGTATGCGTACATACATATACATTTATAATGGTATAAAAGTGTTGCACAGAAATAAGACATTTCAATACCTCTCTATAAAGAGCGGAACCAGTGCCACCTGAATGTTGGCGTGCAACACCATATCTGAGATAACCACCAAATGGCATGTCAAGGCTTATCCTTCTGGTGTCAATGCATCCATCATCTCCCATTCTGGAGGCATCGCAAGATTCAATATCATATTCAACCTGCATCCAAGATATTAAATGATGATATTTCACAAAATATTCTATTTGACAAAACAGAAATTGTGTTGCAGCATATAAACGAGACAATTCATCTACCTTGCACTTGTGCTCTGCAATAATCCCAGTTGAAGTAGGGGTCCTCTTCCAACTATTGGTAATATCAAATATATAAATTTTAACAGACAAGACGGACCTATCCATATCAACCCACTTCACAGTGTATCTAAGGTAAAGGGTTCTTCTAACAGCCTCAAACCCATGTTTCACCTTGCATTGTGTATGATCGTAACAACATAACAACCCTCCTTTATAGTATGGCCTCAAAGGTCTTCCATATTCATCGACTGTAATGTTATACAGATCACAAACGACATTCTGTACATCCCAACTTGTCTTCCACACCCCTTGTATCAATTGCATGAACATTAAGCATCCATTGTTCCTCAAAACCTGAAGGAATCTCAGCAGGATTACCGACTTCTATTCCATATGGATCGGGAACATGAGTTGAAGTTTCCGTGTCTCAGACCCAAGGCCAAAGAACTGACCAAGATTCTTACATATCCCACTATTTCTCCCAGAAATATAGTCCGACCTGTTGAGCTTTTTAAAGTCATCCAACTTTGATATTTCCACGCCTTTACGTACATAGTATATAACAACAACCCATTGATGCAGGTACGTCTCGTACAGTGGAACAGAATTCCCGGCCTCATCAATCACTTCTGCATCGAAACTTTTCAAGGCAATATGACCTTTCGGAAAGTCAACATTGAAATAGATCCTATTTTCCACGGATCCTGGTCCGAGCACAAACTTGGGTGACAGGAAAACAGCAGTATGTATCTTATTTTCATTTCCCCAAAAGGCATGTGATTATGGTAAGCTTAGCGTCACCAAAATTCCAACCAAAACAAACCATCCCGAATTGTAACTTGCCATTTCCCTGTCATTTCAACAACTTGAGTCAAACCATAAAATCTCTTCAAAGCTAACTATATTTTTCATGGATTTGAACTGACAGAAATCTATAATAAGAAAACAGTTAGTCTTATGGAGGAGGGAATGAATTATCAGCAAGTAAGATTATGTTGTAGTCAACAGTACCGTTGATGTAATCATTCGTATCAGATATATACATGTATCCGACCTTAATATCTAAGTACAGAAGCAACATAGTTTTTGGCAACAGTTCATTGCAAACAAAAAAAAATTAAAATAGTCAGTTGATACTATTCATCTTCACCCAGTTTATTTTGATAGTTCTAAAGAACAATTTTGAAAGCAAAAGTTTAGAATCAGTATGCCTGTGTGTATACTGTTAATGAAAACAAAATCAACCACCCAAACTGGAAAATTCCACTGGGGATTTCAGCAAATTACGAGTAAGTACAATTTGGGGGAAGAAATACAGAGTAGGGCAACTACCAAATCCATTGATGAAAGAAATCCAAATGAAAAAGAAAACCCAAAGAAGGAAAACAAAATTTAAAGCTTCAGATCTTCAGACAACCTGGAAACAAATAGGGACGATCAAACAAACAAAAAAAACCAAAGCGTACCAAAGCGTTCTGAGATTACTGCTACTCGCCCTTCAGTCACTGCTCCACGAGCCACTCGTTTCTCTTCACATATTTAAGTGAAGGAGAATGGGAATGGGAATGGGAATGGGAATGGGAAATTGTAAGTAACAAAATGCAAACATAAGCGAAGACGCCAATAATTTGATTTTTTTCATTTCATAAAATTTTTTCGATGATTTAATATTAATTTAGCATTGTTTTTAAAAAGTGTTTTTAAAAAGTTTAGTGAAAAAAATATTTTTGAAAAATTTGGTTAAAAATTTAATAGTTTAGCATTGTTATCAAAAAGTACTTTTGAAAAATAAAACGTTCATTTTAGACATGATATTATAAAATAATAAATATACATTTAAATAATGTTCAAATTACTTAATATTATGATATTTTAACAATAATATAAAAAATAATTTATTATAACTTATTGTTAATATTTTAATATATGAAATATTAATTTTAAATATTTCTAAATAATTAATATGAATTATTTAAAAATTTAATTAGATTATATAAACTATACTTTAAATATTTAAATATAATCATTCCTCATAAATAAAATCATGCCAAAGCTATTTCAATTTATACTATAGTTTTAGAATCAAGATACATCACAAATAGACCCAACTCTTCCTTTTTTATACACTTCACAAATTGAGGTTAAAAAAGTAATTAATATTGCGATAAGCCCGTTTGAAACATCATTACTGAAAATTTCAACTTTTTTAATGGATCTAAAAGTTTATTTTAAAAGTAAAAAAAAAAAAGAAAAATATATTCAAATAGTGTTTGTTTAATATTCTTTAAGATCAAAAAGACTTATTTAATAAAAAATTTATTCTGAAAGCTTAGCTGAATACAGCATTAGGCATGATGATTTGAGATAAAATCTCCAAGATAATTGGACTATTATCATAACCATCCATTTTCATTTATACTCAAGGGATTTAAATTAGTTTATAACCCTATTAACCACCTCAAAATGGTTGTAGCAAGATTAGACATTTATTATGAAATAGTGGTTATAAGAAAAATATGTATTTATCGACGGATAAAAATGTCTCTATAGACATAAAATTTATTGATAAAAAGTCTAGTGGTCAAATGGAATATTGCAACGAAAAATATGTCCTTGTTATACTGACTTTACATGTTCTGTGGGTACAGAGTGTCCCATGGAGATTAATTGATCAAATGAAGTTTATTTGAACCATTTAAATTGATTTGATTCGTAAAATATATGAAAAAGCCTATTTACTCGAAGTGTTAGTGGCTCCGTGAAACACTGTAGTAAAATTAGAGTTACCAAAGTAATTATTATAAAATTTAAGAGATAAAGATTGTATAGAGTTTAAATCCTTAAGGACTCTCATCTTATAGATAGACACTAATATCAGTCGTTGATGTAAATCTTTGAGTTAAAAAATATATTGAGAGCATTTACTCAAGCACCTTGTGTGCATTTGTTTCTTGTGACTTTTCAAGTTTTTCGTTTCAAGTTGCTTCCACTGTTTTTTTGGTGCATTAGAAAATTTTCGTAAGAATTATCTTATTTCAAGAACTAGGTTGATTTAGGTAAATTTAAAGTAAAAAAATCGTCTGAGGTCATACGAATTGTGATACTAAAGTTCTAACACCGTCACAACTCCAATAATAAATATGACAAAATAATTACTAAACAATGATATTTATTTATTGTTTTGTTATAGTTAATTAAACATCAAATGAATATGATTGTATGATGTTTTCGTTTAAAATAAAAAAGAAAAATGGTGTCTAATGGTAAAAATATTGATACACAATAAATATAGATTTGCATTGTATTTAAAAAATATAAGAATGTCACAGAATTAGAAATTTTGTTTTGAATATATACTCTCTCTCTTTTTTATACATTCTTATATATATATTAAATTAATTAAAAAAGAATGAAACTTTAGTAGTATTTCATCAAGGGTGGATAGTTGGAGGCCTTCTGCGACGATAATATTAAGGATCCACCAAATAGTAAAAGAACATAATGATATAATATATATATATATATATATGATCTTGATTATTGAATTAAACATTCTTTTTAGTGAAGAACGTACATTTTGCACGCGGTGGGTATGTTGGTTTCTTAATGAAAATAATATATGTATGCCACCGTATACAAGCTAATAAATTTAGCTATCTTGTTAAAGAAAAGCCATTGGGTTAGTTCTCAATCTTAGAGGATTAAAGTGATTGGCTTCTTTAATAATTTATTCAACTTCAAGTTAAATTTAAGATATGAAAATAGAAGGGTTGAAAACAATTAATATTAAGGGAATTTAAGATTGGAGCCACAACGGATGTCAACTATTTCCTAGAAAAATGGAAATGATGTCCAAGAGCATGTTGTAAAATAGACATTTAGACATGTTAACCTATGAATTAATCATATATTAAAGACTTAATCGCTAATTTAAGATAATGGATGTGAGATAGCAAATCAAGGAATCCAGTACATATAAAACAAGTTTAATAAAAACTGGCGCATTCCGTTGAGTTTGAATGAAATTTATTACTAATGCTTTAAATACTAAAGCAATCCTATGTCATAGGAAAGTAGCGTTCAAATGTTACCAAAATATAGAATATATCACTAATTTTGACAACAAAGCTACCGGAACTCTTAGATGCATTACAGAGTAGAGCACGTTCACATCCCAATTGCTTCATAGCCATCTTCTCCCTTATGTCCAAGTCCATAATGGACGGCAACAGCGATAACAGCTACCACACCCATCAAAGCTGCTGCAGCCCAGAGGATTGTTAACACCATAATACTGTCCTGTGTCTGCATCAGATGATTGTTTCATTAAAACATTATTGGTTTCATTGAAGTTAACATTCGTACATTTGAAACAATGAATGCTCATCTGGTTGGATTAACGGATTTCTTCATCAATATTTACTATTTGAGGGTTGGAAACTTACTTGAACAAAAGTGTGCATTGGCTTGGGCAACTCCTCTGCAACCAAAATGTAGAACAGCCCCATGACACCAGTATGATGCCTGATGCTACTGTAATTGGACTCCAAAACCAAAGTCTCCCCTTTAGATATCTCCACAGTTCCGGGTTTAGAATAGCAGGTGGTCGTTCCTACAACGTAACCAGCTTCATTTCCCGGTGCTTCTCCTTCCCCATAAGTCGGTAATGAAGAACACATAAGTTGGCCACCCTGAAACTCACAAAAATCAAACAGACACAGCTCATCATCATCAAATCGAATGTATGCATACATACAAATACATATATATAATGGTATAAAAGTGTTGCCAGAAATAAGACATTTCAGTACCTCTCTATAGAGAGCGGAACCAGTGCCACCTGAATGTTGGTGTGAAACACCGTATATGAGATAACCACCAAACGGCATGTCAAGGCTTATCCTTCTGGTGTCGATGCATCCATCATTGCCCAATCCAGTGGCATCACAAGATTCAATATCATATTCGATCTGCATCAAATGTATTCAATGATGATATTTCACAAGAAATTTCATTTGACAAAACAGAAATAGTGTTGCAGCACATAAACGAGCCAGTTCATCTACCTTGCACTTGTGCTCTGCATTAATCCCAGTTGAACTAGGGGTCCTTTTCCAACTATCAGTAATAACAAATATATATACGTTAACAGGCCATATCAACCCACTTCACAGTGTATCTAAGGTAAAGGGTTCTTCTAACAGCCTCAAACCCATGTTTCACCTTGCATTGTGTACGATCGTAACAACATAACAATCCTCCTCTATAGTCTGGTCTCAGAGGCCTTCCATATTCATCGACCGTAACATTATACAGATCACAACGACATTCTGTACATCCCAACTCGTCTTCCGCACCCCTTGTATCAATTGCATGAACATTAAGCATCCATTGCTCCTCAAACCCTGAAGGAACCTCAGCGGGATTACCGACTTCTATTCCATATGGATCGGGAATATGAGTTGAAGTTTTCCGTGTCTCAGACCCGAGGCCAAAGAACTGACCAAGAATTCCATTCTGACAAATCCCACTGTTTCCCCCATAAATATAGTCCGACCTGTTAAGCTTTTTAAGGTCATCTAACTTTGATATTTCCACGCCTCTACGTACATAGTATCTATCAACAACCCAACGATGCAGGTACGTCTCGTGCAGTGGAACAGGATTCCCGGTCTCATCAATCACTTCTGCATCGAAACTTTTCAAGGCAATATGACCTTTCGGAAAGGCGACATTGAAATAGAACCTATTCTCCACGGATCCTGGTCCGAGCACGAACTTGGGTGACAGGAAAACAGCAGTATGTATCTTATTTTCATTTCCCCAAAAGGCATGTGAATATGGTAAGCTTAGCGTCACCAAAATCCCCACCAGAACTAACCATCCCGAATTATAACTCGCCATTTCCCTGTCATTTCAACAACTTATCAAACCATATAATCTCTTCAAAGCTAACTATATATTTCATGGATTTGAACTAAAAAAATAAATGTAATAAGACAAGAGTTAGTTCTATGGCGGAGGGGATGAATTATCAGCAGAAGGTTAAATTTGCTACTAATCTCTGTACTTAGCAAAAATTACAGATTTTCCTTATACTTTAATTTGGTCATTTATAATCTTCATATTTTTAAATTTTTAAAATTCCAATCCTCACCAAACAATAATTGTTAAATCTGTTAAGTAATGTCCCACTATTTTCAAAATCTGATGCGTCAAACATGTGACCATATGTGTAATGTCATGTCAAATTGTTATTTTCACAAATTATTAAATAAAAATCCAGATTAACTATTGTTAGTTAAGTCTAAATTAAAATTTCAAAATTTTTAAAAAAATAAAACGATTTAGAATGATCTAATTTAATAATATAGACCAAATTTACAATCGTACGCAAAATACAAAACCAATAATTGAGTTTAATGAAACGAATTTAACTTCTATTATTTGATTCAAGACTAAAATTCTAAAATTAAAAAAAATACAGATACTAAAATTGATAAAATTAAAGGATAAGATTAAATCCATAATTTTTATAAAGTATAAGAATTAATACCATAATTTAACCTAATAAGAATTTAACTGTGATTTCAGAAAACTACGAGTAAGTGAGATTTGGGGAAGAAATACAGGGTGGAGCAACTACCAACTCCATCCATGAAAGCAATCCAAATAAATAAGAAAACAAAAATGAAAGCTTCAAAACTTCAGAAAAATAAAAGGGACAAGGCGTACCAAAACGCTCTGAGCTCACTCCTACTCGCCCCGCCCGTGTCGCTTGGCATAAATTTCATACGCTTCTATTCTTAGTGTGTGTGTGTGTGTATATATATATATATATATATTACAAGGTTGTATATAAAAAAAAGGAGAGGTTCACGTTTCAGGTTTTTTCTTTAGTGTCACTTTCCATTTGATGCAGTTATTTCTAATTTTGGATAAATTACTTTCTTTTACTTCTTTATTTTTTATTTTTTAAAGTTATTCAATACATTTTATTTAATTATTTTTCTTTATAAATTTTTATATGTTAAATCTAAAGTTTATTTTAAATTGATTACATCTTAAAATCAAATTTTAATGTTATAATATTAAAAAAAGACATATGAATAACATTTATTAAATTAAATTTATATTTTTTAATATAATAAGAATTAATTACATTAAATATAGAATAAAAAAATTAAATATTAACAAATTTAACAATAGATCAAATAATTTAAATATATATATATAATAACATATAAAAATTAATAATATTATTATTTAAATTATAATGCATTATTATTAATATTAAAACGATGATGAATTTTTCCATTGTTTTAATATTAAATATTTTTAAGATCAAATAACATTAATAGAACCGATTTTAAATTAGTTAAATATTTTTAATTGTATTATTTTTTAAATTTATTAATGATTTTTTTAAAAAAATTATTAAAAATTTTAAACAAAAATTAATATTATAAAAGATATTAAAAAATAGATATCAAACTAATATTATAAAACATATATAACATAGCCTTTCTCCGCACCATTTTAGAAATTAAAAAGAAAACATGTTAAAAAACCACATTTATCAACTTGGATAAAATTCTATTTTTTATTTATAAATTAATTTTATTTTTTTATGATTTAAAAATAAATATTTAATATATTAAAAAACTTAAAATTCTATATGATGAATTTTTTTTTCAAAAAAAACAATATATAAGAGATATCCATTATTTTTTAAAACTTTATCAAATAATATCTATAAACATATAACAAAATAAAGTTCAAAAATTCAAAACTCTAAATTAACATGTGAAAATCGAAAATCAAACTAAATTATCACGAATAATTCAAGAAATCTATAAACACTCAATCCAACCGCAATCTCTACCCCTACCACCTTCACGTCATAAAAAAATTTTAGTGTGCATGCAAAATTTCAAAAAGAAAATTTTAAGTTGTACATAAATCAATATCTTTCTTTGAAATAGCCCTTCTATTTTCTGTACACACTAAATCAAAGACTAAAAAATTATATACTGAAATTAAAAGTATCATTTTAAATAAATAATTCAGACTTTCTTTTAGTGCTTTTAAGTTCAGCCATCTTATTCATATAATATTCCAAGAGAAATCCATGGCTGATACTAAGGCAGCAAAGGGCTCATTCCACTTGTCTCGACCTGTATTTGCATATGCAAAAACCAAAGAGAGAGATGAGCCATTGCCAAATCGTATTTTGGACCACTGAAACACCTTAATCGTGATCTATATCTTTCTAATTTATCTACAAAAACGGCTTCTTCCATATGAACGTAACGTTCAAAAGTTACTAATCTATATATATATATATATCACTATTTTGACAACAAAGTAGCTGCAACTTTAAGATGCAATACATAGCAGAGCTCATATGAGCACATTCACATCCCAATTGCTTCATAGCCATCTTGTCCCTCACGTTTAAGTCGATAATGAACCACAACAGCGATAACAGCTACCACACCGATCAAGGCTACCGCAGCCCAGAGGATTGTTAACACCATAATACTGTCCTGTGTCTGCATTCAGATGATATTAAAACAGCAGTGGTTTCATGGAAGTTACCATTAGTAAAAGAATATATTTGTGAATGAGTTACTATCTGGTTGGATTAATGAATTTTCTTCATCAATGTTTACTATTTGAGAGTCGGAAACTTACTTGAACAACAGTCTGCAAAGTGTGCATTGGCTTGGGCGACTCGTCTGCAACCAAAATATAGAACAGCCCCATGACACCAGTATGATGTCTACTACGACTGTAATTGGACTCCAAAATCAAAGTCTCCCCTTCATATATCTCCACAGTTCCGGGTTTAGGATAGCAGGTGGTCATTCCTACAATGTAACCAGCTTCGTTTCCAGGTTCTTCTCCTTCCCCATAAGTCGGTAATGAAGAACACATAAGTTGGCCATCCTGAAGTTCACCAAAATCAAACAGACACAGCTCATCATCATCAAATCGCATGTATGCGTACGTACATATACATATACATATATAATGGTCTAAAAGTGTTGCACAGAAATAAGACATTTCAATACCTCTCTATAGAGAGCGGAACCAATGCCACCTGAATGTTGGTGTGCAACACCATAAACGAGATAACCACCAAATGGCATGTCAAGGCTTATCCTTCTGGTGTCAATGCATCCACCATCACCCATTCCGTTGGCATCGCAAGATTCAATATCATATTCAACCTGCATCCAACATATTAAATGATGACATTTCACAAAATATTCTATTTGACAAAAAACGATATTTTGTTTTGCAGCACAGTGGCGAAGCCGGGAGAAGAGAAGGCAGCGGCCTAGCCCCCTTGATTAAATGAAAAAAATCTCCTTTTAGCCCCTTTCAAAACATAAATCATTCAACTTTTTAGCTTTTGAATAAATGAAAATTTTTCATTTTTAATCCTTAAAATTTTTATAATTTTATGTCATTCTTCCAAAATAAAATTCTTGGCTTTGCCCCTTTACAGCACTGACATAAACGAAATAGTTCATATACCTTGCACTCGTGCTCTGCATTCATCCCAGTTGAAATGCGGCTCCTTTTCCAACTATCGGTGATATCAAATAAATAAATTTTAACAGGCAAGACGGAGCAATCCATATCAACCCACGTCACAGTGTATCTAAGGTAAAGGGTTCTTCTAACAGCCTCGAACCCATGTTTTACCTTGCATTGTGTATGATCGTAACAACATAACAAACCTCCTTTATAGTCCGGTCTCAAAGGTCTTCCATATTCATCGACTGTAATATTATACAGATCACAACGACATTCCGTACATCCTAACTTGTCTTCCGCACCCCTTGTATCAATTGCATGAACATTAAGCATCCATTGCTCCTCAAACCCTGAAGGTATCTCAGCAGGATTACCGACTTCTATGCCATATGGATCGGGAACATGAGTTGACGTTTTCCGTGTCTCAGACCCAAGGCCAAAGAACTGACCAAGATTCTGACATATCCCACTGTTTCTCCCAGAAATATAGTCCGACTCGTTAAACTTTCTAGGGTCATCAAACTCTGATATTTCCATACCTTTACGTACAAAGTATCTAACAACAACCCAATGATGCAAATACGTCTCGTGCAGTGGAATAGGATTCCCGGCCTCGTCAATCACTTCTGCATCAAAACTTTTCAGCGCAATATGACCTTTCGGAAAGTCGACGTTGTAATAGAACCTATTTTCCACAGATCCTGGTCCCAGCACGAACTTAGGTGATAGAAAAACAGCAGTATGTATCTTATTTTCATTTCCCCAAAAGGCATGTGAATATGGTAAACTTACTGTCAACAAAATCCCAACCAAGATTAAACATCGTTCATTGTAACTTGCCATTTCCCTGTCATTTCGACAAGTCGAGTCAAACCATATAATCTCTTCAAAGCTAAATGTATATTTCATGGATGAGAACTCAAAGAACATAGAATAATAAAACAGCTCATTTTATGGGGGCGGGACTAAATTATCAACAAACTAATAAGATTATATATGGACAATTCAAAGATGATTGAATACATGGTAACCAGTATGAGTAGCTTCTATTATGCTGCAACTCTGAAGCACAACTATGAAAACATCAAAACTTGGCTAGTGAAACGTGATTTCTTTATTTAATGAGAGGAGAAGAAAATGTTGATATAACATGTGATGTCATGATTCGTTTCTTAAAAGAGCATAACAACGAGAAGATATATTTCTCAAACTTGATTTGAGAACAGAAACCCAGACTGGAAATTTTCGACTGAGATATTTTAGCAAAAAAAAGAGTACTAAGTGAAATTGGGGAAGAAACACACTGTCGTCGATGAAAACAATCAAAATGAAAAGAAAGTTTAAAGCTTTTTCTAATCTTCAGAAAAGAAAACAAGAAAAAAAAACGAAAACGTACCTAAAGGTTCTGACTTCTGAGATTATTGGTTGCCGGCAATTGCTCGCGCCACTCGCCTGAAACGCTCAACTCTTATCTCCTGATTGTGAATAAATCTCACTCGCACACCTTTATAGAAATATAGGGGAATTGAAATATATATTATATGGTGGTGACAAGGACAGAGAGCACATAGGATATTGCCACGTGATTTGGATGATCATCATCGATGCGTTCAATGAAAATGAACGCGGGATTGCATTGGCTTGGATAGGGACTTCCGTCGCTAATAAAGAAGATGAAAAATGCAAACATAAGCGATGACGTCAATGGCTTGATTTTGATTTTATATTTTATTCAATGTTCCCATGGAGAAAGACTTACATGGTTGGAGACCATCATGATTCATATATCTAAAAACGGAGAATGACAATTAATTGTAAGTGTACAAAAGTGTCATTATCTATTTGGACTTTTGCTTTAGTGTCGTTATCTAACTCATTGGCACGTAATTTATTTTCCATGCACTATACAGTTTTTGGAAAGAAAAGTTCAAATTGAAATTGAAAGCAAATTTCCAAATTATTCATTTAGCTACGTTTGAAAAGTGACTTTTTAATAGTATTTAGAAAATTATTTAATAATTAAATTTAGATGTAATCTTTTATAAAAATCAAATCATTATAATTGATGAATCTCGTTAAATTGGATGTAGCATAGATTGTGTTATTTAAAAATAAAAATAAAAACAATTTTTTAGATGACTTTTACATATTTCCATAAACATTTTAATAAATTCAAAAGTTAAATCCCTTTAAAATTTTTAATATTTCAAAATTATTTTAAATTAAATATTTTTTAAAAATGTTTTGTACATTAAATTTTTAACAGAATTTTAAAAAATAAAATTCTTAACAAACATATTTAAATAAAGTTTAAAGCTTTTTTTTTTTTAAATTTTACTTAAATATTTAAAAAGTGAATAAAATATGTTAAAAACATAGGACAATTTTTTTAATTAACTTAAATACATTTTATATCGAATTTTTCGATTAACTTGAGAGTTAAAATGTCAACTCAAGTTTGACGGAAAAAAATTTAACATAAATATTAATTAAATTGTACATTTAAATGTATCTATCAAATTTAACGTCTTAGATCTAACATGAAAAAATAACCCTCCTAAATATTAATGACACTTATTATTTTTTTTAGCACGTCAAATACATGCTATCTATACAATAAATTTATACGTGTTTATAATTTAATCCATTTATTTAAAAATGTACCACTTCAAATCTGAATTGATATTTACGAAAAAAGAAAAAAAAACTAGTGGCTAGAATGATGAAATTGATACTTTAAAGAATTGATTAAAATAATTTAAAATTTAAAAACTAATTTAAAAATATATAATGAAATTTACGGTAATATAAATATATTTTTACCAAACTTCAACTTTGATCAACTCTCTTTTAATTAGTATTAGACTACTAGTATGATTTTCAACCCTCGTTCCGCCTTGGATTAAAATATAGAATAAAAATTTACGTGATCTTCGTATATTTGAAATTCATTATTATATTTTTATTTTAAAATCAAAGTGAATTTAAGTAATTAATAATCTATTCCTCGTATTCCTATGCACTATAAATTAATATTGGATAACAAATCTTATATTAAAATAAGTAATATATAAATCCGTACAAAATAAATTGAATGGTTAATTTTTTTATTATACATTCAATGACTATATATATATATATATATATATATATGGCATAATGACAAAATAGGCTCCTAACATTTGGGTGTTTAGTTACTTTGGTTCTTAAAATTATTTTTTTTGGCTCCCTTTCATACATAATTTTTGTTTTTTCATCAAATTAGTTATTTTTTAACGGTCTTGTTGACGTGATCGTTAGTTGACTAACAGTCAATATAAATCGTTGACGTGACAGTCCAAATGTATTTAAATGCTAACGTGGCACTATTTTATCTTATATGCCACATCAACAAATGATTTTAAAATTATTAAAATTATTTTTTAAAATATAAAATTATTAAAATTATTTTTTTGAAATAATAAAATTATTAAATAATTTTAATTTCCAATTTCATCTTCTTCCCCACAACATCATTAGAATTAATCTTAAATCATCATCATCTCCATCGTTTCTTTCCCTCCTTCATTATCTCTCATCACTCTCAAATAAAAAACTTGGATTTTTGGAACATATTCTTTGCCCCAAATGAAATAGAAAACCCTAAATCTTACCCAAAAACGTATGAGTAATTGTGTCCTATCTGAGTTGAAAAGATAAAATGATAATGCTTAAATATGACATACTTTTTGATATTAAATATATATATATTTTTAGAGTATGATCCTATTAAATTAGGTTATTTATTGTCTTTTTATTTTGTAGGGACTCAAGTGGTGATAGAAGATAAATTGGAGACAAAAAACATGGTTTTAGAGGAGAATTTGAAGTTGTGTGAAAATTAAATACTAAAAGAGAGAGTTTATAGGACAAAAAGACTTGGTTTTATTTTATTTTATTTTTTAAAATATATTTTATATTAGGATTTAATATTTAAGATATTATTTATTATTTAAATTTGTATTTAATTTATGTTTATCTTTTTGTATTTATCTTTTAGAATTTAAATTGGATCCAATAAAGGAAATTAAATGTTAGATATAATTCTAATTATCTTTTGGAATTTAGGTTGGATTCAACTAGAAATATTATATACTATAAATAGGGGGTGAAGTGATTGAATTATTCATTCCCCATTCATTGAAAAAATCTTCCATCTCCCAAAATCCTAGTTCAATAAAAAGCTCTATTTTTTTTATTTTGTGTTCTTCTCCAAAAATCATGAACAACTAAAAAACTTTTTTAGCCAAAGGTTATCAAATATTCCTCCAAGGTTTATGAGGCTTAGAATCCGCGCTTAATTCTTTTCAACCTGAGTATTCATCAATTCTCTGTAATACGGGATTGACGCTTCCGTCCATAGTCCCTACAAAAGTAATCTTTTCATCTTGTGCAAAGACGGTTGCTTTGTGTGTTTTGAGAAGGTTAAACAGTCGGTTCATTAACTTACTGCGTCAGAGGTTGCCGAGCCAAAAGAGACAAAACGGTGTGGTATTCGTCGTTGGAAAAAGGTGATCTAGTGTAAGACAGTCCCATTGGAGCGACGGTTGGCTAGAGTCAGGTTCCACTAAAAACTATATCTGGAGCTGGTGGTCGTAGGCGTCCTCTTCCACTATAACTGGCTTATTCGGGCATGAGAAGAACCCTCCAAAGTCTATGATTGAATAAAGGAAGAATCAAGATAACCGGAGGTTGGATCTCTAAATATCGATAAAACCCTTCTTCTTTCAACTTGTTTATTTTATGCTATTTATTTTTATTTTGACTTTCCTATTTTCTATTTTTTTAATTCTATTTTCTTTTATTTTTAATTCTGTTTCTTTTATTTTTCCTTAGATCGCAGAGCTTTTCTTGGGCACGATTTAGCCCACGATCTCGACAGACAATACTTTTACGACTCTCCAATCCCTGAGGATTAGACCCTACTTCTCTTTTACTATTATTTTCTTTAATTTTCGGAATAGGTTATATTTGGTGTTCCCGACGACACATCATAAAAAACACAAAGAATCCAAAATATTGATCCAATTTGAGTGTGTTAATCGAATGTTTTTGCTTGCTGTCGTTTGAAGAGATAAAATAAATTTCCTCACCTGGGTTTGAATCAAAATGAAAAACCCATTTGCTAGATAATGACAAGTTCCAATTTTTTTATTTTTTTTATTTTTATTTTTTTGCAGGTGAGCTTCAAAGACAATAACGATAATGGAGCCTTTTTTAAAAAAATTAAATCGAAGTTGAGTTTGTTGAGTGCGATTGTTGCGATGAAACATTTGATTTTAAAATAATTTTAATAATTAAAAAAATCCAGAAGGGCAATTGATTGATTGGTTTCGTTGACAACTTATAAAAACAAAATTGAATAAAAAAGAAAAACTCATTTTATCACAAATTGAAAAAGTAGAGTTACCGATTTTAGCAAGGCGATTAACGCAGCTTGAGATAGGATTCCCAGTCAACTTGATGCAAGCATCATTGCAGAAATTGTTGCAATTTTTGGTGATTAGATTGTACGCATTTCCTTCGTATTCCTCAACTAAATCCTCCATCACTCTCCTCACATCTGCTGGCCCCAACTTTGTGGAAGGATTTTAGGGAAGAAATAATGGGGAAGAAACAATTCTCGGTGCAAGCTGTGGAAGGAGCAGGATTGGAAGAGTTAATTAGCAAAGAAAGATCAGAAACTTGATTCATATATTGAGATCCCTTTTATTGAACAACAGTTTATAAGAAGACGAAAAAAATTGAAGGAACAGACATGCTGAGAGATAGGAGATGGTGAAGGAAAGAAATAGAGAAAAAGATTTATAAATTAGAAATTAAATTATTTAATAATTTTATTATTTCAAAAAAATAATTTTAATAGTTTTAGAATAATTTGTTGAGATGTCATATAAGACAAAATAATGCCACATCAGTATTTTTTTGTCTTATATATCACAATAGCTGTATAAGTGGATTTGTCTAGGTGAAAAAAAAATTGTCACGTCAGTGCCGTTTCTCAACTAATGGCCACATCAGCAAGATCTATAAAAAATGAACAATTTAACCAAAAAATAAAGATTATGTATGAAAGTGAGCCAAAAAAACTTTAAGAGCTAAAGTGACCAACACTCAAATATTAAGAATTAATTTTATCATTATACCTATATATTTATATAAGGTATAAATTGTTTTAGGTCATCACTATACTATGCTTAAATTTATTATTTCTAAATAACTACCACTTTCAATGATTTCAGAAGCTAACATCAATTATTTTAAAATATATTTTAAATTGAAGTTGAATTTTTATTTATTTATTTATTCATCAATTATTTTAAAATCTATTTTAAATTTAAATTTTATTATTTATTTTGAATTTGTTGAATTATGAACTGTCTTATGCATAGAATGAGATAATCTTATTTATGGGATAATTTTTTTTATTTGTTTATTTTGATTTTGTTTAATGATGAATTGTATTTGTGAAGTTTATTAAAAAATATTTTATATAATTTATGAGGGTTTTTTTATATCTTAAAATTTACATAGTGTAGGATTTGAGCCCATGCCACTAATATTTTTTTAAATCTTTTTTATCACTTTAACTAAAATTTGATTTTCAATGAGTATATTTGAAGTTTATTAAATCTCATTATTTGATATTTATAAATATTACACATATATTAAATGTTTTACAAAAATAACGATAAATCTAAAACAATAAATAAAAATAGTACCAATACATACCGATACTAAAAGAAAAAATGATACTTCCGCTAATAAGTATTGATTACCTTCAACCAAACCCTAAATATATTCACTTAGTTTTTCTATTATTCATTCGAAGGAATACATTTAAGCTTAATTCATAGCGTTAATGTATTGGTAAGATTTTTATTGAAATTATAAAAAAAAAATATTTTTTAATTCTTATGTATTTTTGTACTGTAATGGTCAAATTGATAAAACTGAAAAATTGAGGGTTGAGAAAGTCATTCTATCACTTTTTACAATTGCCACGTCAATTTTTGAGGTTCTGCCAACCTCAAATTTCCAATCCTCTCCTGTTTTCTCGATTATCTGTTTCGTTTATTGGTTTTCTTTTTCCTCCATGTGCTTAGCTTTTGAATGGCTTCTGCAGTTAAGCCCATTTTCATCCTCCTTGTATTCGTTTCATTTCATTTCTCACTTTTAGCATCGAAACCCTATTCCCCAACACCATCAACATGGCCTCCTCAATTCCACTCTGTTCTCTTCATGAACAACAGTGGCACTCTCCAGAAAGTTGATCTCTGGTACGACTGGCCTAATGCCCGCAATTTCAACATTATCCAGAACCAGCTCGGTAAGCTTTTTTACGACCTTGAATGGGACAATGGCACTTCGTTTATCTACACTCTGGATTCCAACAAAGAATGCAGAGTCTTGCACTTTGATGTCGGTATTCTCCGTCCTAATTGGCTTGATGGAGCTAATTACTTGGGCCAACGACAAAAAGATGGGTTCCTTTGCAATGTTTGGGAGAAAGTCGACTTCATTTGGTACTATGAAGATGTCGTCACTAAGAGACCTGTTTTCTGGGCTTTCTACACTGGTATCAGTTCCCATTTTTCTTTATTTTGTTTTTTCCCAGCATTGTTATTTTGAAGGCAAGGGTTCATTAATTTTTGGGAATGTTCGTAGGGTACACTGCTCATGTAATGACATTTGAAGTGGGAGCAGTTCTTGAGGATTCTAAGTGGCAGGCGCCTGTTTACTGTTTCAAGGAAGCTGATGGTAAGAGCAATGAAGCTTTGATTGAATTTTTGGGATGGAGTGATCATCTCCATGGGAAGCTGATGAGACAGATTTCTTCCGGTGTCTCTATGACTATATGATTATTGTTAATAAAACAGTGTGTTCTGCCTTTGATGATTTGAATAAAGTTTGTGGGTTCTTTTTTTTTTTTTACATTTTTTTCTGGGTTTTTTAAAACATGAGTACAGTCAAAGCAACATGTTCTAAATTCCCTAGCATTACTGGTAATTCTATTTTAAAAATTGCTGAATCATATAGGTTCATCAACAGTTGAGAAGACTTTGCATATATCCATTGCAGTGCTTCTACTACACATATCTTATTTTCATTCAAAAACAATGTCAATATTGCAATTTCATGTTTTATATCATGCGATTTAAGGAAATAATAGAAGTGAATTGAATTGAAATTCTACAGAAATACAACAAAATCACAGCAAAAGTCCTTCAAATTCTGGAACATGTACTGCATTTTCCTCCATTTCGTTCATCCGCTGATGGTACTGTTGAGGTAAAAGTATATTCCAGCAAGTACTGCAATTCCAACCACAATTGCAATAGGCAATGCTTTCCTGCATTAATTTCAAACATGGAATCAAAACCCAAACGTTAGCTGATCAACAAAGCAGATTAACAAGTAGCGGTGAAGGGTTAAGAAAGTGTTTTAAGGGAGGCTGGGGGGTTACCCAACAGCTTCATCTCTTTTTATTTGTTCTTTTCGAGCCTTTCTAACATCTGTATCATTAGCATTTCTTGCCACAGCTGGCTGATATGGCTTGAATCTCCTCTTTGGAGCACCACAAACTGCAAATTCCCATTCAAAAACAATTGTATAAATTATTTGTTCTAAACTGATTTTGCTTTAAGCAATTAAGTTCCAAGAAATTCCAACAGTGGTTTCAACTGAAGTGGAACCTTAACAGTTCAAGAATAAAAAGATCACATTCATTTTATAAGAGTGAAAAGAATAGCTTGCCGGGACAAAAGTAACTATCAGGAGCTTTCTCAAAGGGAGTCCTCTCATTATATATATACCTGCAACAATCGTCCAAAGGATAAATTCAAGAACCCTAGGATTTCAACTTAGAAACAGTGTAAATCAACAACAAAGAAGATCAAAACAGGGAGGTGTGTACCCGCAATCACGGCAAATATAAGCTTGCTTGGAGGCCACACGCATGGAAAACTTTGGTGCAGGTGAAGCAGTATTAGTTGGAAGGCGCTGGTGGGGAGAGGGAAGCAAGAGATGGAGCGATGGAGAGAAGAAAGATGATTTCAAAGCAAAACGATCGGAGGGCGGCCGCATGCCAGCATTGGGTGTAGGAGCAAGTGGAGAATTAGACGGTTTTATGGAGATAGTGGGCGCTTGGAGGGCCATTTGCTTTGTTTTGCTGCTGCTACTCTGCTTTGTGAGAAGATTGGAAGAGAAGGGTGGAGAAGATAAGAGGGTGATGAAGTGGTGTGTAGTTTGGTAAAATACGTGGAAGCGTGGCTGTCATGCTCCCCACACAAGCTCTTCCCTACCCACTTTTTCTTCCTACCTTTGGACTTCACTTATTTAACCCTCTACAATTTACTTCTGAAATTACGTATCATCCGCTTTTCTATAAAAATACCCCAAAAAAAAAAATTTATTATTTATGAAAATGACCCACCTTCGACATAATGTACGTGAAAGACTCGTTTTAAATAGTAAATTTCGATGTTATTGTTGTCATTAACGGCATCATCTATTACAATCAGTCAATTAATTGTTGATGTGACATCTACATGTATGCCTCGTTAACTAAGTTAACATATGATTAATTTTTATATTCATTTTAGGATGCTTTGATAAATAATACAAATTTAAAAGTTAAAAAATGAAGGAAATTAAAAAAAAAAATGACAAAAATAATTTATGTTGTAAAATTAAAAGATCAAATAAACCAGGCAAATACCTTGTTGGTTCAACCTCTTTCCTATTCAATCAGCAAAAGATAGCTGAAAAATAAAAATTATATTATCTAACCAACGTACGTATGTTTGGATAAAGATTAAAGAGGGTGCTTCCATATTTATCAAAGAACATAGGATCGTAGTTGAGTATCTGTATTATATCAAAAGAGTTTAATAATTAAAAAATTAAATTAATTTTTTTATTGTTTCAGAGATCCTAATAATATTTTTCTTAACAATGGAATCATAAAGTTGAAAAGTATATAAAAAATTAAATAAATTTGAATAATTCATGATTCGGTTGGGATCAAAGGGATCCTTAATCTGCAGCCTATTTAAATCATACAAGCCGTCATAGGAAAGTATCATTATCAACCTATACTGATGCAGTTTCTTTGAATGAATCAATTCTGAGATAACATACAAGGAACAATCGCATTGCTAAAGCTGCCAAACAAAGACCAATATTCTAATTCACTTTGGAAGAATTATGTTCTACATTTTTTGTATCTCTGGATCACTTACACAGATAAACCCCGATAACGTTCAGAGGTAGGTCAAATCAGCAGAGTGCTGGAAGGTTTTAGGAATTTGATGTTACAACAGCTACCAGGGTTTCAGATCACCAACAGGGCCTGCTGTCCAATTCAACACCCTTTCACCAGGCTTCAAGTACACGCTCTTGTCGTGCGGCAACTTACGCGCAAGCCCATTCAAAACTTGATGGAATGCATCTCCGGGTTGCGCAGGTTGGGGGAATAACATTGCCTGCTTCATTGAAGGGTTAGCAAGCAATCTCTGCTTTCTTAATATTAGTTCTGGTGGGATGGATGTGAGTATCGTGTCCAAGTTGGGCACATCTTTCTCATCAACAAAAACTCCAATTTCTTCCCATGGAATTGCATCAGCAAAAGGTAGAACAATGTCATCTGCTATAATAACAGGAATGCATCCGAATATCACTGCTTCAACCAATCTAGGGCTCCAAGGTGCCCACCCAAGTGGACACAAACAAAATACAGCTCGTTGCATGTCCTCATAGTAGGTAGTTGGGTGCTCGGTTGAAATGTCAAAAAGTGGGTTGTCCTTGAAGTTCTCCCATACTGCTGCTCTAGCCCCCCTGCAGAATTGAACTCAAGTGGCTAGAATCACAATTATCTTAAGGACAAGCATCCATAAACAACTTACACAGCATTTAAAAAGAAAATCATTCAATCATTTTTGGTTTGGAATGTGGCAATTTAATCATGGTTCTCTAATCTTTTCTAGCAATTCAAAAGCAGGCCTCAATTCCATTATCATAATTTTCACAGCATAACATCTCATATGAAAAAGGGATCTTTTATTGTTCAAACACAAGTCTACTAACAAGTCAGCTTAGTGAGAGATACCTTGCATAGTAACCGCCTTCAGGGTCATTTCCAACATCATAAAACAGTCCACGGAAGTAAACAAAAATGGACCTAGGAGTTTTTTCAGGAATCAGGTGTGTTTGCATTTTCTGGGGTGGAGCATATGGTGGAATTGTAATTGAGCCCTCTTTCAGGCAAACATGATTCCGTTGCCCAAAAGTTTGAACCAATGTGGCTCGTTGGAGTAAGGGAAGAATCCCCCTTTCAATAGCTTTCTCCTCCTGCAACAACATACGCGCATAGGTAATGGTCTATTCCAAATAAAAGATTGGGGGGGGGGGGGAATCATTTTCCAGGAAACAAGAACCAAATAACGTTCAGACAAATGCTAAAGACTAAAATCCAGTGGGGCACCGTAGGAAATCAATAATCAAGCCAATCAGTTAAAAAATGTGGCCGATTATCATACAAGACAGTGCAAGAAATTGAGAATAATGGAGGGTAGGGTAATACTTGATAATGGAAGCATGCTCCAAAGTCATGTGGCACCAGAAAGAAGTGATCAGCTCCTTCTGTCCGGTTCCAATAAGGCCATTTCGAAGAAATAAGCTGAATTGCACTTCTCATCATTCGTGGCGACTTAAATGGCAAAGGAAGGCCATTTGGTGTAAGGTCACATGTAGTGTATACAGGAGTGTAAAACCAATCAGCCTCCTCGGGGTTGAGGGTTCGGACAGGACTTGATAAAAGAAACCTATGCATGTAGATCTCAGCAGCAAACATGTGGTTGAGGCATCTTTGGTCCTTCTGCAATATCTTCTTGTTGTATTTGCTAGGAAGTTCATAAACAAAGACTTTCAACCTTCCAACTGGATCATCTTCCAAGACATCACCAGCACTGCCTGCAAACATGAAAACCCCGTCGAATTTGTAATTCCACACTTCAAACTTAATTGCAATAGAGTTTGATTGGTTAATAGTAAAGAATGTCATTGTGGCAAAGGTGCCCAAAATCAATTCAATTGACCAATGAGGAAACTTTTCCTGCTCCTCAGTCTCTTTAAGTCCAAATTCTGTCTTCCCTTTCACTCTATATCCAATCAATGAAATAAGGAAAATAATGAAGTTTGGACATCCTTGTAGAGGGGAAAAAAAAACAATGTTCCTACTATATTAAGTAGATCATGCCACATGCCCACATTTGTAAAGAGGTTAATTGAATCTCCAAACTTCACTCGATGTTGATATAACCCATATGGCCTAGATCAGTTTGCTTACAAAGAATCCCTTAATCCTAAAACAGCCCTAAGCAATCCTCAAAATAGAATGTTGATCATCGAATTTCAGATTATTTTTCTGGCAGCAACCATCGCATATGCATGTGAACTAAATCTTGAACCTATGGTCATAAAGCATCGGATATCAGACTATTCCGGTTTTCTTCTTCTACTTATTGTACTATTCTTATTCAGCTTGACACTAAATTGACTCGACTAAGATCAATAATATGGCAAAGGTATGCTATGAAATTCCAATACATCATGCAATTAGCATTACAAATATTGATATCCTATCAAAAGTTCATCAATACCCACTTTTTTGTTCTAACGTACGAATAGGCGGTGCAGTTCTATTCTATCCTTTGTTTACCATTGGGATAAACTAATTTTTCAACCTTAGGAAATACATAAACCTTGACCCCATTTGTATTTTTACACTAAAATCGGCACTTTTTGCCGAGTAATTATTGAATACAAGACATTGAAATTAAGAGAAAAGAAAAAAAAGGAAAAAACCAGACGAATCAATTTAAAGTCATAAACAATCAAGCAAATCTCTAGTAAGCTTTAACTTCAGTAGATCGGAATTATAGTTCATAAAAAGTAAAGGAAACCCCAAAAATATTATCAAAATCAATTCCTGAAACTCGCTAGATACACTGAGATAAATATGGTAAAAAAAAAGGGGTAAATCTTACCTGAAATTCTCTCAGTAGGTTGACTACGACCCAGCTTGAAAGGCTCAATTTTGACAACAAAATCGGCAAGAAAAAGAATTCCAATAAAAACCCATCCCCAAATCTCCATTTCCTCTGCCGAGTCTTACTCTTGCAAAATTAAACAAAAGTATATATATATATATATTTGTCAAATCTAAGCAAGAGGATCACAGCTGAAAGGAACAACCCCAAGATTCAGCTACAAACTCCAGCCCCCCTCCCAGAGAGAAAATAAAGGGGAGAAAAGAGGACGAAGCAAGAGCAGTTGTGATGTCACAGGAAGAAGTAGTTAAGAGTGAAAGGAGATTTCTTGCGAATTTCCAGATTTTTAAGGGTATGAAAGAAATGGGTTTTGTTTATTCGACAAAGAAAGGCCAAAAGATTATGATAGAGAAAGACAAGCAAATTTTGATTCAATGCCCTTTTTTGAGTTTAATTTTATGTTTTTATATATTTGATATTAAGTATTGTATGGGTTGATGAGAGGTCCATCTCATATTTACCAGAACCCAACCATTGCCATCAACCTTCGAACTGCCTTCCTATAATATAAAATATATAATACATTTTTTCAATGCTTAAAACAAATACAATGATCTGGTGCCGACACCAAATGATTCCACTTTGACCATTTTCTAATTATGTATATTCTTATATATGTATATGATATAGAATCATATGAAATATTCGATGTTTTTAATTTTAGTTTGGCTAGCATAGTTGTTATCCTAATAGTTAGAAGAATTTATTCACGAATTGAAATACATTTATATACTTGTTTGCTTTAAATTAAAAGAAAAAAAATTCAATTATAAATATAAAAGATTTTCAATGAAGTCAAATTCTTAATATAAAAATTTTCATATTACTTCTACGATAATAATTACTACATAAAGAAAAGAACTTTATAAGGTAGTAATTTGTGACGTCAGCTATGTAAAATGTACATTCGAAAAATGAACTATATTGGATATTAACTATATGGTAACAAATTTAGAAAATATTATATTTAGTTACTAAAATAAATTTTTGAACTTTTCTATTAGTGGATTAAAATATTGTTACATATCCATTTAATTTAATTTTTTTTTTATTTTTTTAAATATTTTACATATGAATCTGTGTATCAATGGATGGTCAAGAATATTTATTTTTTCAAATATAGCTTGAATTCGAGTCGTATTGTTGTCAAAATTTTGTTCTCCCTTTATACTTCACCAAAAAAATATTGTTACATATCCATTTAATTTAAATTTTTTATTATTTTTTTAGATATTTTATACTCACCTTGCTTGCCTGTATTTTTCTAAAACCTACGAACTTCATTTTGTTTTTGATATTTTTAATTTTAATTTTAATTTTTTTTAACAAATTGGTACTAAAATTCAATTACTCATATATAAGGTTGAAACGGGTCGGAGTTGATTTAAAATTTTGGCTGGTTTTATATTTTGTATTTGAGGTTTGAGAAGTACGTTTCAGTCATGATCATGAGTAGGGATTTCAAAAATGGTATACCAAAATTTTATAAACGTCTACCTTTGAATTTATTTATTTATTTATATAAGCATAAATATTAAAATTGGGCACCAGCAATAATTTAATTAATTCATATAAAAATAGAATAAATGTCTATGCATCTAAATATAACTCTTATATTTCAATATTTATATTTAAGCATTTTATTGAATTGATATCACCCTTAATTGGATCGCTAACTCAATCATAGTTTTATTAAAATATTTTTTCCTTTGAATCATAATTAATATTATTACGACCACCCTACTCCAATCCAACCACAACAATCATTATTTTTCTATGACACTCAGAGAGAGCACTCTTGACCAAGAGAATGTATAATAATTATTTTCTTATATTATTATTAGTGATCAGTGAAGATTGAATCAAATCAAAATTTTAAGTATAAAATTACACGGTCAAAGTTTACGTAGGATTTTGATATTTACTTTAATAATAATAATAATAATAAAACTTTCAAAAAGCATAATGACGAGAGAAAATTATAACACAGGTAAAATGGTAATCAATACAATAACTTAAAAGTTACAGAAATGAGGGTTATTAGAAAATTTAGGTGAAGATATCAACATACCCTCACAGTGTTGAAATATCTAATATGCAGCGTTAATCAAATAATTGCATGTGAATGTGAGATGCGAGTACGTACCTAACACAAGTGTGCTTAACTTTTTAAAGTTTTTTCATGTATTAGAAAGATCGATCCTCGTCCCTATACTCAGGCAAACATCAGACACAAGCACTGTAAGAAAAAATGAAGACTCGAAGTGAAATTGCCCGAAATAGCTTATCTATGCCATCAATGAATAATGATAAAAACCTTGTGAAAGTAGAGCTGATTACCCAAAAAGCTCCAAATTGAGACGTATGACGACAGATATCCGACTAAGTTTTGATCCTCTTCCAAGCAATGTTACAATCCATTGGCATCATATAGATATTTGTTTTTCCCCCTTTCTTTCTTCGGCATTGGAGGAAGGTGAAAGATCGGGTGCGGTATTAATAGCAATGAACAGAGAATAGTCCCCCGTTTACATGACTAATTCCATGAATTTTAAGCGAGACACCCAATCATTGGTCCTATTGAGGTAGACCAAGCGAATATGCCAGGAAAACTACATTCCAGCAGAACCCTCAATCCTGACCAACCTGCTCCACATTGTCTATAGGCACAAAAGGAATAAATTCGCTACCAATAGTCTTCACATGAACATGAACCACCTTCAAACCGATGAAAACGAATTCGATCTCTAACAAGGATCACTCTGATTAACAATTTTGAAACCAATTTTATCCAATTGTGGCAATCATGACAGATCCGGAGGTTTTTTGATATCATAATTTCTCTTCCAGGACTTGTTTTTAGGATTCCATAGGCCAGTGCCAACTTCTCACTATGATGATTCAAATTTCCTTCTTTTTCCTCTTCGGAGATATCCATTAAAACCAAATCCGTTTGAGGAAGAAACCCTTCCAACTTTGTCCGTCGTATCAACCCGTCTAACACTTTGTATAGTCCCTCTGTTTCAGGGTGAGATCTATCACCAGCCTTGAAGCGGTGAATGACTCCTCCTAACTCAATCCAACTCCTTCCTCTAATTTTCCGAATACCCTTTTTCTTCATCAATTCTCTGACACCTTCAGCACTTTCCCATCTCTTCATCGAGCAGTACATATTTGACAGCAGGACGTAATCACCACTCTTAAGGCGTGACATATTCGCAATGGCAACTTCACCCAGCTTTGGTTTTCGATAAATTCTACAAGCACTTAAAAGTGCCCTCCAAATGACAACATCTGGCTCCACAGGCATTGCTTCAATAACAGCATAAGCCTCTTCTAGCAGGCCAGCTCGACCAAATAGGTCAACCATCACCCCATAATGCTCAATTTGGGGCTCAATTGAATAGCGGCTACTCATCAAATTAAAATATTTCCGACCCTCTTCAACTAAACCAGAGTGACTGCATGCAGTTAAGATTCCAATGAAAGTTATTGAATCAGGAAAAATATTTTCCACTTCCATCTTTGAGAACACTGCAATTGCATAGAACGGAAGCCCATGAGCTGCGAGCCCATTAATCAATGCATTCCAAACAGACACATTGCAGTGGTCTGCACTATTGAAAACTTCCTTTGCAGTTTGAATTCTACCACACTTTGAGTACATGTCTATTAATGCCGAACTAAGTATGGCATTGAGCTCAATTTCCTTCTGGGTCATCAAACGATGCACCCATAAAGCATGATTAATTGCTCCAAGTCGTGCGCACCCTGTCATAACTGAAGCAAAAGTAAACTTATCCGGCTCCACATTTGAGTCAAGCATCTCACGAAAGAAGCTTAAAGCCTCTTCAAAGCGTGCATTTCTAACATATCCTCCGATCATTAAGTTCCATGTGATCACATCCCGGACAGGCGTTTTACGGAAGCACTTCTTTGCAAAACCATATTCTCCAAGTCTCATTAGATGTTCAATAACTAAGTTTACAATGACCACATTAAAATCCGAATGAAAAACTTGATCGAGAAGTTTCCGAGCTAGAAGAAGGCGATCACATTGCAAATAAGTCGATAACAAAGAAGCTATAAGAGATGGATAAGTCCCATACCCTAGTTTAAAGATTCTTGTGTGGATTGCACTTGCAGTCTTATAATCTGAGGAAACCCTGCAGGCTTCAAGAACCTTATAAACTGTACGATGATCTAAACAAAAAAAGGGCAAAAATTCAACTTGTGGCAAAAAGAGGCTTCATAAAAAATGGTATTACATACCAAAGGGGTTTCAGATACAATACTACAAAAAAGGTAACATTTTACATTGAATTATAGGATGGAATTCAATTTTTAATTATTCAAATTCTTCATTTCATGTATTTTAACATACAGGGGTTCCTCGAACTGCTCTAACATTCAAAACAATAGACAGCAAAAGAGCGAAAATGGAAGATAAAAAAGAAAGAAAGTGAAATGGGTACCTCTAGAATAATGGAGGAAATCGGGAGCTGAAGGAAGTGAAGTGAATCCGATTGCTGCAGATGAGGTTTGAAGAGTCAGCTTCTTAACTCCATTTCGCAGCATTTCTTTCTTTTTCCCTTCCGTTTGGACTGAGCTATGCGGGAAAAGAGTGGAATGGGAGTGGGGTGGCTTATTTCGGAAACTTTGAGTCCAGTTCTATGAATCTTCAAAGCCTTGTTTCATGGGATTTCTGCCTTTGTGCTGTTTAAAGCCCATAAATCAAAACTCTGCTTTTCATTTTTGCTTATTTCACAATTTACCTCTTTTTATTTTGGTGCTTAATTTTTTTTTCCATTTAGGATTTATATGTATATTTAGATTTTTTTATAATCACATGTGTATTTTTTTATTTATAGTCTAAGCTTAATGTTATTCGGGTCAGAAGTGACATTCAAATAAAATTCTTTTAATAATGTCGACTTTAAAATTCAAACTAGATTTAAATATTTGAGAGAAGAAAAATCCAATTCTTCCAACTAGAGGGCTCATGGGTCGGGTCGAGTCGAATTTGGGTAAATTTTAAGCATGATATTTATATATTTTATGTTTTTCCAAATCCAATCCGATCCAAAATATGAACCTAAAATTTTGCATAAAACACATTATACCTAAGCTTTGATAGATTTTGCAATGTTATATACCAACTTTAAATTTGTGCATTTGTATACATCAAATTTTAATTTTGGTTCAATTTATATATTTCGCTAACCCGTTATCTATGTGGTACAATTTTTTGTTAAGTCACGTATAAATTATTAACATGATATTTTATCATATTAGAAAACAAACAAATTAAATTAAATTATTTCTACCTATATTAAAAAATATTTTTTTGGGAAATAAAAAAATCCTTATCTTATGATTTTTTAATCTAAGTGGAAAGAATTTAAATTTTTTTTTTTTAACTTAATGAAATATAATATCAACAATTTTCACATGATTTAATGAAAAAATTGTGTTACATAAATAACGGGATTAATAAAATGTGAAAACTAAATCAAATTTAAAATTTGATGTATATAATGAATAAAATTAAAGTTGATATATAAGATTGTAAAATTTATATAATTTTAATATTTATCGATTTATTTACTATACTAAAAAAATAAAATTATTAATTAACAAATTAATAAAATATTAAATATTTATACCCTTGTATATATAAAAACAGAAGTTAACTGTAAGTTACAAATGCAATTACATTGTTGTCAGAAACTGATTTCTAAAAGTAATCAAAATTTTCACCAAAAAAAAATGTAATCAAAATTACTTGCCAATTATTTTAAATAACCTTAGCCACTCAAAAAAATCTCTTAAAAGTAATAAGATTTAGGGTAAATTACACTCATGGCCACTTTTGTGTATCTAATGTTACATTTTACTCATTTATGTTTAAAATGTTACGTTTTAGTCATTTACATTATCGCGTTATAATATTTTAGTAAATGATCCGTTAATTGCCATTAACGGTGTAATGGTAAGCTGGCGTGGCACATTAAATCATCATTTCAAACAAAAATTTTAGGTTAAATTATACATTTGATCCCCACATATTTTCATTTTGAGCAATTTAATTTTTTTACTTTTATGTTATTTAAACATTCCCCCTTTTTCTTTATTTTTCATTCTCTTCTGTTTCCCCCTCTGTTTTCCTACCTTCTCCATTTCTTTTAACATATCAAAAAGTTGAATTGGTAGTGAAAAATAAATAAGAAGTCGAAAGCCATCATTGCTTATAACAAAAACCCATAAACTCATGCCATTTGCTAATTGTCAAAACCCTCCTGTACCATCTATCATCTTCATTTCATCCACTAACACCTTCACCAATACTATGACCTCCTGTCGAAAACATCTCAAAAACTCTCAAACTTTTGGACTATCCAAGATCGAATCTCCATCATCGGCTATTAGATAGGCTCGATTTTTTAATATGTGCTCCTCCATCACCAGTCATTATCTAATATTTGGTTCTCTGTGATTTTTTTGGGCTTATTAATTATTGTTTACTTGGATTATTGATTGATTTGAACGTGGGTTTATTTGGTGAGGGGATGATATTGTTGGGTTTGTCATGAATGAGGTCATGGTAGTGGTGAAGGTGTTAGAGGATAAAATGAAGATGATGGGTGGTGGTGGAAGATTTTGATAGTTAGCGGATGGTATAGGTTTATGGGTTTTGATTGCTTTTGATTTTCTACTTCTTTTTTCACTGTCAATTGACTTTTTGATTCGTTAAAGAAATGGAGAAAGTGGAAAACAAAGGGAGAAACAAAAGAGAATGAAAAATAAAGAAAAAAAAAGTTAAAAGAACATAAAAGAAAAAAAATTAAATTGCTCAAAACAAAAAAAATTATGGGGATCAATTATATTATTTAAATTAATTTTTTTCTAAAATGTTACAATACGATCACGTAAGTGATTAAAATATAACCCGAGGTAAGCAAAAGTGACCATGAGTGTAGTTTACCCTAAGATTTTTCTTCTTCTTTTTTTAAATAATATCATTATTGGTTTTGAACTACTTTTTGACACAATGTCTAGAACTATCCATAGTCCCTTCTTAACACATATATAAGAGGATAATGCGCTTCAACATACTTAAACCCACACCCTCCTACATTAACAACAATGCTCGTACCTATTGAATTAAGACTCAATCGAATAAAATAATAAGATTTTTGGTATTGAATGATTTACACTTTAAAGATATACTTTCTTTAAATTGTTATGTATATTAATATTTTTATTTACCATATTAAAAAATGAATTAAGTTGCCTGACTATTGAATTAAATACAAATATAATCCAACGTAAAAATTATGAGTTTTTTTTTGTGAATTACAAGAGGGGAGCTGATAATGCTTAACTATAACATACTTTTGGATATTAATTATATATATTTTAAGAGTATAATCCTATTAATTTGGGCTATTTATTATCTTTTTATTTTGTAGGGACTCTAGTAACGACAGAAGACAAATTGGAAGCAAGAAGGATGATTTTAGAAGAAGAATTAGAAGTTGTGTGAATATGAAATGCTAAAAGAGAAAGTTTATATGACAAAAAGACTTGGTTTTATTTTATTTTAAAAAATATTTTTTATTTAATATTTAAGATATTATTTATTTGTATTTAAATTATGTTTATCTTTTTGAATTTATTTTAGAGTTTAAATTGGATCCAATTAGGGAATTAATGTTTAGATATAATTCTAATTATCTTTTTAGAATTTAGATTGGATTCAACTAGGAATTTATTTGTACTATAAATAGGGATGGAGTGATTAAATTATTCACTTTTCATTCATTGAAAAAAATCTTTCATCTCCCTAAATCCCTAGTTCAATAAAAGCTTTATTTTATTATCTTGTGTTCTTCCCCAAAATCTTGAGCAACTAAAAACTCTTCTAGCCGAAGGTTATCAAATATTCATCCAAAGTTTATGAGGCTTAGAATTTGCGCTTAATTCTTCTCACCCGGGTATTCATCAATTATCTGTATTACTGGATCGACGCTTCTGTCCAAAATCCCTATAAAAACAATATTTTCATCTTGTGCAAAGCCGGGTGCATAGTCGGTTCACTAACTTACTGTGTCAGAGGTTGTCGAGCCAAATAGACAAAACGACGTGACATTCGTCATTGGGAAAAGGTGATCTAGTGTAAAACAGTCTCATTGGAGCGACAGTTGGCTAGAGTTAGGTTCCTCTAAAAACTATATCTGGAGTTGGTGGTCGTAGGCGTCTTCTTCCATTATAACTGGCTTATTCGGGCACAAGAAGAACAATCCAAAGTCTATGATTGAACCAAGGAAGAATCAAGATAACCAGAGGCTGAATTTTTGAATATTGATAAAACTCTTATTCTTTCGACTTATTTATTTTATGCTATTTATTTTTATTTCGACACTCCTATTTTCTATTTCTTTTAATTCTGCTTTTTTTTTTTTTTGTTTTTTCCTAGATCACGTCGCTTTTTTGGACACGATTTTGCCCACGATTTCTACGTACAAGATTTTTTACACTCCGATCCCTGAGAATTAGATCTTACTTTCCTTTATTGTTATTTTTATTTATTTATTTTTGGAATGAGTTATATTTGATCTTATCGAAGACACATCAAGAGCAAAACTCTAATAGCAACGAGATTAGCGTGACTCGAACCTAGGTCACTGTAACACCCCTATACTCGGTTCATATGGATAAACCCGATATAAAAGTATTACATTAAGGTTCAGTACAGAAAACTCGGGTCATGTAAAACTTTTTTTTTTATCAAACGATGCATTTTAGGCTTCTTGATTCAAAATATCGTAAATTAATCATGTATAATTAAGATCGAGATTTAAAATTGATTTAAAGGAAATAAAATATGATTTTTAGTACAAAACACAATTTCAACCAAAATTCATCATTTCATTTCATCACACAACATTTTCAAATAACATTTTTGTCTTCTTCTAATAAAGACACATATAAATTTCATAGTACATGTCATTTTACATCAAAAGTAATATAACTAAATTTGAGCTTCAAGTGATGTGATGTGATGAGAGGTCCCGATTTAGCTTCTTGTATTCCTTGTACCTACGCGTTAAAATAAACGCGTTAAGCCGGTGAAAGCTTAGTAAGTACTACAAAAGCAAAGTATAAACTTTTAAATTTTCTCATGTAATTTTCTCTTTCGCCTTACCAGTATATAGCTTGTATCTTACCACATTGACATTCATTTCACTTTGGTCCACATTTTTTTTTTCCACAAATTAGCCCAATGTAGACTTCTATAGAACCCATCGGATAAACGGAACAGAAAGTACCGAAGTACTTAACAGTAAGCACACAAGTGCTGGGGAAATAGTAAGCACACATAGTGCAATCAGTAGGCGCACATAGCGCAAATCAGTAGGCACACAAGGTGCGAAACAATAAGCACACGAAGTGCGAAATAGTAAGCACACGAAGTGCGAAATAGTAAGCGCGCTAGCGTTCCTTAATGGCATGCCACTACTATCTCAATGGTTCTATCTTGTCTACATGGACATAAAACTTCATATTCATCATTTCTCATTATTTCACACATCACATTTATATTTCAAAGCTGTTCACTTGCATCACAGTCACTAAATTTTTTATATCTTGAGCTACAGGATTTTAAATTATAATCCGCTCGATGTTTTTGAAACTACACTCAATCATATTTTTACCATAAAATTTTCAGAATTTTTATTTTAGCCAATTTTTACAGTAATTTTTTTCAATTTACCCCTTCTCTGCTGCCTGACAGTTTTGATCTTTCTTCACTAAAAATTATCTATCTTTTTGTAAAGAGATCAAATGATGTTCCTGTCTATTTCTTTTGAAAATAGACTCATTAAGGATTTATCCATATAAATTTCAGCCTCTAATTATCTTTATACATTTTTCTATGAATTTTCAAAGTCAGAACAGGGGAACTCGTACCTACTCTGACCTTGTTACACAAAATCAGTTATATCTCAGAATATACAGATCCATTTTCATCACTGATTTTTCCATATGAAACTACACTCAATAAGATTTAATTACATATATAATACGACACTTAAATCATTATATACAATTTTTAGTGAATTTTCGAAGTTAATCCTCTGATTCTGTCCAATCAGTTTCAATGAAAACATTTTCTTTCTCATGTTTCATTACACTAACTTCACTTAATCATCTTTATAACACATAATTAAACAACAATTTTCACGCTAACAATTCAAATATATTATGGAATATAGACTATAACCTAAAATTCTTGTAGTACTTACAACAAAAAGGCTGAATTTCCTCTCTTTTACCCCTTGTTCTATTCTTTTCCTTTGTCTTCAATTGATCCTTGCCTCTCTTCTATTTCTCTTCAATTTCACATAAACACATATAAACTATAAGCTATAATTCAATAATTTTCATGCTAAATAATAGTAAAATACATGTATATCATGAGAATTTAACCATTTCTTACCTTAACCCTTGAATTCAAATTTTCTCGATTTAGTCCTTTATCTCTCTAACACCTCAAAATGAATTCTATAAGAAGTTTAATGTGTCTACTAACCCCCTTCTATATTTTTATTTCAGAAATTTCAAAGAAAATAGGAGATTTTGGAGCTTGGAGGGCTTAAAAATGATGGAAGGACCTATTTGGAATAAAAGCAAAAGTTGGAAATGAAAGAAAAGAGCATGGACGGCTACTTAATGAAAAAGATGATATTTTCATCTTTTTAACCTTTTTTTCTTCTCTCAAATTCTCTAGAATTTTCACTTAAAATATCTCACTTAAGAAAAATGGTAAAATTGCACTTTTAGTCCTTGAGCCTTCCAACTTTACACTTTGGCCCAAAACTTTGCCTCCAAAAATATCTTCCACCAAATTACTCTTTTTCCCCTCCTCAATCAATCTAATTCCCATGATGACTCAAAATTCAGTTTGGATAATTCGCTATTTAATATTTTCTCTCCTTTACTAGTTAATCCTTAAATTTTTCTAACCTTCCTTACTTCAACTAAACATTTCTAATTCTCTATTTTATTTTATCACTATTCCAAATCCGGTTCAAACACACGGATGTTATAGTCACACCTGGAGAGGTGAACACCTTAACTATCATGCCAACACACGGGTAAGCAGGTCCAACCTTGGGGATTTGGTTTGGAGGTGCGGTCGCTCAAGGTCCAAGGCTAAAAAAGGTTCAAAATTTTATTTTTTTTTAATTTTCAAGGAGGCCTAATTTTTTTTTTTTTAACTTTTAAAGACCAAAAAAACTTTTTTACCAATTTTTAAGGGACCCCAAAATTTTTTTTACCAAGTTCTAAGAGACCTAAATTTTTTTTTTTCAACTTTTAAAAAACATAAAACCTCATTTTATTATTTTGCTTAAAGCCCAAAAATATCAAGAATGGACGGCGGATAAGGAGTTCAAAATTAAGAGTTATGATGTCTAGTACAACTTAATTTATGTTTCTTTGGGACAAACATCATTTTTTTTTATTGGTTAATATCTTACAAAAAAATATAATAATTTATTAAGTATTATTTTTTTGGATAATTTCATTATAGGTTATGATCATGTTTGTTTTTTTTACATAATGCTTAGAATTACTCGATCTCTTCCCAACTCATAAATAAGAAGATAATGCGTTTCGATGCAGTCGAATCCACGTCCTTTTGTATTAACAATAATACTCATATCAATTTAACTAATACTCAATCAACATTTAATATTACTTTTTAAATTCATAAACTTAATTAATGTAACTTGATTTATGAGTTGTGGCCTTAACTTCTTCTTTTTTATTTTCTAAAAAATAAAATTATATTTAATATTTAAAATTACAATTACAAATAATCAACATTTGAATATTATTGATAATTAATGTTTATAGAAACAAATATTTAATCTTTAATAAAGCTCCAAAGAAAAAGAGATAAATCTCAAAAGTGTATTTAAATTTTAGTTTAATGTGTAATTGTATATATGATAAAACGTGATTGTGAATTCCTACAAAATTTTAAAGATTACAGATCTACATGACAGACACTTGTCATCTTCTCAGCCTAAACAACCCATTGAATAATGGCTCTTAAAAAGTAACAAAAAATAAAGACATAAATGACAACAAAAAAGAGAAATTAAAACTTAAACAAGAAAACGGAAAAGAAACTTCCAAACCCTAAGTTTGAAACAAAAATAGAACAAAAAAAATACCCAAAAATGTTGAGGTAGTCACAGATATATATATATATATATATATATAATTTTTAATTTGGTGAAATGATACATATAAATTTTTAATCATGATTCAATTATACACATTTAAATAAATATCAATTTATTTTTATATTAGATGAATATAATTATTTTTGTATGCAATATATAAACATAAAATGATACTATACCAATAACTGTATTAATAATTTGTAAAAATTAAAGTAAATTAAAATTTATGTATACAATTACACATAAAATTAAAATTCATATATAAATTTAAGATTTACACCAAAACAAAACCACTTATAATTTATCTGCGAGGAGACTTTTAATTTTCAAAAATACATCTTTACCATTAAACAAATGTATAATTGGCGTCACTAATTAATTAATCAATATATATATAATTGTTGGATACTTTTATATATTACTTAATTTATAAAACATATATTAATATTTTATTTTACATTAAATATTTAATTTTACATCAAATGCATGAATTTTCCGCTTAAAATATCAATTTGAATTCCTCTCCTCAAAATAATAAAAAAACCTTTTAAAGTAATTTATTTAATTTTTAAGTTGTATGATCTACCTGGTATAATATAATATTAAATTAGTAAAAGACAAAAATTAACGCTGAGGTAGCAAAAATGCTCTTGATTTTACCATATTGCCCATTCACTAATTGCAAAATATCAACGCCTTTTTCTTTTACTTATTTACCCTTTTTAGATTATAAATTATTTCATGATTAAATTTTTTTTTGAATATACTATGTAATTACATGGTAATATCTGTTCATACTTTTTTAACTCTTTGACAACACACACAACTTGCACACACAGGCGCTCGAACCTGAGACCCTTAGGATGAACAACATCCTCTTTTTCACTAGAGTTGTTGAGTTCATTTCATGATTAAATTTTAGTTTAGTTGAAATTGTTACTATTACAAAAATTAAGAAAGTGTAAGTTTAAGTGAGCTTAAGTACGTTTTCCCTCTAATTTAAGAGTTGAAAAAAGATTATAAGTAAAAGTAAATATTTTATAAATAAAATAAAATATTTCTTTAACAATTTAAAATATATTTTCACTTTTTATAAAAAAATCTAAAATAATAAAACAGACAAAACTAGATTTATAAGATAAATATTAATTAATAATAATCGTTAATTTTGTTAATGACGTAAACTATTAGAAAAGGAAACCGTTAACATGTGTAAGCGATCATCAAATATGTTTTTTATTACACTAAAGAAAATATTAACTAATAAAATTCGTTAGTTTCGTTAGTAACGTATGAACACTAATTAAAGAAATTTTTTATTACAATAAAGAGAATATTAACTACTAAAATTTGTTAATATCGTTAGTGACATGTAAGAGATCATCGAAGAAATTTTTTTATTAAAATAAAGAGAACATTAACTAATAAAATTCGTTAATGACGTGTGAGCAATTATGAAATATATATTTTATTACAATAAAAAATATTAACTAATAAAACTCAATAATTTTATTAGTGACATTGAGCGATCATTAAATATGTCTCTTATTACAACTAAAAAATATAAACTGATAAAATTCGTTAATTCGTTGATGATATATGAATGATCATTACAGTTGTTGTTAATGAAATGAATTATTGTCATTAATTTAATTACAAAAATCTATCAATAAATCTATTGTAATTATCGAATCTATTATAATTTAGTTGAAATTAATATTGTTATAGATTTTTAAAAGTCGAAAATTCAAGTAAAATGGAATACTTAATGTTAAGACTCATTTTCATAGAAAAAACTAAAAATTTACTAGACAAAAATAATAATAAATTGAATTAAAGAAAAAAAAAAAACTAAATGTACCATTGTTAACCATGATTGAATTTTCTTCAAATTTATTTTAGTCTTAATCTCTATCATATGTGGGCAAATAATTTTTAAAGAGATACTTTTTTCAAAGAAATTATATATATTTTAATTTGTATAAGAAATTAAAGACACAAATACTCCTATTATATAAAATTTAAAATTTAAAATTTATTTAACAAATTTTAGTCTTCAGGAAGCTGATGGGTGCTGGAGGTGGATGAAACCACCACCAAATGAGCAGGCGAAAAGAAAATAATGCCGAACCTGCTACTGCTGCTTCTAGAAAGACTGTGAGAACAGTAAACAAGAAAGTACCGAGTGAAGCGACTAAAAAGAGGCTTCTAAAAGGTTACTTTTTACTGCCTTCACTTGTTAATGACTATAAATATATCTAAAAATTTGAAGGGAAATAAGTTGGTTGCCTTTGTATTATAGAATTTGGTTGCAGAATCTGTTTGAAAGTCTTGCATCTGCCAGTGACGACAGTCCGTGGTCATGATTTTTGCAAGGCTTGCTTAGGAGCTGCATTTGATGGGAAGTCAGCTATAAGGGAAATGCAGGTGGTCGGAACCTCCGCTTTAAAAAAAATGTCATGAAATGCCCTGCTTGCCCTCGTCATTTATCTCATCATTTGAACAACTTAGAGGTATGGTTTCTAACTGCAGTCTGAATATGTATACTTTGTTACGGATATTCTCTGATGGATAATCATAAAATTATGAAGGTGAACATAAAGCTGAAGAACCTGATTGCGAAGCTGATGAGAGTGTATGGCAGTGAGAAAGGAACCATGGACGAAGATTTGTCTGGCAACAGCGATGATGAGGAAGGTTCAGAGGATGTTGAAGTGGAGGTCAAACCAGAAAAGCCTTCAAAGTGAAGGAAAGTTGATGATGAGAACACCGAGGGGGTCAAACAAGTTCCTGAAGAACGTGATGATGATAACACCGAGGGGGTTAAACAAGATCCCGAAGAACATGATGATGATAACAACAAGGGGCTTAAACAAGATCCTGAAGAACATGAAACCAATTGAATGGTTATATATAAAAACAAAAAGGTGACGGTAAGTTACAAATGCAATTACATTGTTGTCAGAAACTGATTTCTAAAAGTAATCAAAATTACTTACCAATTATTTTCAATAACATTAGCCAATCAATTTCTTTTTTTAAAGTAATATGATTATTTTTAAGGGTTAAATATTAAAATTATATATGAATTATGGTTTAATGTTTAATTGTATACATGAATTTTGATTTTATACAGCTTTATATATGAAATTTTGATTTGATTCAATTCTTGTAAATTATTAAAACAATTATTGATATAACATCATTTTATATTTATATATTACATACATAAATAATTATATTTTCCAATATAAAAAAATTGATGTTTTTATTTCTTTAAATATGTATAATTGAATCAAAATTAAAGTTTCAAGTATATTTTTGAACTACAATTAGAGTTTCACATGTAGACTTGCACCAAATTAAAGTTTATGTATACAATTTCACATTACATCAAAGTTTATGTATAATTTTGAAATTTATCATTTTTTTAAACAATCTCATTATTAATTTTGATTTGCTTTTTTTTTTTTTTTTTATACAATGCCTATAACTACTCATTGCCCCTCTTAACCCATAAATAGGAGGATAATGTGCATTAGTGTACTTTCGAACCCACGTCCTCATGCATTGACAACAATGCTCATGCCGTCAAGCTAAGACTTAATCAAAAATAATAATAAAGTTTTTTATAATGAATGATTTAAGATATATTTTCTTTAATTTTTTATTTACATGGGATAAATCCAAAACTATACATGAACTATGGTTTAATGTGCAGTTGTACACATAAACTTTGATTTTGTGTAATTTTATACATAAAATTTTGATTTGATTCAATTCTTGTAAATTATTAACACAATTATTGATATAACATCATTTTATGTTTATGTATTGCATACACAAATGATTATATTATCCAATATAAAAATAATTGATGTATTTATTTCTTTAAGTGTGTATGATTAAATCAAAATTAAAGTTTCAAGTACACATTTGAATCACAATTAGAGTTTCATGTATATAATTAACATCAAATTAAAATTCATATATACAATTACACATTAAATCAAAATTTTTGTATAATTTTAAAATTTATCCCTATTTATATGAATATTTTTATTTAACATATTAAAAAATGAAGTAAGTTGCACGACTATTGAATTAAATAAAAAAAAATTATGAGTTTTTTTAAATGATCTCTAGTACGACTTAATTTTTTTTTTTCTGTGATAAACTTAATTTCTTTTGATTGGTTAACATTTTACAAAAAATATAATAATTTATTTAGTATTTTTTTTTGAATAATTTCATTATAAATTATGATTATATTTGTTCTTTTTGACATAATTTCTAGAATTACTTATAGTCATGTCCCTACCTATAAGTAAGAGGATAATGCGCTTCAATACACTCAAACTTACATTCTCCTGTATTGACAACAATGCCTATACCAATCTAATTAAGATTCAAACCACGTTTAGTATTATTTTTAAATTTAGTTTTAATTTTCACCAAAAAAAAATTCATGGACTTAATTAATGTCACTTGATTTCTGAATTGTGGCTTTAACTTTTTTTGTCTTTTAAAAAATAAAAATATATTTAAAATTACAATTACGAATAATCAACAGTTGAATATTAGTGATAATTAATGTTTATCAAAACAAATCCCACTTATTAGATTTAATCTTCAATAAAGTTTGGACGTCAAAGAATAAATCTAAAAAATGTGTATGAATTTTGATTTAATATGTAATTGTATATATAAATTTAATTTGATGAAATTATACATATGAAACTTTAATTATGATTCAATCATAAAAAATAAATATCAATTTAATTTTATATTGGATAAATATAATTATTTTTATGCAATATATAAATATAAAATATCAATAATTGTATTAATAATTTGTGAAAATTTGATCAAATCAAAATTTATGTATATAATTACATATAAAACCAAAATTTATAAATAGTTTTAAGATTTATCCCAAACCAAAACCACTTATTTTTGAAAAAAATTATTTGCGAGGAGACTTCTAATTTTCAAAATTCATCTTTACCATTAAACAAACATATAATTGGCATCACTAATTAATTAACCAATATATAGATTATATTATTGTTTTTGGTTAACAAAATCCAAAAATTAATATTTGTTGGATACTCTTAAATATTACTTAACTTAAAGCATATACTAATATTTTATTTTAATTAAATATTTAAATTCACATTAAATACATGAATTTTCTGCTTAAAATATCAATTTGAATTCTTCTTACCAAAATAATAAAAAACCTTTTAAGGTAATTTCCTAATTTTTGAACTGTATAATCTACGTGACTTAATATAATATTAATAAATTAGTAAAAGACAAAAAGAAGATAACTAGTAAAAGACAAAAAAGGTAACGTTGAGGTAGCAAAAGTGCGGAATGCTCCTGATTTTACATATTGTCCATCGCAAAATATCATCAAGGCCTTTTGTCCTTTTACTTATTTACCCTTTCAATATTATAATCTCAAAATTTCTAGATTATTTACCCTTTTTTCCTTTTAATTTTTACAAAATATTTTAATTTTTTTAATTAGTTAAATTTTATAAATTATTTCATTCAATGTTAAGCTGTAGTTTAGCTGAAATCATTATTATTGCAACGATTAGAAAAATATGAGTTGGAGCATGTTTAAGTACGTTTTCTTTCTAATTTAAAAGTTGAAAATAGATTATAGGTAGAAGTAAAACATTTTCTAAAGCGTAAAATATTTCATTAAAATTTTCAAAAATATATTTTCAATTTTTATAAAAAATCTAAACTAATAAAAAGATAAAACTAGGTTTATCGGATAAATATTAAATAATAAAAATCGTTAATTTTGTTAATGACGTGAACTATTAAAAAAGGAAATCATTAACACGTGTGAGCGATCATTAAATATATTTTTCATTACGATAAGGAGAATATTAACTAATAAAATTCGTTAATTTCATTAGTGACGTGTGAGCACTCATCAAAGAGTTTTTTATTACAATAAAGAGAATATTAACTACTAAAACTCGTTAATTTCGTTAGTGACGTGTGAGCGATTATGAAAGATATCTTTTATTACAATAAAAAATATTAACTAATAAAATTCGTTAATTTCGTTAATTTCGTTAATGATGTTGAGCGATTATTAAAGATGTCTTTTAGTACAACTAAAAAATTAAGTAATAAAATTTGTTAATTCATTAGTGATGTGTGAATGATAGTCGTAGATATTATTAATGAAATGAATTATTATCTATTATAATTATCGAATCTATTATAATTTAATTGAAATTAATATTATTATAGATTTTTAAAAGTCCCAAGTTGAATTAGAATGGATTCGTAATGTTAAGACTCATTTTTACAGAAAAAAATAAAAATTTACTAGAAATTAATGATAATAAAAAATTGAATCAAAGAACAAAAATACTAAATGTACCATTGTTAACCATGAGTGAATTTTCTTCAAATTTATTTTAGTTTTAACCTTTATCATATGTAAGCAAATAATTTTTAAAGAGGTACTTTTTTTCAAAGAAATTATATTTTTTTAATTATATAAGAAATTAAAGACACAAATACTCCTACTATATAAAAAAATATTTTAAAATTTATTTAACAAATTATATGAAATTCAATCAAGGTAGGAAAATTAAAATATATAATAGGGACAATATTGTCATTTGGTAGAAAATCATTTTAAACTGTTGTTGCATGAACCATCACATCTTTACCCTTAAAAGGAAAAAAGGTTAGGTAGCCAATGATTCTCCAAAACCTCTCTTCTCCTATATAAGACAGACACTCCATAGTTGTCCTCACCATCCTGAAATCCTTCAAAGCCCTCTCACTCTTTAACTCTCCTTTAGTCACTTTTTTGTGTTTCGTTTTTGTTCTCAAAAGTGAACACCGATGGCGGTAGATGATGTTAACCAGCAGCCCGGTGATGCTGAGCTTTGCATGTTGTGCAAAGCCAGTTCAAATCCTGGGGAGGATATCATCCTTTGCGTCGTCTGCCAAGCACCTTGGCACCAGTCTTGCCTCATTTCCAGTCGTGAATCCCATTTCATTTCCAATGATTACTTGGGTTGCCCTGAGTGCGAAAATCGCATTAGTGGTGATGATCTCAACACCTTGACCCCTACGAACAACACGGCTGCTGCTTCTTACTTTTCCGCCACTGACAATTCTATGGTTGCTAAGATTCTGGCCATTCAGGCTGACAAGTCACTAACGGAGGAGGAGAAGGCCAGGAAAAGGCAGGAGTTGCTTAGCGGGAGACCAACTGTTGAATCACCGCAACTGGAAGACAAGGACAATGGTGAAAAAAACAAGGGTAAGGTTGAGAAGTTCAAAGGGAAAGCAAAGGTTACTGTGAAAGCGTCCAAGGTTTCTGATGAGACCTTTAACTGCACCATTTGTTTAAACATGCCTGAAAGACCTGTTACGGTGAGCTTTTTGCATAGATCTTTCACTTTTTTGCAGTGAACGATGTTTCGGACTATATGAAGTTTTATCATATTTCATGTTTGTTGTTCTTTCAAAAGTAATCAAACGATGTGATGGTTTATTTTTTTTCAGACACCGTGCGGGCACAATTTCTGTTTGAAATGTTTCAATCAATCGATTCGACAAGGGAAGCGAAATTGTGCCTTGTGTCGTAAATCGATACCTGCGGCGATGGCAAATCAACCTCGTATCAACCTTACGCTTGTGTCTGCCATCCGAATGGCAAAGATGTTGAAATTGAGTGGTGTTGGTGAAGGGTCTTCACAGGTTTATGAATATGTTCACAATCAAGATAGACCAGACAAGGCTTATACTACGGAGAGGGCAAAGAGGAACGGGATGGCCAATGCTGCAAGTGGTCGGATCTTTGTCACGATTCCAACAGATCATTTTGGTCCGATACTGGCCGAAAACGATCCGGTGAGGAACCGAGGAGTGCTTGTCGGAGACACTTGGGGGGGTAGGTTGGAATGCAGGCAATGGGGTGGTCACTTTCCTGGTATTACAGGCATTGCAGGCCAGAAAGATCATGGTGCACAGTCAGTCGTACTCTCTGGGGGTTACAAAGAAGATGAGGATCATGGAGAATGGTTCCTTTACACTGGAAGGTAATTTTGTTTTCACCCTCCTGTTTTGTTCATCAAATAGTTTGGATAACGTCGTAACATTGAATTCAACTTTGTGGTTCATGGGGAAAAAATTGCAGTGGGGGGAGAGATCTGAGTGGGAACAAAAGGACCAACAAGATCCAGTCTTTTGATCAAGAGTTCAAGAGTGCGAATGAGGCGCTTCGCTTCAGTTGCAAAAAAGGTTACCCGCTTCGAGTTATCAGGTGAGTTGTTCCAATAACTAATGTTTTTTTCCATTACATATTTGTTCACGAATCCATAGAAATGTCATTGTTTAAACAATGAATGCTCAACTATCTGAAAATTCTGACAATTTGAATAAGTTCATATTATCTTGTGGTGTTGGGCAGGTCTTGCAAGGACAAACATTCTTCATATGCTCCAGTAAAAGGGTTACGTTATGATGGGATTTACAGGATTGAAAAATGCTGGCGAAATGTTGGAGTTCAAGTATTTTCTATATACCCAACACCGTTATATTTACAATTTGGTTCTTCTTTTGCAATTGTTATATACAGATGAATGATTTCCTTTGCAGGGCTTCATGGTATGCAGATATTTAATAGTTAGGTGTGACAATGATCCAGCCCCATGGACAAGGTTCGTGCTTTAGTTTCTACAATTTGCCGATGAACTGTTTGATCTTGTACATAATACTTTTCACTTGGTTTTCCTTATCTTCACTATAGTGACGTGCACGGCGACCGCCCCAGACCATTGCCATCAATTAAAGAGTTGGAAAAAGCAGTCGATATTACGGAGAGAACAGAAAGCTCGTCGTGGGACTTTGATGTCAGTATATACCTACAAATACTATACAGTTGATCTCTTGCCTAATCTTGAAATACAAATAATGTTGTTTATATATCAGTTGGCGTGCATGGTCTTGTTTGTCACCTTGGGTTAAAATTTTTGTCTTCAGGAAGCTGATGGGTGCTGGAAGTGGATGAAACCACCACCAATGAGCAGGCGAAAAGAAAATAATGGCAAACCTGCTGCTGCTGCTGCTTCTAGGAAGACTGTGAGGAGAACAGTAAATAAAAAAGTACTGAGTGAAGCGGCTAGAAAGAGGCTTCTAAGAGGTTACTTTTTACTACCTTCACTTGTTAATGACTATAAATATATCTAAAAAATTGAAGGGAAATAAGTTGGTTGCTTTTGTGTTGTAGAATTTGGTTGCAGAATCTGTTTGAAAGTGCTGCATCTGCCAGTGACGACAGTCTGTGGTCATAATTTTTGCAAGGCTTGCTTGGGAGCTGCATTTGATGGGAAGTCAGCTATAAGGGAGAGAAATGCAGGTGGTCGGAACCTCCGCTTTAAAAAAAATGTCATGAAATGCCCTGCTTGCCCTCGTGATTTATCTGATCATTTGAACAACTTAGAGGTATGGTTCCTAAATGCAGTCTGAATATGAATACTTTGTTAGTGATATTCTCTGATGGATAATCATAAAATTATGAAGGTGAACATAGAGCTGAAGAACTTGATTGCGAAGCAGATGAGAGTGTATGGGGATTTTAGCGGTGGCAGTGAGAAAGGAACCTTGGACGAAGATTTGTCTGGCAATGGTGATAATGAGGAAGAAGACGAGGAAGGTTCAGAGGATGCTGAAGTGGAGGCCAAACCAGAAAAGCCTTCAAAGCGAGGGAAAGTCGATGATGATAACACCGTGGAGGTTAAACAAGATCCCGAAGAACATGAAACCAATTGAATGGTTACCGCCATTCAAATTTTATCAGCTAATATTCTCAGTTGAAGATCATTTATGTCTTTTCTTTTGTATAATTGGACTTGTTATAGTTATCAAGTGTTTTGAGTTTCAGACATTTTCCATAGTTGGATAAGTCGAGTTCTTAAATTTTATTCTACCTGTTTGTTATTTGGAATATTAAAGGTTATGTTTCTTGGATTTTAAATGAATTCCCAATTCTTACAATTATATATGTGTATGTTTATATTTCAAATATTAAAATTTTTAAAGCAATTTGTATTTGATCATGGGACTCAGAGGAGCTTGTTTCACGTGGAGTCGAGGTAATGTGTTGGAGACGCTAATTCTAGTGATTCTCAGTCACATTGTTTTTGATAAAGTTAAAAATAGTTGTGGTGATGGGGTTTCAACGTAGGGGGTGTGTTGGGATTTAAACTAACGATAATGTGAGAAAAAAAAAACTGATTATTAAAAACATTAGATTAAAATTAATTTTGTGTTAAGTTTTAAATAGAGAATTTCAGTATAATATGTGTTCGAACTCAGATTTTTTTTTTTTTTATTAAAATCACTCGTCGAGTTCTTAATCGAAACTAGTTCAGATATATAATTTTTATTGAGAAACTTTTTTTGGGTTTTAATTTAAAAGCCCAAATTTTCTCTTTGTGTTTTTAATAACCGACTTGTCGACACGCCACAGTTTTGGTTTCCAAAATGGCCCAACATCGAGTGCTCAATTCGATTTGTCAGTTTAACGAAACTAAGCCCAACTTATTATATACTTCTCAACAAGTTTCTAATAATCAACCAAAAACCCTAATAATCAACCAAAAACCCTCAGTCTTTGTCCCCTTCGAGTTTTTAATTCCACATCTCCTTCTGTAAGTGACAGTATATTCCTCTTCTTCATCTACTTATTATTCGTCATTTTATTTTAATTTTATTAACATTTTAGTGCCTTTAATATTTTTGGTTTTTTTTTTTTGCAGGTTTTGGGGATTCCGAATTATCTTTCGACAGTAACCTTAAATCTTCAGCTATGGTAAATAAATCTGAACCCTGTTTCTTATATTTCTTTTTTTTTTTTCTTTTCCTTTCTTTGAAGTTGTTTTGCTTTATTGATTTTTGTATTAAAAATTTAACTGGAATATGTCATTTTCAGAAGCATTATAAAAGGCAATCATGTGGTCTATTAATTCTAAACAATTAAGGGTTTTCTTTTTGGTGCCATGTTGTTTGAAAAACCTTGTATAATATGTAAGAAAGATTAGGCTAGTCAAAAAGTTATGTGTCGTGTTGGGAAGCACTTGTTCATGTTCTTGGAACTTGGAAGCGTTTTTCAAAGTCATCGATGGAATGTTGTTAGATGTCGGTAATTTGGTGGTCTCCTTCAACATGACACATCAAATATCTTCGGAAGTACTCATCGTATAATCTTATATGTGCACGTATTGCTATCATGCTTGCTTGAGTTGTCATTAAGAAATCATGTTTACAGGTAGTTCTTGGTAATATGGATACAATTTGCTGGGGGCAATGATATTAGTTTTCTTGGCAATCTCACAGCTGGAACATTTTTATCGCTAGTGCAATCTGGGAATTGAGCTATGGTCGTGATTTAGGGACTTGATTTGGATAGGATAATTGCTTGTCATGTTTCCATTAGGATGGACTTGCCATTTTGATAATTTGGGGCACTTTATCACATTGATGAAGATAATGAAATAGCTTGCTGAGAAACCTTCTGATGGTATATAGATAACTCTTGTATTTTGGCCCTAAGCTTAGTTACCTATTGAAATGGTTTGTCAAAAACCTTATGATGGTATATAGCAGTTTTATTGGCCCTAAATTTGGTTATCTTCGCTGGCTCTAGTATGTAATACAGTATGTGCTTTGCTTGTTCATACACACTTTAAAAAAAATGGGGAAATCATAGTAAGATAACAGAAAAAGGCTATTAGAAAGTTAATTTTTTTCTTTCATGTATTTGTACAGGCTGCTAGAATTCTTGCAAACTTGATTGTTATGGGATCTGGGATATTGGGAAGGGCTGTATTTCAGGCATACCGTCAGGCTCTTGCAAGTATGACTCTCCACTGTGTCATGGCTTGCATTTTCTTTAAAATAAAAAATTATCATTATAATCTGCATTTACGCAGTTTGTATACTATGTTTGAAATCGTTGAAGTGACAACCACTAATATATATATGCTTTGATTGCAGATGCCTCAAAATCTGGTGTCGCTCAAGAAACAATTCAGAATATCAGGAGAGGAAGCAAAATTATGGCCGAACCAGAGGCAAGGCAGATATTAGGTGTGACAGAGCATTCATCCTGGGAGGAAGTCTTGAAGGTTTGCTAGATCATTTTACTTATTATCCTCTGATATTATGCCTTCTTTTTTAAGAAGTTTTATTAAAATTTTTGAATGAGCTACTTGCAGAAATACGACAACTTGTTCGAGCAAAATGCTAAGAATGGGAGCTTTTACCTTCAGTCAAAGGTTCATCGGGCTAAAGAATGTTTAGAAGCAGTTTACCAAAAGAACGCTCAGGGAACCCCAGATATATAATCAGGTGAACACAATACACCCGCAGCGTTACTCCGGGGAAAACAAAATCCTTCTGAATATCCATGAGCTCACAGAAAATCCCCTTGTGATAACACTATTTGTTGCAACCATTTACTGTAATCCAATTAATGAAATGATAGCAATTGTTGTAAACTTGGCAGTGTGAGTTCATTGTGTGACAGCAGTATATGAAGCCAAATATGGTGGTGGGATAATGATGAACGTGCTACATTATTCCCTACATAACATTTACTTTTATATATAGGTGTAGGGGATAGCCCTTGTTTGGTAATCAGGAAGGTTTTTGGAAAACACCTAGTTGTGGTTGCCTGTCGGCAATCCGCACTGATTGAAGTGAAAAGGGAAACACGAAAGAAATCTATGTACCCAGAAGTCATGACACCTTCATTCCTACCTGTTCATACTTTTTGGATGGGTGATCGGAGAAGAATTATTTTGGTAAAATAATTATTATTGATATCAGTTAGAATACAAAATATTTTATTTGCTTTGGAGAATATGAAGTAATTTTATAGCAATTTATTATTAAAGTATTTTTAATCAGAAATAACGATGGAAGACATATTAAGTTTCTACCACTTCCAATTAAATAATAATTAATTGATGCAATATAAATTAATAGGCAAATAGTAAGTTTCTTCCACTTACAATAAAAGAATACACAAAGTTCACATATATGAATAAATATAATTGAAACAGTTACGCGGGAGAAAACATCATTAATTTTTACGAAAATTCATCAAAGTCGTTAAAAATTATAGTAAAATTATCAATTATGATATAAGATTGGGATGTTAAAATGACTCAAACATTAACGCAACTAATAATATCACATCACCAATTCAAGAGATAATTTTTGAACTAAACATGACAGTAGTATGTGACGATGGAATCCAAACTCATCTTAAATTTTTATTTTATAATGATAATTTTGGGAGAAATATTGTGGGCCTACAACAGTCAATAGTAGTGTTGATACAATAAGGATGCCGTGGTAGTTTGTGATGGTTTTCCTACAAAGTGGAGAGTCATAAGGTACCGAAGGAGGATTAGATACGGAGGGATGAAAGTAAATTTAGAGTATTTAGAGCAAAGAGTGTCTTGATCTTCTATTCTGATGCATATAGATTTTTACGGGATTATCATTCATCATCACGTGTTGTTTATTTATTGGTTTTAGATTTCTTAATATCGAGTTAATTTAATATTTTATCGTTATAAATAAGAGTTATCATATTAATACAACGAATACATATGACGTGTGCAAGGTGAAGTCAGGGAGATTGACAGGGATCCAAACCCTCTTGAAAATGAAAAATTTTACTTTGATCTTTTAATTTTTACAAGATTTTAATTTGGTAAAAAGTAAAATTAGATTTTGACCCTTCTTTCGAAACTTTCAAGATAATAAAATTTTGATTTAATCCTTAAAAAGTTATAAAAATATAAACGGCTAAAATTAAGAAATTACATATCCTCTAAAAAAATTTTTTTAGCTTTGTCCATGGACGTGGGAGTGACAGATACTCTGTTAATGTCAGGTGAGTACGAAATCGCAAGATTTTGGACTCACACAAGTCTTCAAGTGACGAAATAATTGTTGTTAATTAATCATTGAGGTGTGAAATCAGAAGGACGGAAAACAAAGTGATAAAGTATAAGAGGAAGCAGCAGAAATTTGAAGTGTCTGATTTACTACTTCAAAAATACGTTCGGATACTTCAGAGTTAGGATCCGAAAGATATCTGGTTTGTTCTACTTGAAGCAGCAAGTCTAGGAGGAGACAGCAAAGAGAATAGAAATGATAATGATGATAATAATAATTATTATTATGTTATGTAAATATTAAAAATAAATTAATTAAAATTCAGTATATAAAAGGAAGTCATAAAATGAAAAAGAAACAATGTGTTCTAGAATATACATATTTATATTCTATTGTTACAGGTGGTGCCAATTAATTTACAAAATCGTCAACCTCCAGCCTAAACATCGGAACTTGATTATACATCTTGCACAACTCTTGTACCTTTTTGTCTCAAAAAAAAAAGTTGTTGCTTTAAATTTGGGGTGATTTCCGTTTTGGTTTGGTAAAGTTTTAGGAATATTTAGATTGTTTACGATTATATTAATTTTAATTTTGATAAAATAGTATTTTTTTTTACTTAGTAAATTTCATAATTATGATTAAATAATTTTTGTAAAGTTTACTAAGTAAATTTTAAAATCAATAATTTATTAGCAGTTTTTTGTTGCTTCGCCCTGCTTCAAAATTTCTTTAGATTTATGTTGCTTGAGAGAGAGAGAGATTTTGGCAAAGATGAAGAAGAAAAGTAATTTTGGAAGCACGAGAAGATCGGATGTGGTTCAGAAACGCGTCACCAGACAAGGACAGCAACAAAAAAGCTATGATGGTTGCTGTGTTTGGAACATGGACTGTAATAATTTGTCTGTTGACATTGATTTGCTTTATCGGTATTAGCTGCACAGCATGTCTCCAAGGGTAAACCTGAGTGATCTGCACTTCATTCCTTCTGGAATCAATTCACTCCACCTACTCAGCAATTCCCAACTTCTTCACTTCTCAACTTAACCCATTACATTATCCTCTTCCTCACTTGTTCATATTTTTCCATAAATATTATCATTTAAACAAGTGTTCCACACTCCTTCCAATTTTATGATGTTGTTTTATTATAAAAACTAATATATTTCTCCTTTGAAGACAAAAACAAAAACAGAGAGAAATTTGTAGTTCAATCAATGCGATGTACATGATAGTTGAAAAACAAATGGAACAAGTAGTTGAAGTCAAGCGAAAATGAATGTGAAATAAAAAGAGGAAAATGAAGCAATTGCCGCAAAGTTTGACCAGAAGACCCTCACTCCACCGCCAATACTCGAGATTTCGGCCGCGCAAAAACGCGTCGCAACCGCCCCAACATTTGGTTTTCTGCCGCTTCCCATCACTTCTTTCGCTTTGCTTTTCAATTTTCATGTCTACCGCACGCGCACTTGCGCCGTGCACATTGGGCTCACTTCATCTGTAACTAAATATACATCTGTTTTATTACGGACATAATTTTAACAAATTTCTGATGTGGAGTAATTACACTTACGATAAGTGCCCCTCCTTATAAATTACCATGTCATCTAATTGAATATTTATCGGTCCGTTTTCATTTTTTTTTTTAAATAATATCTTTTAATTGATTAAATTTTAATTCGATTAATATAAATATTTTTATCAATATAAAAGTAGATCAATAATTTATATCTTTCTCTTCCGTTTCTAATTCTGATTGCAAAATGCAAACAATTCATTCTTGCAATGATGATTTTCATTATTCTCGTGGAAGTAAAGATATTATTGTCTTAATAGTTAATGACGCACGCCCACTCATTTTTCCCTTTTTGGATGTTAGTTTCAACTGAAAAGGAATATATATATATATATATATATATCAACGTTCAACTGGAAAAGAAAAATAATATTAATATACTTGTGAAATTAATTTTTGCAGTAAAAGAGAATTAAAAATATTTCATCTATTTTTCCATAAAAAATAAATTTCACAAATGAAGTTAATGGAGAATACAACTATACCCTTTAAATATCTTAATATTGATAAAATTAAAGAAATTAAACAATCATTGTCAATATCACAAACAGGAAGTTGATTTAAAGGGAGAATATTGTTAGGTTTCCCTCCATTTTTGAAGGCCAAAAAGCTTGCCAAGTGTTCATTTATTGATTTTATTGTAGAATATTAACCTTTTTTTCCCGTTGCTTCTGGTCACGCTTTCAAAAGGACGGTGCCGTGAAGAGCGAAAAAGAAAAAATGCATAATAATTAAGACGAAGAATATATTACAAACAAATTAAATTAATAAGATGCGTTTGAGGTGCGCACTCCTCAATTACTGCGCCACACTAACTATTTTTCATATTTCACAATTTATTAAATCCAATATATGGTTAAATTAAGATTGTAGTTTATATTTAGCTTATCAATAAAGAATATATCAATTGTAGATCGTATCGGATTGAAACACGTCTATTTAATCACTTAGATAAAAAAAATTTGATCAGATCAAAACGTTGAAGATTTAGCTGTCAACAATTCTTATTTATTTTATCTGCTATTATTATATTCTATTCAGCTAGTTTAATTTAATTGTTGTTTATAAAGACTGTGATAAATTTTCATTAGGTTAACGAGTCTCAAAAAGCTTATGTGATTAAAAGACTTGTATAGTTTTATGTACCTATTATCGAGAGTACTTGATTTGTTCAAGTAAAAAACATTGTTTGTGTGGGTGCATTTAATTGTAAAATCTTTGTGTTGTGATTTTACAAGCTAAATTATAGAGGAAGTTTAGTGATGAGAGTTTTAGTCATCAAAGAGTGCACGAAAGAGAAAATTATCATTGACGTGTGATAGATTTAAGTTCACTGATTGTAAGTGTTTGAAGACGGTGAAAACTTTTCATTGAATTAGATTCCGTAAACATAAGAAACTAAACTGCATAAATAAACTTGATTAATCCCTGTTTATTTTATATTTTTGCAGCCAACTTTTTAGACATTTCTCTTCCTACTTTGCTTGTTATTTAACATATGTTGTGAAGTCAATAACGATCTTAATATATATTTGAATTGTTGAAAATTGACAAATTCTAGAAAATGGTAAGGAGAGGTAGATTTAATTGGTTTGTTTATGAACCGACAAAACGTGATTGTCCAAACTTTAGCTTTACTTTGACTACAAACTATATGTTAGTTTTCTTTTAAAGTATAGTATATTTTATTATTTAAATTTATTATATGATTTATATTTAAAAAATAATAGTATGATAAAAATAATTTTTAAGTACCAAAATTTAAAATTAAATCATCATATGTATTATCTTAGTGTAAAAAAAGGTTGATAACACGATTACTAATAAAAATAATAAAAATAATAAACATAATATACAATTTTATCTAATTATTCTAATGCATATTTGTTGGGTTATTATCTTTTTAATATTTAACATATGCTCTTTATCATCGTCTATTAGTCCTTAACTAAGTCCATCGTCATCTAAATTTGATTTTGCATCATTAAATTAACATCTCCTTCCATGTGCTCTACAAAATATGGATCATCTCAATTCCACCTATGATTGAAGTTATAAAATATGCAATATATCAGTACGATCCAACTTCTTTTTATCCATACTAAGGTGATGTTTTTAATATGGGAATTATTTTTTAGTATAACAACTGTCTTCTCAACCACATTTTGAAATCTTAAATGTCTCAAATTAAAGAACTCATGACCGGTTAATAGTGCTTGTTTTTGGCATCATCCTTCCAAATGGTATCATACCCCAAGATATAGTGCAAAATTTTTTTCTATTTGAATATTTAGCATTAGATATGTCTAAGGGTTGGGCTTGGACTAAGATTTTTGTACCTCGAGTTGGCTTGGCCCGAACTCAATTTAAATAATTAAATTATTTTTAAATTTAAATTTAATTATAAATATATACAAAATATCAATTAAGAAACGTAATTTTTTAAATATTTTATTTTTTAATAGTGAAATGGACTTTTTGAGCGTGTTTGAAATTTTGATCTAACTCGATACATGGACATCTTTAATTAGCATCAACCTTATAATATTTGGGTTCGCGATCTAAATAGTCTGCAACTTTAATTATAAAAACTTATATAAACTTAATTAGGAGAAAGACTTATGATAGGTTATATTCCTTTTTCTATAATACATAAATTAAGTAAAAAATAAAATAAAATTTATAATATATATAGCCTTCATAAATTGTCCAAAACTTTTATAACACTTGTTATAAATAATATAATTTTTTGTTATAACTTCAGAAGTTTTTTTTTTCATAAATAAGTTATGATAAAAAACAATGACAATTTTTATAAATAAATATAATATTTTTATAATGTATAGCATGGAAATATAAATAAGTTAGGTCCATATTTAACCATAACTTTTTATAAATAAATATATTATAACAGTTTTATAACATGTAAATTATTTTTATAATGTAATTTTTTAGAATCTATAATATAATAAAATTTTGACCATAATCATCTCAAACACTTATAAGTGTTCATGCTTATAATATAATTTTTAAAACTTACATAAAAATAATTTTTTAAAATTGAATTTGGGTGTAATTACCTACGTAATTACTTCAATTCTTACCCTCTTCCTTAGAGTTGAAAAGTTTAATTGGGTGCTCCAATTATACCAATTCGGTGAGATCCACCAATTATAATGGTTATACAAACAAGCCACCCTTGTGTAAATACAAACAATTACACCCAAATCCACACTCTCTGAGTGTGTTATCTATATGCGGTTTCATCGTTAAAAGAGGAGGTGTTTCAATGGTGGCTAAGAATGACTCATCATATTCCAGTTGAACGGGTCACTTGAACTTTTTTCTGAGCTGAACTCGGAAAGAAATATGTTGACAAATTGTATATGGAAGATAAGAAGCATGAATTCATAATGTTGACATAGTGAAATTTGTCAATGGTAGATTACAAACGAAAATTTCTACGACTCAATAGATATGCTCTGGAGATTGTCTTGACCGGAGAAAAAAGTTGTAAGTGATTCCTCTATGGATTGAGAGATAAATCAAGGTATAGTTGATTCCAAGAATTGGGGATTTTGGGTGAATGGGCAAAAAAAAAGCTAGAGATCTCTGAGAATCAAGGAGATTAGCCCCCTAATATTTCTGATCAAAGAGAGGTCGACCTAGACATCCATCACCATCGGTGGCCAACACAGATGGTTTTGCTTGAGCCACAAATATTCCAGAATGTGATTATTGTGCAATTGGGAAGTTCGTTTTTGATATGATAGAAGGGATGTGAAGCAATGTGTAGACAGATTAGCGAATCTGGGAATAACACTTGATAATGGGATACATGTTTTCACAGTGGCTCCTATTGTTTTAAGGTCTTGTTTGGTTACTTGAGGGAAAAAATTATTTATTACATACCTATTAGCGTATTACAATAGTTGAACTTAAAAGTAAACTGTAGTTAATGCAAATTTAAACTTAAAACTAGAAAGATAAGTAAAAAAAAAATTATTTTCTTTTCCCAAAACAAATTATGTGATTTAAGTTAATTTATTATTAACTCATACATTAAAACATGATAAACAAATAATATTTCTACTAAACGATGCTAATTTGTTGATTTATGGAGCCTGATAAAGCTATTTGCTGTCTGAGAAAAGAACAATGGAGCAGCCGAGGGTGGCAAAATTTAATTACTTGTAACGAACTTGGTCTGGTTTACGGATTATAAATCCTAAAATTATACATAGACCGTGGTTTAATATGTAAATATATATATATTGATTTTGTGCAATTTTTATAAATTATTAATGAAATTTTGATTGGATCCAATTCTTGTAAATTATTAACACAATTATTGATATAACATCATTTTATGTTTACATATTGCATACATAAATAATTACATATATTTATTCAATATAGAAATAAATGGATGTATTTATTTCTTTGAGTGCGTACGATTAAATCAAAATTAAAATTTCAAGTACACGTTTGAACCACAATTAGAGTTCCACGTGTATTGTTTCACCAAATTATATTATATATACACAATTGCACATCAAATCAAAATTAATGTATAATTTTAAGATTATGATATTTAGAAAAATCAATAAGCTACTTAACTGAGAAAAATGGAGAAAGGTTTTGTAGGTCCGGTTGGTATGAATGGGGGCCGGGTTTAGGTAAGTGTTTTTTTTTTTTTTCAAATCTGATTACTGTTTTGAATTGTTTTATTTTTAGAGAGAGATAAACCTTGTGGTTTTAAAGATGAAAAAGGAGGCCTGTTGAGGGATGGGTAAAGGGGTATTTGTCGTTGACTCAACGACCAATGTTTGTGGAGGTCAAACTTTCTTTGGCAATTTAAGGCCGATTTCTGTGACCCTTACACACTCCTAATATTTCTTTTTATTTCATAATTTCTCACATTTTCTTTATTTTAGTTACAAATTATTCACCAAGCTTTTGAACTCATGTCCATACTATACTTTTGGGGCCACAATCATCATCTCTTCATCATCGTACCATTGAAGTGTAAGGTTCTTGCTATATTCTATTATTTATCCTTCTCATAAAATTCTTTACATACGTCCGTCCATAGTCTATATAATATGTCTTTATAATGCTTTCATATCTTACCTAATAATAGATCTTTTAAGCCTAAAATAATATACTTTACTATTTTAGAAATTGAATAATCCAAAGACTGTTTTTAAAAGATTATTTCAAATCTAAAAAAAAAATTTAATTTGAATATATCTTATGTTTAAACCATTGGCTAGCAAGTGCCCCTCAAATAGAAAATTTTCGATTAAGATATTTTAAAATTTTAAATTAGTAAAGATAAAATAGTATTTTAGCCTCCTAAAAATGATAACGAATCGATTTAATCCTTTAAAAATTATAAAAATATATATATATATAAATTATCCAGATGGTGAGATTACGTTTTACATCTAGTTATTTGAGAAGATGATATAATTAACCAAGTTTTAATTAAAATTTCCAATATTATCTCCATATTTAATTGCAGTTAGCGATATACCTAGGAGTTGGTATATAGGCACCCTATTTTTTTGTGTTTTAATCTGCACATAAGCCCTACCTCTAATGCTTCAGATAAGGAAACAGAAAAGCAATGCCAAAAGTTTCGAATGCAATGCTAGGGATGAAAATTCAACTAATTTTGAAGGTAGAATTACTCCATTTAGGGTAGACTTAAATTGCTATCGCAAATGTATTTTCAACCGTATTATAATTAGGGACTTATAATTATTTTTATTTTCATTTTCCATACTTTATTGTTATAATAATTACATATAGTTGCAAAAAGTGGTTTACTATAAAGAATAATGATACACACATATAGACACATGTAACCCAAGTAGTGAGTTTAGATAGGTTAACCATTCATATACGGAGAACCAAATTATAATCAACATGCAATGATAAGATATATTGCACCTTCAAGAAAAAAAAACGTAGGTTCAAATCTTAAAAACAATATTGTTGGGAGAAGTAATCATAAACCTTAAATATAAATAGTAAAACAAACATACATAACATCAAATAAAGAATCAACTTATATTTAATATATTTACGTTTGACAGAAATATTATTTTTTGAAACAGTGAGTAAAATTCTCATCTGACATCGATTTCAAATTTTAACATTGATGACTTTTAACTTAATTAGGAATTAAACTTTCATTAAACCCATTGTAGCTTCTACTACTTCAATTGTAGGAGTATTATTTAAGCTAATTAAAGCAAAGTTTGGCCACAAATGATTCCCTACAAATTTCTTGCATGTGAAGAAACTGCAGTTAATGCAATTCTCTCCTTCATTTTTTCTTGCATTTTTTTTCCAAGTTAAACTACTGTGTTTTGTCTTCATAAAGGGAGCTTAGAATAATATTAAAGAAGCCCATAAAATATCATGATCAAACCAAACGATGATTAAACAAGTTTTATAAGGGAATGAAAATGCATGCAGAAGCGAAACTCACACGATCATTAGAACAGTACTCTATTGATCTCTTGAATAGTAATAATCATAATCTCCCGTCTTGTTGGTATGATCTGAGGTTGGAGACGAACCACCAAAGTGCAATGAAAATCCACCCATATACTCTTTCTGTTGAGAAGTTAACGTTGTGGAAGATGAAGATGAAGATGAAGATGAAGAGTGAGAATTAGTGGTAAAAGCTGACCAGGATCCATAGGCAGCACCACTTGGCATGGCGTAGTTGAAACCAGTATTGGGCAAGCCACCGCTGAGGAGCTGCGCGTACTGAGAAATATTGGGATAGGTTGGTGGCGGATGAGGTTGCGCCTCCGTCCGTTCCGGTTCTTGACGAGTTGTTGTGAAATAACTGGATTCCAATCTTCCTTGAACTCTTTCAGGGAAGTTGAGCTTTGCTTTGCATCCTTTAAACCTAAGTGCTGCTTCATCATAAGCTAAGGCTGCTGCTTCAGCTGTTTCAAACGTTCCAAGCCAAACCCGAGCTGCCTTTTTCGGGTCACGAATTTCGGCCGCCCATTTCCCCCATGGTCTTTGCCTTACGCCTCTATAGTGCCTTCTCCTGGCGTTCCCTTCAACTAAATGAAAGAGGGTTAAAAAGAACAAACATTGTATTCAAACGATAACTACGGGTTGTACATGTTTCTTTTTTCTTTGGTGTTTTGTAATGAAAAGATAAACACAAAAAGGATCAAAGAATAACTTAACATTAAAGGTTTTAGTGGGAAAAAACCACAGATGCGTGCTAAGTTAGAACATGAATAACGGCTGTAATCTGAACCAGGCCGCAAAGGAAGAACTCAAAAGACCAATTACATGTATATATGTCGCTCAAAGTTAGGAAGTTGGTTAGAAATTATAGTAGGGGGGAGAGCATATGTGCACTCATAAATGTAAGTTTAACTCGGAACATAAAAATAATCCTGCAAATACTGGTAGGAAAAAAAAGCGAGTCCATGTACTGTTTAGACTTTAATTTTCCTGCGTGCCCACCGTTGAATTAACCTTCATGTTTTCAGCATCTTGGTTTGGAATTGGGATTTTTGGTCCTTTTTAGGAAGAATAAAATATGATTAAGTAGGGTTTATGAATATCGCCAAATAAAAACTTTAATAACTATTTAACAAAGATCCAAAAATGGTAAAAAAAAAAAAAAGAACCCAAAAATTACACACACACACACACACATGTATATATATGATTAATACATACCCTGATCTTGAGGTTGAGGCTGTTGATGAGATTGGATTTGTTGAGCAGTGGGGTTTGGGTGTTGATCATCATGAGGTTGAAGGAGAGGGTTACTGTTATTGTTTCCAATAACTTGAGCTAGGGCTTGAACCATAGCCTTCATGTCTTGTTGAGACCTAGCTGAATAGACCGGAAATATAGTATCAACATCCACCTCCTCAGTGCCGGCCGTTTCTTCTTTCGCTTCCGATTCATGATCGGAACATTGAAATGGCCGCTTCCCCTGTCGTCGATCCACTTTGACGTTTGATAAACCTTCCCCTTTTACTGATTTCTAATTATAGTGTTTCACTAGGTATCATGCAAAACCAGCAAACCCGAAGAAGATATATATACTTCTCTCAGATTAACCAAAGCAATAAACATGGAAATTTAAAAAAGCAAATTATAATATTGGAACTAAAACCAATGAGAAAACGAAAGGGAAAAGAGAGCGCAGAAAAGGAATTTGATGGTGTAACTACGGATTTTATGTGTTAATTGTAAGATTCTTAAAGTGTGAACAAGGGTTGAAGATAGCTGACAATGCTGAAAGCCATGGCCACCCCATCTATGGAGTTCAATTTGTAGACTTTTTATTACTATTACTTTTTACGAAATATACAATTTAAATGTATCAATATCTAATAGTATTTAAAGATACTGTGAATCAAATTAATGTGTATGTATAACTTAAAATGAAATTAAGAAATCAATTACAAAAAAAACTCTAAAAGGCGCCATATTATTTTTGTTATGAATCAACTAAACTAATTTCCCACGTGCGAAATATATATTATTTAACGAACTAATGTTCTATCTTTTATCTTATTTATGTAGCCAGGCTTCTTCTTTTTTCCCAGAGGATAAATAAAGAGCGCATGAATCTTATTTCGACTTTAAATATAAGAGAGCTAAATTTTCTTCTTTGTCTCACATAGATAGTGTCAATAAATAAATTACTGTCCACTTTATGGTAGAGGGAAAATGTAATCAAGAATTCATTTCTTTTAATTATTATAATAGTTTCAATTGGACTTCAATTCAATAAATCACTTGGAACAATAGTTTTTAGTAAATATATGTTAATTAATTATAATTATTTGTCCAAACACGATTTTCAGTTGTTTTGAATAGAAGGTGAAATTTTTACCGTGGGAATATTATTTTTACGCATGTCTAGCAATAAATTAATTTTGATATAGGATTAAACATAGTCCGCCCAACCTACATTTAGCAACATTAATGAAAGCAAGTAAACAGGGTTACTAATGGTTTTAGGCTTGCAGGTGAAGCAATAATTCATTGCACACGTGATAATTTCACTGTAAAGTTAAATTTATATAACATAATTTCATGATCGTCAAAATTAGAAATAGATGTGCACGGAAATTCAATGCATGTAGGTAGGAAGCAGTCAGAGGCACCAAATTTCAACACTTGTGGTTGTGTGACCACCACAGTGATGGGAATTTAACAGTAAAACTATAAACCAAACTTCTAATTTCACTATTTCACATCAAATCTACAATGGTTTTCAGAATCACCACTCAAAACAAACCTACCCTTTTATATGGCCTTTTAGTTTCCATGTCAGAGGCCAGAGAAGTCACTTTCTAAACTGGTAAACGACAATGTTAGCCCATCAAAGCCAACTAATCTAACAAAAAATCAGAGCTGAACCCACAGGATCCAACCATTTCAGTCGGATAGCTTGGTTCCCACTTTTGCTCAACCCTGGACATAACAGAGTTGAGACCTGCATTTGGATCCACTGGATGGTGAAATGCTAAGAACATGAATGAACCCTTTGGTTTTCAACAGCTAGAAATTGAACTAGCAATGGCTGAATGACAATGCCATAGGGTGAAACAATGACAATAAACTACCCACCTGCACAAGTGTATAAATCAAAGAATTGCAGGTCAACGAAAAGGTTGCACTCTTGAATGAATTTGAAGACATTCTGCTACTTGTATTCAGTCTCAATCTCACGCACAGAAAAAGATAAAAAAACAATCCTGAAAAGCCAATGCGAATTACAAGTATAGCTCTGCTGATCATCCAGAGTACTGATGTCCTATGTTATCCAAACTTGGATGAATGTTGGATATTGATTTGTGATAATAATGATCTTATATTGCTCCGACACTTCATTTTTCTTAACATATTTGTGTCCGAGACATATTTGAACATTGGTACAAGCGTGTGACTCTCCAAAGACCTAAATACCTGAAAACCATATAGCCACATAGTTGAACATTGGTACAAGCGTCCTACACATATTTGAACTCTATTAGTGTTAGACACAGCCATATAGTTAAGGTCCATTGGCCAATACAGATTTAAGCCATTGTCATAAGGAAGAGGAACTTCATTTCTAGCAAAATGACGAAAACATTTCTGTAGAAATAAATTATTTGAATATAATGGAGATTAGTAGATAGTCATAGCACTTAGATCTTAGACCTCAAATAATAGGAATTATATCTTCTGAAAAATAAACCGAAGAAATACAGCAGAAGAGTACAAAAATTATCCTACTTGAATAGAGAAGCTACCTTATGCTCATCTTAAGAATATCTTCCCTCGTTTAACCCAATGTTTCCATATTATCCTCTACATTTAGCTGCTACTGTTCCGGAGACTCGACCAACTTCACCACTGTCATGAAATTCTTATTTCAAATGAGCAGCTAATGGAAGGAGCTGTCACAAGGACATCAGCAATTGAAACTTCAGCATGCGAAAAGAAAACGTCACCTCACATCTAAATACTTTAAGACCAAGTTGTGGAGACTTGGTTAGTTATAATAATTTAGCTGTAAAAACAGAGGACCAAAGGGTTTTGTCAGGGGGTTCTTTGCTAATCATCAAATACCTCTGCTCAAAACAGAGTAATTCAAGCCACAAGATCAACTTCATCACGTTCAGGGGGAACCACATCTAATCTCATCATACTTCTATATCGATCTGGAACAGGTGCACCAGCTTGTACACACAGCTCCACCACAGCAGGGGCTTTACCGTAATATCTCTTCAAATCGTTACACAGAGGAGGACCATTCAAATCGCAAACATGCCAGACATAATTAGGACCAACGAGATCATCAACGGTTGCTTCTTGCCATGCGTGCAAACCATTTCGGGCCTGGTGCTTCGATGCTCTACACATCCTGACTTTATGTCCCTTAGGACCAACCTGAACCTCCGGACAGTAGCCGCACGTCCAGACATTGTACTTCTCCATGATCTTTCTCACACCTCCTATCATTTCAAACCATGAATCCAATGTCCTTGTACTCAACTCTATCAAGCTGTTATCTTCAGCATTTAACTCCGAATTAGAATCCCTTCTCAATACACCAACTTCAGTGTCATCAACATTCTCAAAAAACAAGTTGGTTTCCATTTCATCCATCCCGGGCACCGACTCGAAATCCACGATTCTACCTTCAATAGAGTATACAGGTTTGGTTCTTCTCTTTGAAGGGTAGTTTTCAACATCTACACCAGCTTGTATACAGAGCTCTAAAATTGCAGGGATTCGAAGGGTACTATGCCTTTCATCATGAACAACCCTAGATTTCCCAACACGATCATAGAGATGGAAACATTTGGGGAAAAATATCACATCACCCACCCCTCCTTTCCTCCATACATGAGTGGCACTCCTAGAACCGCTTTTTGGACCAGTACAAGTACGGATTTCATGACCCACATTTCCAATATGAACCTCATAACAAAATCTAACCCCAAAAAAGAAACACATCAATGTCTTATCTAACTCATCTGTTCGAAAATTTACATGTTTTCAAAAGTAATCGAAAAATATGAGGCGGTTTTTGAAGATACCTGCATCGTTGAACTGGGATGAACTGGAGGAGTTTGGACAAACTGGAGAGGATGAGTTCACGAGCTCGGTAGACTCGGTGAGCGACGTCGACGAGTTCAGGGACCAACAACCCATTGGCGGGAGGATGTTCAAGCAACCTACAAGGTTGAAATTTTCTTACTTCTTTCTCTTGTTTAGCCCTTTTAATCAGTTCTTTCATGGGTGTCGGGTACGGTTTCCTTTGGGACTTGTCTGTCCGTGGCTTGGGCACGTCTGAATACATAGGATCGCCATTATTGTCGGGGAATGAGTGGAAATTTTGGGTTTTTCCAGATGAGAAGAAGTAGGCTTGATTGAAACGACAATGGAATTCGGGGAGCTGAGAGATTTGTAATAACAGAGATCTTCTCTGCATTTTCCAGTGCATTTCCTTTCCCTTCCGGCTTTGCTCATCGGCAAAAGAAAAAAGCTTTCCTTTTATTTTTTTGGTTAATATATATTTTGCCACCTCAATTTATGCATTTTTATTTGGTAGTAAACTATACAAATAATCATTCAATTATAAAATATTTTCATTTTAGACATTTAAAATAAAAAATATATAATTTCAGCATTCACTTTACATAATTTGATATTTTGGTCACAACCTATTAAAATCACAAAGGGTAAGCTAACATTAAAAAATTAGAATAATAACAAATTTAACTCTCAACTTTTACATATTATATTAGTTTAGTCATAATTTAAAAAATTGACTCTCAAAATTTACAAATATTTTCAATTTGATCCTAATTCTAAAAAATTCAGTGAAATATATAAAAATACACAATTATTTTTCAAAAAAAATATAATAATAATTGTTTTCATAATTATTATTTAATCAAAATGTAAAAAATTTATATTTAATGGTCTCAACAGCCATGACTCAAATCAACACAAACAAATTCAGATTATTATAGATTCAAATTTCTAAGTTTGAATTGTTATAGGCTGGATATGGGTAGGCTTTCATGCTCAAACTTGTTTTATTGGCTCTACATTAATATAGTCATGGTGAACAACAAAAATTGTTATTTAAAAGGCTTGATGCGTTTTTAACATCTAAGGTCTTAATTAGGTACACTTCTTGCAATAGAGCTTTGATTAATTTTTTTCGAAAAAGTACAAGAACTTGAATTTGAAGCTAAACCCGAACCTACAGAAGGAAAAAGAATCCAGCTCTGTTGGAGGAAGTAGCTTCATTCTAGATTAACCTAAGGAACCAAATGGGCAAAGCAGGCAGTGGAGAATGACGTATGTCTGTTACGTCTCGGCTTATCGAGAAGAGGGAGACTATGACGCTCTCATGGAATACCTGCAAATAATAATTCTTTTAATATCGGATAAATACCAGGCAGAACCCACCACACAGCAATATCTAAGGAAAAGTTGTCTGTATTGTGAAGCAACCAAGAGAAAATGAGGTCTAAAAGGCAAAACAAGAAAGAAGAATGTAATGTCATTAATAAAAATAAACAAGAGAGGTTCAAGATTCCATAACTATAATACTTAGATATGTTGTCTCTTTTCTCTCTCTTAGACCAATATCACCCCCACCTTAGACCGAAAGCACGACTCATAGGGATTCCGAAACCTTGGGGGCAAAAATGAGATCACATACAAAACTGATACAAAAAGAATGGATCCCTCTCAAGTCATGCATAAGCCAAGGAATTTCCATACATCATGATACGCTTCAGTCAAAGACTACGCAAAATTTGAAGCCCCCATAAATGGGCTTTCGATAGAACGACAAAATTACCACTTAGTTTCGGTCATGCATCTTGGTTCACAAAACTGCTTCTCTATAGCAAAAAGGAAAAGGAAAAAGAAGTCATCAAGCCACCCTCAAATACAGAGCAGGGTAGATAAAAGTTTCAGTACTCTGAAAGGGTTTTTTAAAGTTAGAGCTGGATAAGCAGACTGCTCAATCAGAATCCTTCGAAGAACCCAATGATTCTGCCCCATTGGAATATTCCTCCCCGTTAGCTAAAGTTGAAGAGCTACTCTGGCGGTGGTTCTCCTCAGTGCCAGATGTTCGAGGTCTCCCTGGCCTTGATCGAATATTGGTACCCATAGGAAAGGGCTCCTGCATAAACAAACAACAATGTAGGACTTAACGACTGAAAGACATCCTTCTCCATTACCAATATAGGAACAGAGAAAGCCAAAAAAGTGAAACTACATTATAAAATGCATTGACCTTTGTTTATGCCACGTCAAGATGAACTTACCTGATCACCAGCATTTGGGCCATCAGTATGAAAGAGAATAGGGCGGCAACGTTTATCCTCGTTCATTAAGCTTGAATTCTGGAAATGAGCAATAAGAGCAGCCTTTCCTTGGATCCTAGCATAAGCAAGAGTCGCCACCTTTTCACTGTTGAACTTCTCCCATTTTTTGCCATCAAATGCCTAAAGAGAAGTATTGGTTTAACCTGATTAGCTTTAACTTACCAAAATAATAGTTAAGTACATGACTACACATGCGGATGAGTGTATCTATGAAAATAACAGTATTAGTGAGACATATCATCCATGTATCAAACCTTATGGAAAGGAATGATCTGTTGTGGATCTATCATGTTGATGAACGCATAGCCCACATTGCATTTGTTCTGCAGATAACATTTATAAAATTTAGGGTTAGTAACACATCCAACTACAAGTACATGTAGCAAGTCCAAGGATGAATCAGTTCGTCAAGGTAGGAAAACTGTTTAGTAACCAATTAAGTTAACTTGCCTTGAAGTCAATTGGCAAATAAATAAAATCATAAGTTCCTCGACAATGCTCATCAATGGCTGCCAGAAGCATCTTTGAAGTGTACCTGCAAAAATCACCATTTGACTTCTTTTAAGGAGATAACCATATGAAAGAACGGAAGACAGGCTACAAGAAATGAGCTTGCTATAGGATGCAATCAATAAATCTGAAGAATGTAAACAAGCATAGCATCAAAAGAACTATTTAAACATTTTACACATCTATAGTTTGCTATTTAATCATCTATGGGTTTAAGGTCATTCCTCAAGCATAAGTTTCAACCATTAAAGAATACTACGAAGCAAAATCATTTTAATAAGAAAGAGAACAACCCAGACACATGAATTTAACAACAAATTGACTAAAATTTGCATGAGCAGCAGCTCACATACTTGTTGGGTATGTTTTTAATCATAAGTGTTGTTCTGCTGTCATCCCCACGTATGATGCGGTCAATGTCAAGTTCATATTGTTTCTTATCGGCATTACTAGGATTCAGTTCATTTCTACGGTGTGAGAAGCTTCTAACACGTTCATTAGGAGAATCAAGAGATGTCGGCATTGAAATCATAGGGTTCCTGCCTGGGTAAAGGTGGGACATCTGCTGAGGAGAGTGTACCCCACCATTTTTCATCAAATCCATGCCACCAACATGAGAAAAAATGTTGTGGGAAGCAATTTCAACAGGATGTGATGGCGAACTACCAGGAAAACCCACACTTCCAAGAGATCCTAGGTGAAAACCTGAAGTTTCAGGAGACTCCCCAGCATAATGATGCCGCCTGTCCCAGAGTGCAGAATTAGGTGGTGCTGAGCCAATATGGTGGTGTACAGGTGATCCTACATTGAACATTACAGGGGGAGCCCTAGGAAATGCAGGCATATGCGGAAGGCGATAAGCATGAACACCATTGACAAATGATGGCGAATTTGGCCAAACCATGGCACTTGATGGATGTTGCTGGTGTGAGTTGTTGGTCTTCCACATGTAACTATTTCCATTAACCGATAAGCTTCCATTTCCAGATGACCCAAAAACTAGAGAAAATTTATTAGCAACAGAAAGTCAGAGAAAATGGAAAAACAAGAGTTGAAGCCTAAAGCATGAGCAATAATTCAATTTAAGAATAGAAAAGGAGAGTTAAAATTTACCTGAGACTTTTAACAGAATGAATTGGAAATTTATCAAAAATATTAGCATATTGAATAATGAAGTTTCTCCATGAACCCTCGACAGAAAGCAATAAAGATGCAGGAAAACATGTTTCATTGATGTTGATATACAAATCAGCTTAACTTACCCCCAGCATTAGGTTCAATTAGGTGTCCGTTTGAACTTGCTCCTCTTACATGCCTATTGTCAAGTCCTTCAGCCATCATGGAACTGGCGCTACTAGCCATGTTTGTTATGGTGCTTGGGGAGTTGAATGCAATACCATTGGCTAAGCTATCATGGTACTCAGGTAAGGAATGAGGATGGAAACTTGGCATCCCATGGTTAGCATATTTCATTTCATCCATAGAGTGGTTGGGCTCCCGAAGACTTAATTTTTGGCCTATAGGTGCCACTCTTGCTGGAGAGGCTAAGCTAATAGGAACAGTAGAACTTCGATGAGGTTCAACAAATGTATTAACAGGTGACTGGATAACTGAATGTAACACCTGGTTAGATGCACTCTCCATGCCACCAGATGCAATTACTCCTGTAGAAAGTCAGGACGAACCAAGATGTATGAAGGAACAGAAATATTTTCTCAGAAACAACAGCTTATAATGAATTGATCAAATGGCAGGATTTAAAAGCAAAAGCTTACCAATATGCCCTGATAACTCATCAAAAGGACTTCCACATATATTAGGTTCATCTTGCTCCTGCTCAGGCTGAATAAAGCTGCAAAACGAACTTCATTTTACGACAACTTACAAAGGCCGCTTGAAAACACTAAGGAATAAAATACAACTTAGATGCTCAAAAAGCATATTAGGTGTCCAGAAAACGATTGCACATCATTGAACAACTCCATATTCATGGCAAAGTAACGCAGAAGCAGTGAAGTGACAGAGCCATCATGTAAAAATTAATAAAATTATCTCACTTTCTAGGATCACGAAAAGGGGAAATTATAAATGTTCCAGATTCCCTTCAGAAGCTAAGATCAAAAACATTTTCTTTAGAATTTGAAGAAAGCGGCAAAAGTTGATAATATTACCGCCTAAGACCTCCTGGATGGCTTGGTTCAAGTTTGATCTGTTTCCCAGCACTGTTACTCCTATTCAGAGCATTAAGGGCAGCTTCTGCAGCTCTAACATCATAAAACTCAATGACTTTGTGGTTATGCTTGTTTGGAACCTCCCGTATCTGCCATGCAAATTAATCACAAGATTTAGAAATTTATCATCACAGAATATAAGGGAATTATGAAGCTGAATAAACTGAATGAATCTCTTACTTCTTTAATTTCCCCAAAAGCACCAAACATCCGTTTAAGCTCATCAGTTGAAACAAAGGAATCAACGTTGTAAACCACCAGTGCCCCTTGATCTACATCTATTTCAGATGCATTGTCCTGAGGTCATAAAATTAAAATGAATAAAACAACAATGTTTCATGTAAAGAAGCATCAACAAATTAGACAAGACAAAGGTAGTAAACGCAGTGAGGGTAATTACAAAATAGTAAACAGTAACCATCCAGAACAAAATGGTTGAAAACACACCTTTGGAATTGAATAATGTATATCAAGTTTCCTACGCCTCAATGGTTTGTTTTGCAGAGCCCTCATCGCATTTCTAGCTGCCCTTATATCATAATAAGAGATCATAACAAACCCACGATGTTTGCAGGCAGTATAAAGAGTTCGGATATGTCCATATTGCTGACAGAAGGTAATAGGTTAGTCAATTTAACTTACAGGAACAAGTAGCACTTCGGTACGGGTAGATGGAAGAAAATTTGCTAGCACAAAGCCTCGATAAATAGTGTAAGAAATGGAAAGGAAACACAAACCTCAAAAAGAGTCTTTAACTCTGAGTCTTCAACATTGCTATTGATGTTCCTTACAAAAAGTGTTCTAGAAGGAAGTTCACCATACGGATGTTCACCAACAATCGAGCCATTGGGACCCCCTTGACCATTGAGTACTCCGATGAGATCTGGGTTCCTTTGACCGATGGATACATGATCATCCCCTTCTAGTTCCATTCCTCCACCACTGCTGAATAGGTCAAAATCTTCTAACTCGTCCCCTTTACTGGCATGAGTATTAAGTCCCAATTCATCAATCACTCCAGAGAAGAGGTCATCTTCGTCAGGGAGGAGATTTCCAATAGTTTGTGCCTCAATTTCCTTCATAGATTTGAAAGATTCTTCCTCATGGTGTGAAGCAGCTATACCAGCATGTTGAGAAGGTAGATCATTCCCTAATAATCTCACTGCATACAGATAAAAGCAAAGCAAATAGCAGATGTCAATTGTAAGGTAATTAATAAAAGCTAGAAGTAACTAGAAGAAATAAGAAATGAAAATGAAAATGCAGCACAGTGAAGATAGATATTAGCTCTAATTTTCACCATTAGGTTGAGAATTGTCCTAATGAGTTGGTTGAGACTCTGGTAGAGAAAATCGGACATATGGAAATATATATGTGAACAGATTAACATAATGGATGAAGATGGCATGATTTTTACCTTATTTTTACACATACTTTCTTTTAGAGTTATGTGTATAGTAGGAAATAACAGTCGTCAATTAAGCAATGAAATATAATATCTAATAAAGCATCTGATACTAGAGAAAAAGGGAAGAAACAATGCAAATGTGGAATGTGTGTATGTACATGTTAACAAACTGCCATACACATGTACACAACTTTGATAGACATAGACAAAAATTCTTACATTTTCTACTAAATATTTCAGACAACGAACTTGAAAACAGACTACTTTCATGTTGGATCACATTGGCGTTGCCGATGTTTCTATTAAAGTTCACCACAGGTTGCATATGCAGATTTGACAGCGATTTTGGATGATGATTCACAGAATTCCATGACGGCTCAGATAAGTTGGCAATTCCATTCCAACTGGTGTCGAACTTTCGATCTTGATCTCTACCCAGATTTGGTGGAGATGACTGAACCATCTTGTCTGCAAAGACCATAAGGTTTTCTTTTAAGAAAGACAGGAAGATACCATGTACAAGTTGCAGAGAAATAGCACGTACATTTTCATTCAAAAGATCTTAGATTTCCCGGTAACAAGTAATTAAATGCAAACAACTCACACTTATCTTTATAAGGTATTTAACATTTGTAAGAACAAAAAATTTGGGAATGAATTCCAAATATTAAAATGTAACAACAAAAAAATGTTCTATAAAGCAAGAAACGTATATCTAAAAAAAAAATAAGCAAGATAAGGATACTAAATTAATAGAGGTTTATTGCTTTCTCAAAAGAAAAACTCATTTTCCAAAAAAAAAAATCTGTAGAAAGGTGAATTGTGACTAACCGATTACGATTTTGCAGAAGCTGAAAAATAAAAACACTAAAATGGACACCAACTTTTGGCTCTTAATTTTATCCATATGTTTCAGTCACTTTTTGAAAACAATAGGACAGAAGTCAATCTAGAATATAACTGTATCAATAAACAAAAGCATTTCTCACATGAAACTAACATAAAAGATTTAGCACAATCAAATAAAATTTCATCTATATAGCTAACCATCCCCAATAACAATTTAGTGCTTCAGGAAGATGATGGCCTTCAGAAGAACCATCAGAAGTAAAGCTTTCATTAAGAATAATTCAAGCAAATTGTCGCATTCTTTTGACCAATGCTTCAAAGAAGATACCCTAGAATTCCTTGATGCGATTTGCATTGGAAATACGATCATAAATATACTTACCATTCCAATTGATGGACTGACTCAAGAATCCTTTTGATACAAACAAAAAATAACAGTTGGAATGACACAGTTATTCGATCGATCTTTTGGATTATTAATTCAATCGCAAAGGTTAACTATGGTTCTTAAATACATTCCACGTGTTATCACTAAGTTAGGCACCACAGTTTCTCATGGTAATCAAGAGACTTAATAGATCTTCATTAAGTTTAATGATGACAAAAGCTAAAAGTTCCCTCTTATGGTCTAAGCCAACCGACAAGAAACTAACGGCCAATTTAAAAGGTTAATGCATTTAAATGAAACCATGGATCTTTTCGATTATAAACTCAATCGTAAAGGTTAACTGTGGTTTTTAAATGCATGCACATGTCATCACTAAGGGGCCACAGTTTCTCAAATCAAGCGACCGAATCGATCTTCATTAATTTTAATGATGGCAAAAGCCAAAAGTTCCGCCTTACAGTCTACCCTACTAAAAAGAAATTGACCACAAGTTTAAATGGTTTATGCATTTAAATAAACCGATTAACAGCAAACAGAACCAGCAGTTCAGTTGTCCATAGCACTGTTCTCACCTTGGTTATCAGACATGGCATTTGGCTTCCAAAATCCAATTTGTCTCTGCCCAACAGAAGTTGATATTAAAGCAACATGAAAAGAATTGGTTCTTTTTTGGTACTGGAGACTTAAAAGTTCCAAAAAGAAAAAGATATCATTTCTAAAGGATCACATTTAGGAACCCTGTAATAGCCTTTAAAACGAGAAATATAAAGACCTAATAACTCAAAATACAAATGAAATAATAAAATTGGGTGTACTATCATGCCCATGAATACCTCAGCTGGGAAACAAACGTCTTCCGAGAAATGGGATGATGCCGATGCATTCTTTTGATCCATGATCTCAGATGGCATTGTACAGCTTCAACACCAGAAAATCTCTAAAACTAAAAGCTCAAAATTTATCACTCAAGGCTCCATTCTAACTTAATCGCCATATCCTACAGCATACAACAATCACCACTTCCTAGTCAGTAAACTACTAAACTTGTAACCTTTTTTTTCATTAAACAGAAATACCAACACAAATGCAAAGGGAAATTTGAAATTCAAAAGAAATAATAATAAATTAAATCATTAATTCAAATTCTAAACTATTTTTTTTTAATCTATCAAATATCATAGAAAGGAGTGAAGATGACACAAAAGCTAGCAACTTTCTTGAGAAATTAGCAACTTAAAATGAATTTTTAAGGAAACATAACGGGAGTGTTTTTTCCTTTTAATAATTCAAATAGGTTGAAACAAGATGTACCATGAAAAGGAAAGCCACTTACCTACCAACAACCAAACAAATTTACCATTTGGTTTCCAAGAAAAAAGAAGAAAATTTTAAGAGAAAATCATCAATCGTAATTTTTGAACACAGGAGAAAGAAAAAAATTAAGGTGAATTGTACAATTAAAAGAAAAAAAACTAAATTCACAATGTTATAATTCAACCTTCTTTTGTTCTGCATGCTTTTCTAAACAAAAAAATAAAAGTATGCAACTTCAACCCTAAAAACCAAGTTGTTAACGACCAGATCAGCTAAATCCAACTTGGAATTCACAAAATAAACTATTTTTAAGTTCAAAATTACACCTTTTTCCCACTTACCAAGAAAAATATTATTCAAAAACTCCTGATCAGACCAGGAAAAAAATCTATGGGGAAAAAAGCTCAAATTCTAAAACTATACTCACAAAATTGAGGTAAAATTTTAAAAAAGCCCCCAAAATTGTCAAAGTTTGACCTAAATAAAACAGAAACTAAGCGTTACCTTTTGAATCAAAATCCTGAAAATTTTGTCAGCAACCTTTATTACGTATTGATGCTCAACAGGAATTTAAATATTTAAAATACATAAAAAATTTGAAAGAAGATAAGAAAAAGATAAATTAGAGCATAAAGGAAGAAGATAGAGCAAGGGATCTGAGCATCTTTTTCCTTCCATTGCAAGCCATTACTCACCACAAGAGAGAGAAGATCTTTGTTCTCCTTTTTCTCTTTGTTTTCTTCTACAAAATCATACCCGAAATTCAAAAAAATAAAAATATATATATCCGCTCTCTTTGGGGCAGCTTGATTCCGGAGAGGTGAAAAGAAAAAGGAAATGAAATTTCCGGCGATCAAGAGAGCGAAATTCCGGCGAGATTTGGTTTCTCGCCGGTCGCTCACTGCTGCGTTTCTTAGAAAGAGAAAAACAGAGCGAAAGGGAGAGACACAGAAGGTGTTGTGTCGTATTGTTGTTAGTTGGCTTTGAAAAAATGGAAAAAAATAATAATATTAAAGAAAAATTAAATTCCTTAAAACGCGACCGCTTTATTTTTAGAGGAAATCTTTTGTGGTTATAACGGCGTTACGGTTGGGGCGTGATGGGGATATAGAGCTGGAACGGAGCCGGTTCTTTCAGATTACGGAAATTTGAGGTTTTTGATGAGCTGGCTTTCGTTTTGGTTATGTATTTAATTTACCCTACTAATCCTAATATTAAACCACTTTCAGTCAATTCACTTTATTAATTCAAGTGTGTTCCAAAAGCAACTTTTAATTTTATTTAATCCAATTCCTGAATTTTACTGAATCCAATACTTCATATTTTTATCTTTTTTGCAATTATAAAATGCTGTAACAATTACATTTTCTTTGGTTTTTCTGTAATTGATTTGGAAATTTTGGGTTTTTAATTTGGATTTTTTTTTTTGTTTGTTTGTCTTTTCAAATTTAAAATTTTGGTTAACAACTTTTTAAGATATCTCCTGGTTTATTTAATTTCCAAACTAATAAAAGAAATATATATAATTAAACAATTACCCGAGGATAACACTGGTACTACTTAGGAGAAAACCCAATCAGTATGCGACCGACACCGGTTAATTTGGGTGAGCTTAGCTGGGCGCTCCCTAAAAGAGAATTAAAAATCGGCACTGTTCCCAATGTTCTACGTGTCATATAGCTATTAGTTCATCCATAAAATCTGATAAGATAATTTAACTTTTGGCCCCTGAACTTAGCAAGTAAGTCCATATTGGCCTCTAAATTTTTTTTATATTTTTTGAACCTTCAACCTTGAACTTGATTACTTAAGTTCACTTTAGTACTTGTACTTTTTTTGTTAACTTTGTAACTAAGTCTATTTTGATATCTCAACTTGAAAAATCTAAAAGTTTGATGATGTGGCACTCTGAATTTGAAAATAAAAATTTTTAAATGATTATGTGGTACAATCTTTGAGCATCATATTCAGTGTTTTAATAACTGAACTGATGGTTGAACAGGTTAGGTCATCGGTTTTTGATTCAATCAGTTCGACTATTAGACCAACCATAATTAATTAATTAATTAAAAATTCATAAAAATCTTTAAAATGGTAAAAATATATAATCAATTTTACATGGCATTTTAGATTTTTATGATTTTCTTGATTATTTATTTATTTATTTATTATTGGTTTCATCGTAGAACCAATCGAACTAATTGAATCGAGAATTGGTGATAGAACTAGTTATGAGATTGTATCACATCTTCAGCTTTTTTTTTTTCAAGTGATGGCATGAATGTGGTACAATCTCAAAGTTTCACATTATCAAAATTTTCAAGTTTATGTATAAAAATGGATTTAATTGTCAAGTTCAAATGTTAAAGTGAACAAAAAAAATACAAGTACCAAAGTGAACCTAATTGTCAAGTTCAGGAGCTAATGTGAACCTACCTGTCAAGTTCAAAGGCCAAAAGTTACATTACTTTTTAAACGGTCATTAACAGAATAAACTTAAATGAATAATGATTTCATGTTCAAGGGTTAAATTGAAGAAAAAAAATTAAGGGCAAATGTAGATCTACTTACTAAACTTAGGGACCAAAAGTTATATTATTCCAAACAGCAACAATATTATTGCGACAATTTTTCTTCTCTCTCCCTATAAGTTCTTATTAGAGGGGAAAAAACAAAAAATTATCAAAAAGGATTTTTCAATTTTTCCATTTTTAATTTGACATCGGCGATTTTTTCACTGGGAATTGTGAAATTATTAGCCAATCAGAAATTTTTAGATCATTGATGTAGGACCCATAGTTCAGACCGGTCTTTTAACTAAAAACCATAACAGTGCCGTCAACGTTCAGACTTCGGGTCAACGTTATCGTAGTTTTTTTATTATTATTTTTAATTACAAATAATTGCAAACACAATTATAAGTAATACATGTTTTAATAATTATAATGAGAATCAATTCATTACAAATAATGTACATACGGAATAAATTCATCCTGACATAAATTTTGTTTTTCTTCCTTTTCAAAAATATTTTTGAAGAAAAATTCACAGCTTTTGAATCCAAATTGCACATTTTTTAAATTAAATAACATGTTTAACTCTTATTTTTAATTTTATGTATTTTATTTAAAATTTATATTTGATGCATATTGTTGTCCTATTAAAATTTATTTTAAATATATAACATTACATATTTAAATTTATAATGGTTATATTTTAATATTTAAAATATAATTTATATATTCAAATTATATTTTACAAATAATTAATTGCTTAAATTATTTAAAATTTATATTATATATTTCAAAATATTAATAATAAAAAAATTATTCGATATACTGTTATTGAAATTTTTAAGCTTTACTAGCATAATTAGAGTGATAACAAGTATCCTATAAAATATGATAAAATATTAAAATTTATATATAATAAAAATGTACATATATCAAGTTTTAAGATTGTTTGTAAAATAAAAAAATGCTCTACTAGATATTAATGTATCAAATATTAACCTTATAATATCATGTTTAAAATAAATATTTTATTTTTTAATAATATTTTTTTTAAAATACTAAATATTTAAATATTAAATCAAAATTTTCAAACGCAATAAAAAAAAACTAATCCTTAATCTAAAAAAAAACTCATTCATGACTTAACCATATAGAACTCAAACTTAAAATTTCAAAATTCTTATAATTTCAATCTTGTCAATCAACCAAAGCCTCAAGTTTTATCCTATTAAAAATCTTGAAATTTATATTTTAGTAATTATGACGTCTTAATAAAAACTTAAGATAATCATATATATGTACAATTAGTGTGTGTTTTATAAAGTAATGTTACATATTATTTAAAATAAGAGGAGTCATTTTCAAGTACATAATTAAAAATAAAATATACGTCTTACATATAAAGTAAAGTAAAAAAAAACCAAGAAAAATTCTCAAAATTTTACAAATGGGTCGACACATGTTAAAAATCGACTGAAAATAAAAATAGAAATAGAAAATTATATATATAATAATCTAAACTAAGGTTTTTCATACAAAGTAAGCTTTTAAGTTTTTTTATATTCTGGGTTTTAGACGAGAAAAGTTCGAGTGCAATTAAAATTTATGTTTTTTCTTTTGATGTTTTTTAAGTATTAGGATTTGTATTTTATTTGACTGTTTTTTATTTTTATTTTTATTTGTAAAATGTTGACATATTACTTGAATAAAGATATCTCGTCATTATTTAAAAAAAAATTTATTATGATAAGTGTTAATCAACACCACAACATTTTATAATAGTGAAATAATAATTAAGATTCATTGTTAATCACGATAAGTAATATTTTTATCTATTTTATAAATGTTTAATTTTATTATTTAATTATAGAATTAATTCATTGCATAACTCTATTTAATTGAACTTAGTGTAGACATAAACTTCAAATACAACACCATAAACAAATTTCATCCCTTACCCCAACTCCTTCAAATGAACTTTTCTTTATTGTTTTCAGCTTACAGGCTACCTTCTTGCCCCCCTTCCCATCTTTCCCTCTATTCCATACTCTTTTTTCGTTCTCCTTCTTTTCTTTGTTTTCTTTTCTCTCTAATTTTGTCTTTCCTTTTCTCTTTTAGTCGATAAAATCGACGATGCTAGTATCATCATTGCCTCCTCACTGACAACTCCATCCTCCATTTCCCGCATGTTTCCCTTTTTTTTTTCTCTGATACCCACTTCATTTGCCATCACTTCAAGTCCCTCATCTTTTACCACTCCTAATTACTTTACCGACCACTTCTTTTCAAAATAATAATAAGATTAACAAGTTTTCTTTCGGTTCATTTCACGAGAGAGGCTTCTCGAGTCAACAAAGATTCATGTTCTCTTAAGTTCACAAGGACTATTTTTTTTCTTAACCCAACAAATTCTTTTTGTTTGTGTTTGATCAAAAAGATTCATTTTTTTTCAAAAACCTTAATGTGATTTCCAGGAGGATAAGATCATCAATGATGGATGAAATGTACCAATTCTTACGTCTTGCCCTGATAGTTAATGACTATGATAAAACTTGTATTCGCAAAAAAGGCATTTATTTATTGTGTTTTATCTTGGTTCATGTAGTTTCTTGGTATGGCTTAGCTCTTGTCATGCACCTATACTACTTTCATTGATTTGTTTTTTATGGGCTTCAATGTCACATCCTAAAATATTAAAGGTTAAGTGTCACGATAATTATGGGTATTAAATTAGAAATTTTTTATGTTTAAGTAGGTTCTAATATGATTATAAGAATCTTGCGAACTGGTTGATAAATAGTGATAATTCAAGTATAGTTTCGTTACAATAGAACCATAAGTTTTCTTTTAGTGGGAAGCATTATAATTAAGGGTATTAATGATACTAGTCGACTTGGAATTAAGGAAAGCAATACTGGAAATATTATATATCGGAAAGAGAGAGAGAAGTTTAGAAACGATATGCATGGAGGGAGAAGTTAATGTATTAGCTTAAGTGATTAAGGATTTGGACAAAGCCTTAATAATAATGCAACTAACGCAAGTCAAACTCAGGTCACACTTGAGACAACGAATATCCTAACCATGAGACTAACATATGGGATTCTTCTTCGTTTTAATCTTAAGATGATTATTATGTTTAACTAATCGAGAAAGAAAAAACATAGGTGATAATGAAAAATGAAAAATTATAGTTTACCGCATAATGAGATTTTCTTTTTTAAACATATGGTATGTATCTGATCTTAGAAAATATTTATTTCAAACATGAAAGAGAATGTTTTCGATTAAAAAAAACATGAAATAAAATGTTATCCTTTTTGTTTATTAAAAAGGAAAACGAAAAAGTAAAAGAAAGTAATTATAGAATCTTTGAACCAGACATTATATGTGCACCTTCAATTTTACACCTATCATATTCTAAATTTGTATTTTATAAATATTTGATGCAATTGGAAACGTGTTTTCTTAAGTGGGTATTTGTGAATGGGTGACTTATTTTTAAAGTATAAATAATTTTACATTTTTTAAAGTATATATTTTTTATTTTAATGGATTTCTTTTGTACTTAAGGATTAATACAATCCATGTGATAATGGCGTAATACAGCTTGGCATGTTCTCTTTTAATACTTTTTTGGATGATTTAATTTTGATTTTAATATCTTTCCAGCATGCTTAAGATTTTTCTCCTTTTAAATTCAATTATTCATTTATTCTGCAATTATATTACCAATCATTATTAATAAACTTACCATATAATATTCCATGGCCTTGCAAATGACGGTGGGATATTAAATATTAATTCACTTTGCATTATTTTGGATGGTAATTATAGTGAAATTTTTTAAAATGAAAATTACGAGAATTAAAATAATTTTTAATCATTAGATAAAAATAAATGGTTTTAAGGCTTAAATTTTCTTTTCTTTTTTTCATTCTAGTTTTTCTCTAACAACAATAAATATGAAAGTAAATTTAATGATTAAGATCATTTTGATTATCATGATTCTCGTTTTAAAAGTTTTCACTATAGTTTGTCTCTATTATTTTGTTTGTATTTAACTATGTAAATCATTAAAATATTGAATCATTATTTATGTTAAGATGTATTAATCACAGGGGACTGGCACCTGTAAAAATAAAAAAGTTATAGTTTAGTTTCTTTAAAAATAATAAAATTATAAATTAATTTCTGATGAAATTGCGTTTTAACCCTTAATATGAAAAAAAATCTATTTAGTTACTTAAAAAATAATGAAATTATAAATTTGTACATAATAAAATTATATTTTGATTTTTTTTCAAATTTTATGATTGAATTTCAATCTCCTAAAAAAAGTGTATAATAACCTTTCTTAATTTATCATTTATTTAATATTTAAAAATTAAAATTTCCCACTAACCTAAAAAGAAGTTCAAAAAACTTATGGTTTCGATAGTATAAAAACCAAAAATTAGGTTTTGGATTTTTTTTCCCAGTTAATGAGTATTGGAAAGAATAAGTGAATGAATCCTGTGTTGATTTGATGATCAGAGATATTAATTATTTTAAGAGTAGTTTAAGTTCAAATCGTGTCAATTATGTTGTTATTAAAATTTTACTTTTTTTTTGTAATTCATAAAAAAAAATGAACGAGTGAAGAATAATGACTTGATCATTTAAATGAAGAGAATTCATTCTTTAATCAACCTAGTGAATTTTTTATTTATAAATAAAATTTAAACTATTTAAAAAAAATTGTTAAAAGGCTAAACACAAGCAAATTAACAAAAAAAAAAACTAATTATAATTTTTAAAAATAAAATAAATATATTCATATAAAAATAGATATATATCTTTTTCGGAATCGAATAACATTAAAATTGCTGAATCAAACTGGTCAAAAAAAAAAGGAAAAATATTCGTAAAAAAAAAAAAAGAAAAAAAGAGAGAGAAAGATTGTGAGTGGGTGACGGTTAAAGATGAAAAGGGAAAAAAGGGAGATCACGTGGTAAAGGTGGGATGATGAAGTAGAAGAAGAAGAGATATATGGGGCGTTGGATGTGCAGGCACAATGGTTGAATGCAAACGTAAGTGACGACCGAATAGGGCAACATTTATGGGAGGGATTTAAGGACAGCCTGTATTTTCTTATGATTTTTTTTGAGCTAACTACTCTTTTCTTTTACAATTATAATAAAATTACGGTCGGCAAAAGGAGTCGCTTGGAAGGCCAGTTTTTAAATTTTTGTTGTAGTGAAGGTGTTTATAGATCAGATTTATGTAAAATATTTAGATAATTTTTTAAAATTCAAGTTTGGTCTAGAAAATGAGTTTATATTTATGTTCAAATTTGATTCAATTTTTTTAAAAAAAAAAGTAAATTCAAGTTTGGTTTGATGAATCTCGTTTATATATAATTTTTTGGATTAATTTTTTATTTAAATATTTAAAAAAATATATAATGCATTAAAGATAATAAAATAAAAACTTTCTAACACATTAAAAAAATATTTATATTGAAAAACACAAATAAAATATAATAAATATTTTATTGTATTAAATATAATTTTTATATTTTATATTTTGGGTTGGATTATTTAGTTGTATAGGTTTTTTCAGATAATGAGTTTAATTGTTATTAGATTAGTGATTCAATATAAAAATAAAAGTACAATCCATATAAAAAACGAATTTTAAATTTTACTTGAACTTATTTTTTAAATTTCGTATTTTTATCTAAACCTTTTTATTTTTTATGCAAACCTTTAAGCTTAAGTAAGCAGCTCGACCCTTGAGCAAGTTTACCTACTACATTGATTATTGAGGTGATAATATAAGATTAAATTTATTTAATATATGTGTTAAAGCAGAAGAAAAGTTAGTATAGTAACATCAACAACAAGGCTCCTCTTGATATATGAAAATACTTTTTTTTTTTTCAATTTAAAAAAAAAAAGCGTTTGATAAATATAAATATAATTTTATTTTTTTTATAATGATAACATGTTATGTAACTATTTTTCTATAATAGAAATATGATAAATAAAATAATAAATAAAAGTTTTATATTTATACGAATTTGAACCAAGATATCATATTTAATATTAGGTTTTCTTTAAATATATTTTTTTATTTATATAAATTTGAATTGAGGTCAATTCATTTAAAGTTAATAATTTTTGTTTTCATCATTTTCATTAAAAGTATTTTTAGTGAAAACAATGATAATATTTTTTTATTTTCAGTTTTAGAATTTCAACTAAATATTTTTTCTTCAATGTTTCCCATTTTCTAAGAAAATAAAAACAAAAACGAAAAATAATCCATATTTCTAAAAACCAAATAAAGTTTAAATATCTAGAAAAACATGAGGAATAAAGAACTCAATGTTTAGAAGATAAATTGCAAATAATGTAAAAGATAAATTGCAATAACATATAAATTATTACAACTAAAAATAAAATAAAATAAAATAAAACAAAACATTATTAATTTTGATTTAATTGAGGTTTGAAAGTAATCGACACAAAATCACTTGATAGAATGCAATTAAAACGAATATAGGTTTCCGTTTGTATAATATACAAACTATAAACCCGTGATAACATACTCTTATATCATTTTATTAATTTCACGGAATATTAATTATGAGATTTTACACATAATGATTTATTTAGTTTTTTAATTTTATATAAAAATATTTTAGTTTTTCATTTAATTTTTTTATTTTTTTAGTTCTTAAATTTAAATTATTTGTTAAATCACTCAAAATGGATGGAATAATAACGTTTGTTAAATTTACTAATGTGAAATTCATGTGTATGTCATGTTAGTAATTAATTCATTTAAAAAAAATATTTTTTTAATATTTTAAATACATTTTTTTATTTAATTTGTCATTTTTAATTTTTAAAATAGTTTTTAAAATTTTTTAAAATTTAATTTGTTGTGTGTCATCCCAAAACAAGATTATTTTGAATGAAATGTGTGTGAAGGAATGGCCTTGAAGCCAAAGCCGAAGACGGTGATATCAATTGTTTTAGTAGGGATTTTTTCAGCCAAAGACATGAACACCCTTTAGTATCTCTTTATCATAGTTTAGACTTCAAAAATCCGTACGAGATTTGAGAAAAGTGAGAAACTCCCAACGAAATCAACTCTCTCTCTCCACATGCATACATACAGTTCTCTAATCGTTACAGCACTATAAAAGTCAAAATTGATCGATTTTTATTTATTTATCAAGTTATCTATCGAAACGAGCTCAGTAATTAATCATTCGTATTCTGTAAGTCCATTAAAAGAGTGGATACTGGCCACGAGTTTTAAAATTGTTTCATACCCCAGGCGAGAATCAAACTCTTTACTATTGGTTAAATATTAATCACGCCTATACTATAGCAGTTAAATTGAATTATTAGTCTTGTACTATGAGCATAATTGTAGATTTAGTCCATATTCTTTAATTGGATAATTCTAAATCTCTATACGTTTTGAATTTTGAAATTCTAGTCTTAACATAAATGACAGTTATTAATTTATTAACTAGATTTTTAGTGAGTAATATGTGAAAATAACAAACTGACATGACATTACACATATGATAATAAGTTTGTCGCACTAGATTTTGAAAATAACAAAACTTATGCATATGTAAGTGTCACGGACTTAAATTTTTCCCACGCAATCCGTGCGGCCTTAGGTCGTTTGTTTGCTCCAAAAACGCCTAAGTCAGCCTGATTCCCAACAAATGAGGATTCAAAAGAATTTCCTCTAAGGCACCAACATAAAAGCGGAAGAACTTAAGATGAACAAATGAAGAACAAAGAACACAAAAGAGAGAGAGAGAGAGAGAGAGAGAGTTTTGAGTGAATGCTCTCAAGAATTCTTATTGCTCAAGAATGAAGTGATTTACAATGAGGAGAAGAGGCCTCTATTTATAGTTGAGCCTCCCAAAAGTAAACGGTACAGATTAAAGTACATCAATGGCTAAGATTGAAAAGTATCTACAAAAAGAATCTCTAAGATTACAATCAAATCTCTAAGATCACAAGGATCATATCTTCTAAGATTGCTTATCTTGAAGATTGCATTCCATATTTGCCGTCTTTGTAGATGGACCTTCAATCTCTCCAAGCACTGGGCCAGTCCGATTGGGCCAAAAGACCTCCCTTGAACTAGATGGATCACACAAGTGTGCCATGGTTGCGGGCTCCCATGTGCAACCCATGACATTCTCCCCCATCGAATCTAGCGACGTCCTCGTTGCGTCCTTTTCATGGAACTGGTCTATCTTGTCTTGGAACTGCCACAAGGCCTCGGCAAGTTCCCAACTTGTCTCACTTTCAGGAAATCCTTTCCATCGAACTAAATATTCATGTCGCGACCGATAGTACTTCCTTCTGAACACACGATCTGCCTCGATGCTCTCAACTTCACGATCGTAGGAGACCTTTACCCCCATTCGTGCTCGTTCAGACTTACCTCGATTTGGATCCTCCTGATCCTCATAGAATGGCTTAAGCATACTTACATGGAACACTGGGTGGATTTTGAGCTTTGCTGGTAATTCAAGCTTGTAGGCCACCTTGCCCACTCTCTTTACAACTTGAAATGGTCCCTCATACCGTCGCACAAGCCCTTTGTGCAAGCCATTATGACGCAAAATCAAGTGGAGTTTAGCAAGGACTGAATCACCAACTTGAAATTACACGTCCCTTCGATTTTGATCTGCCTATTTATTGTTGCGTTTACTTGCTTTGTGAAGGCAAGATCGAGCTAAATCATTTTGCTCTTGCCAATCACTCGTAAATCGATAAGCTGTTGGATTAGGTCCCGCATAATGAGTTGCAACAGCATTGGGTGTAAGTGGCTGTTGACCCGTCACTATCTCAAACGGACTCTGGTTCGTCACCCCACTTCATTGCAAATTGTACGAGAATTGGGCCACGTTCAACAACTTTGGCCAGTTCTTTTGTGTGGTACTCACATAGTGCCGTAAGTACGTCTCCAACAACGCATTCACTCGTTCGGTTTGCTCATCGGTTTGTGGATGCATGCTAGTGGAAAAGTTCAAGTCTTAGCCCATTAACTTGAACAATACCGTCCAGAACCGTCTCGTGAATCACCCGTATCGATCACTTATGATAGACTGTGACACTCCCCAATACTTCACCACATGTCTCAAGAATAAACGAGCTGCCTCCTCAGCAGGACACTCATTGGTTGCTGGAATAAAAGTTGCATACTTCGAAAACCTGTCTACCATAACAAAGATACTCGCAAACCCATCGAATTTAAGCAAACTCACAATAAAGTCCATGGATAAGCTCTCCCATGAAAGCTCCGGAATGGGCAAAAGTTGTAAAAAATCGACGGGAGTCTTCAACTCGACTTTATCTTTTGGCAACCAAACAAGTCTTCACATAGGTCTCCACATCGTCACCCATGTGAGGTTAATAAAATCGATCCTCCAAGAGAGCCAAAGTGCAGTGCATACCTAGATAGCCAGCCCATTTTGTATCATAATATTCCTTCATGATTTTTTTTCGTAAATTCTCGTATTGTGGCATATAAAGGCGATGTCCCTGAGTGTATAGCAATTCTCTCTCAAGCTAAAATCGTCTTGTTTTTCCCTCTTTGACAAGCTCTATCAAATTTTTGGCCATGGGATCATGGGACAATCCTTCTCGAATATGCTCCAATAGAGAATTATCGGGTTGACTTATTGTCGCCAATTCTATCTTCTGACTAAGTACATCAGCGACAATGTTGGCACTTTCAGGATTGTATTCCAATCTAAAATCAAACTCTGCGAGGAAAACTTGCCAACGAGCCTGCTTGAGAGATAATTTTTTTTGAGTTAGGAAATAGCTATTTGTAACATTATCAGTGTATACCACGAACCTGGAACCCAACAAATAATGTCTCATGTGCGCAAACAGTGCATCACAGCGATCATCTCTTTCTCTTGGATCGTATATCACCGTTCTGTCTCATTGAGCTTTCGACTCTCGAAAACCACCGGATGCCCATCTTGCATCAATACTCTCGCAATTGCATAGTCTGATGCATTCGTGCATACCTCATACACCTTGGAAAAGTCTGGTAAAACAAGTACTGGCTCACTCGTCATTGCTTGCTTCACTTGCTTGAAGGTATTCTGACATCGAGGATCCCAATCCCATACTTTACCCTTATTCAACAAATTCGTCAAGGGTGCAGTGATTTTGGAATAGCCTTCAATAAAGCGCTTATAGTAGTTTTCAACCCAAGGAAAGACCGCAACTCTATTACCTTGATTGGTGGTTCCCAATCAGTAATAGCCCGAACTTTGCTTTCATCCATACGAATCTTGCCACATCCCACAATGTGACCAAGGAATAACACCTCTTATTGGGCAAATGAGCATTTCTCTTCTTTCACATATAGCTTATTTTCCCTTAAGGTCTGGAACACCTCCCCCAAATGTCCCACATTCTCCTCAAGTGACTTACTGTACACCACAATGTCATCAAGATAAATAACCACAAAAAGATCTAGGAATGGATGCAATACCTTGTTCATTAGTGTGCAGAATGTAGTTGGAGCATTCGTCAACTCGAAAGGCATTACAAGGAACTTAAAGGATCCATATCGAGTCACACAAGCGGTCTTGAGCTCATCCCCTTCGGCTATTCTCTCTTGATGGTACATCGATCGCAAATCCAACTTAGTAAACCATCTCGCATTACCAAGTTGGTCGAACAAATCTGTAATAAGAGGAATAGGATACTTGTTCTTCACAGTAAACTTGTTTAAAGCCCTGTAGTCGATACACAATCTCAAAGACCCATCGTGCTTCTTTTGGAATAACACCGGAACACCAAATGGGGCTTTAGATGGTCTAATGAACCCGGTATCTAAAAGCTCCGTCAATTATTTTCGTAATTCCTCCAACTCAGTCGGAGACATTCTATATGGGGCTCTAGCTGTCGGATCCGAATTGGGCATCAACTCGATCTTATGGTCCACCTCCCTCTTAGGTGGCAACTTATTGGGTAACTCAGCTGGCATCATGTCTTGAAAGGACTTTAACAACTGACCCACTTCCCTTGGAATTTCACCAACGGATTTCAAACCCTCATCGAGTAGGAAACTTCATCTTTTTGTACTCCTTTAACGAACTGGATTAGTGACAAGGTTTTCTCTTCCATGCTTGCTTTCCTTTTCATTCTCACCATTCATTGATGGTTTGAATCGTTGATCACCATATAATTACCGGAAGGATAAATACTCACATTAATTTGATCATGTAGGTTTAAACCAACCACAAAGTCATAATCATCAAGTGGTATTACCTTAATGTTAGCTTTGCCACTCCATTCGCCAAGCTAGAGTTCTACTCCCTTTGATATACCCATTATAGGCATGCTCTTTGAGTTCACCATTTTAATGTGACTCGAATCTTTCTCGATTTTGAGATCAAGTTCCTTCGTCATTTCTTCGGACATGAATAAGTCAGACGTACCAGTGTCAACAAGTGCATTCAATCCTCTGCCAGCCACAGTAATGTCAACAAACATCAGCCCCTTACTTGTCTTGTCTTTGACACCTCCCAAAAATTGCACTGAGATTTTTGGTGTCTTTTCAGTTTCCTTGGCACCTTCACGTGTCTCAATGGCATTGAAGGCTTTCTTCTTTGGACAATCCTTCATCCTATGTGGGCCTTGACAAGGATAGCACTTCAATGGCCCCTTTCGCTCCCATGGCTTGCCTTAACTAGCTTTTGGGCCATCATTCTTCTTGTGTCCCCCACCATTGCCCTTGGCTTTTGGCTTGGGTTTGGAGGACTCATTATTCTCGGACTTTCTTCCTCCAATCTCCAAGAAATTTTTTACCTCAGCCATGGCTACAGTCAATTTAGTGATACTTTGGCGACGTAACTCTTGCTTCGCCCACATCTTCAGTCGATCCTCAAACCAATAGAACGCTTCTTTCTCGTTCAAGTCTAATATCTGAAGCATCAACTCGCTGAACTCTCGTACATATTCTCAAACAGTGTCGTGTTGCGTAAGCCGACGCAACTTGGCTCGAGCCTCTTTCTCAGCATGCTTCAGGTAAAATTGCTTATTCAACTCTTATTGGAACTCCTCCCAAGTCCCAATAGTCGTTCCTCCACGTTTCTCATCCGTGGACCTACGTCGCCACCATAAGAGAGCACTATCAGTAAAGTAAATTGAAGCAGTGTTTACCTTAGTGGCATTATCCTTGATGTCTATTGCTCGGAAGTATTGTTCCAATTACCACAAGAAGTTATCCACTTCTCTCGCGGACCTATCCCCCTTGAACTTCTCAAGTTTTAGAACATCAACCTTGCGTTGCTTCGGTCCTGAAGCCATCATCCCACTTCCCAATGCAGCTTTGTAGATAGTGAACTCCTCTTTAAGCTCAGCAATCTCCTTCTTCAAGGCCGTCACCAAGGCCTCAAGAGCATAATCTCTTACTGCCAACTTATCAGCAGTAGACCTAAGAGACTCCATCACAAACTCTTTACTATCTTCCCTTAGATCATCAATACGGCTCATGACAATCTTAAGTGTCTCCTTCATGTCTCCCATGGACTCTTCGAGATTGACCACGCGATTCTCCAAGCTTGATAGCATGTCCCTCGATCAACTAGCCTTTCTAGCCCTTCCGCGGGTCTCCATAGGCTCAACATGTTCAACGATTTCTTTCGACATCTTGCAGGGTGCCTTTGTAACACTAGCTCTGATACTAATTATCACAGACTTAGATTTTTCCCACGCAATCCGTGCGGCCTTAGGTCGTTTGTTTGCTCCAAAAAGGCCTAAGTCAACCTGATTCCCAACAAATGAGGATTCAAAAGAATTTCCTCTAAGGCACCAACACAAAAGCGAAAGAACTTAAGATAAACAAATGAAGAACAAAGAACACAAAGAGAGAGAGAGAGAGAGAGAGAGAGAGAGTTTTGAGTGAATGCTCTCAAGAATTCTTATTGCTCAAGAATGAAGTGATGTACAATGAGGGGAAAAGGCCTCTATTTATAGTTGAGCCTCCCCAAAATCAACGGTACAGATTAAAGTACATCAATGGCTAAGATTGAAAAGTATCTACAAAAAGAATCTCTAAGATTACAATCAAATCTCTAAGATCACAAGGATCATATCTTCTAAGATTGCCTATCTTGAAGATTGCATTCCATATTTGCCGTCTTTGTAGATGGACCTTCAATCTCTCCAAGCATTGAACCAGTTCGATTGGGCCAAAAGACCTCCCTTGAACTCGATGGATCACATAAGTGTGCCATGGTTGTGGGCTCCCATGCGCAACCCATGACATAAAGGTGTTAAAAGGTGTATCAAAATTATAATACTCCTATCAAACAAGGTATTAAAACAATATTCTATCTAATGTATATGTAGGGGTGTAATTGAGTCGAATTCAAATAGTAACAAACTCTAACTCGATTAAAAAATTTGGGACTCAATAATCAATTCAAGCTTGACTTGAAATTTGAGACTCCATATTCGACTCAATCTCAACCAAACATCTTCTAAACTCGAGATGGTGATTAAGTTCATTTGTATTCTAAGTCTGAGCTCAAAGAGTATTTTGTATATAATATTTTATATTAATGAAAAGCAAATTATAGATATTTTAACATGACAAAATAATAAAAATAAAAAAGCTTGTTTACTAAGAACCAAACCCAAATAACTATAAATCTAAAAATGAAAATCAAATATCACAATAACAAATGATGAGCCAGAATTTTGAAATATGTAAATAAAACTAAAGCAATACTAAAGCAATAATGAGAGTTAAAGTTGAAGAAATAAAAACCCTCTCTATATATATATATCGAAAGAGCATTGCCACTAACCTCGGTTTCTTCTAATGCGAATGGTTTTTTTATCCAAATAATATAAAAATAATAATTAATTACGAAAAATGTATGAAAAATAGATTAATTACAAAAATAGGTGTTTTGCCGCTTGATAAATTGACATACTAAACTGAAATATAACGATTTAAAATATTCAGAGACCTAATATTAAATTGACTTTTTAGTTCGCAGCTGCAAGAAAGGCTTTAAGGTTTGGCCCGACAAGGTGGCCGGACCAAACACTAAAAAGAGTAAATTGCTTTATAAACCCCCTTATTTAGTATTTTCTTTTATTCTCCTTTAATATTAAAAATAGACAGACTTCTTATCAATTAGTCCAAAAAATATTTTTATAAAAAAAGTCAATAATTATAATTTTATATTATGTCCATAAAAATATAAATTTAACTAATAATTATAATTTATAAATAATAAGATTTTTTAAAGCTTTTATAATTATAATTTTATATCTTGTCCGTAAATCAAATTGATAATAAAATTCTAATTACTTTTCAAAAAATAAATAAATTTCATTTCTAGTTGAAATCAGATTTTTTATAAAAATATTTTTTGGACTAATTGGTAAGAGACCTCTTTATTTTTGGTGTTAAAAAGGAATAAAAGAAAATAATAAATAAGAGAGATTTATGAAGGAATTTAGCCTTTTTAATGTTTGGTGTCATCGCACTGTCAGGCCACACCTTAAAGCTTTTTTTTTTTTTTTGCAGCTGCCAACTAAAAAGGTCAATTTTCATATTAGGTACCTGAATATTTTAAATAATTACATTTCAATTTAGTACCGCCAATTTATCATACGATCAGAATATTGTAACAAATTCCTATTTTCGTAATTAATTATTTTCCATATTTTTTCGTAATTAATTATTATTCAGGTAAAAAAAACCCTGAACATTAGATTGTTGCAAGAAAATATATAAAAATTAAGACATATCAGCAACCAAACAAATATAATAGAAATAGTAAATAGTTCCTATGTATAGATTTATTCATATAACCTAAATTATATAGCAGATGTTCGTTAATGATGCTTCTATGGCTAAACAATTGTTTGGCAGCTATCATTGTCTATACTTATACCCTTTAATGTCATTTGTTGTTTTGGAGTTTCCAAATACCCTTCTATACAATTTTTAATATCCATTTTTGTAATTCCATGTGATGATATGATGATCATGGTGTTCACCGTCTCAGGTGTGATCAAAATTCGAATCACGTTAATCGTATTTCAAAAAAAATTATTAAAAATATAGATGTTAAACAAAATCAAGTAATTTTAGGCTTAAATTCCAATCATCCTTGCAGTTTCACTATAGATTCCTCACTAGTCACCACATCATTATTTTTTATTTTTTTTCCCTTAATCTTTAGTTTTTTTTAGCAATTTTCTTATAAACAAAATTGCAGAATTCAAAGAATTTTAGCTTTTTAATCCAAATAATTGGCCCAAAGAAAATTGCGGAATTCGAATTTTGATCACAACGTTATGCAAGAGTTTTTTTTTTTTTTTTTTTGATAATATCATATAAAACTTTAAATTGGTTTTTCAATTATAAATGAATTCTTATCCTGTTTGTATTGTTTTTGTGATGATTATAGACAAGTTTTATGTCCATGAATGCTTTTCACTGATTAAAATAAAGGAGTTCAGAACAACACTATGGTGGGCCGTGGGGATAAATTTGCGGACGTTTGGCCCATATTTTAAGAGTTCAAACAATAAAAAGCCCATGGGTCCAGTAAAGCCCACGAGTGGCCTTTGTAGTGTTAATATAGGTTCGAGAAATTGATGATGTTGAGAGAAAAAAGGACAGACAAACAAACCTACATATTGGGGCCATACTGGAAAAAATTACATAAAAAATACTTTCAATCTTAAAAATAATTTAACACTTTTGATGTTTAATAAACAACCAAACTAGTACTACATTACCACAGTTTGAATTAAAATTATATGCAAAAAAACTTTAGAAAAGCGTAATTATATAAATTATGTAATGAAATGTTATCCTATTGTTTACATACTTATTCACCCATAATAAATTTGGTTGGCTCATGGCTACCATATTTTGGTTTTTATTTTATTAATGTTTTTTTCTAGGTTCACGTTGTTTTCAATCTTGTTGTTTGTATTTGTCGGACCAACATCTTAGAAGGGTGCGTCCATTAATAACATCCCATCTTATTTTGTCTCCTATTTAACATCTTAGGACAAAAAAAAATGGACATTAAAACCATACCTTTATTTATTAATATAATTGGATCTTGATGATCATTCAGAGAGTTAAAATTTATATATATATATATATATATATGTATGTATATTATGAATTATAACAATAGAGTAAAATTTGAATTTGGAGTTTTGAATTTTATAAATTTTTTTTGTCCCTATCATAATTTATAAACGAATACATAAATAAATTAAATTACGAGTTTTATTAGGAAAAGAAGAAAATTTTGAGTACCAGCGCTTACTTTTCAAGCCAATGTTAGATATGGAGGATGAAGTTTCTTTTCTTATTTAACTAATTGTTTGTCATTCAATTAAATCAAATACCTTTTTGCAGTGAAAATGTTTGTTAGGCTTATTTTCAGTGCTGCGTAAAATAATTTATCAATTCAAGAGTTATTAATATTTTTATCATAATAATTACGATTCATGTTTAATTATGTTTGAATAAAATTATGGAGAATATTTGATGTACTATTGGTACATAAATCGTACATACTATCTATGAATAAAATATGACACATCATCATTAAATAAAATAAAAAATAACGGATGATTTATTAATAAATGCTAATAACTTTATTTAAATATAATTAAATGATAATTAATTATAAATCAACATTAAAACCCTAAACCCTTGAGCTCAGTATTTTTTTGGTGAACTATAATAACAGGATAAAGTTCGAACAATAAATGCGACCAGTGCACTTGGGGCAATAAACGCTCTTAACTATCAGGCTATCATATGAGATTCCCTTAAACTCAATATTTTAAATATGCAAGTTATTATATATATTTATAATAATTATGATTAATGTTTAGTTGTGTTTAAATAAAAATTTTATCTCTTATTTACAAGTTTTCTATATTTTTTGGTTTAATTTAATGACGATGTTAATTTATGATGGATAAAATTTATGTATCTACAATACACCAAATATTATTCCATAAGATTATTAGTATTTATTTATAAGTTATATGTATTCATTGATAGCAGTGTATTAGACATAGATATCGACAATGCATCGAATATTATTATTTGTATTTATTATGTTGAATTAAATTAAATTAAATGGCTATGAAAACATGAGGTCAAGCCGGGGCCTACCAAACTTTTTAATGCTTACACGCAGCATAGGGCGGTGGAGGGGCTTCAAATTTAAATTCAAGAGATATAATCGAGGATGGATTCATTGATAAAAAATAACAATGAAATGTTTCCATAATCAAAGGCATGTTATTGCCTTTGTTGACAAAGACAAATAGCTAACATGTCTGTGAAAGCATCATCTTTTCCTTGGTCTTCATTAATCATCTTTGTTGATTTTTTATAGAGAATGTGGTTAGATGGGAAGAGTTGGTCGAATTTTAATAGTTGAATCTGGTATGACTAGACTGTTTAAAATACTTTATTAGTTAAGTATATTAAACCTTAAATCTAAATAGTTTTTATTTTATTAAATTAAAAGTAAAATATTATATTTTAAATATAACTCTTTGATTTTTTTTTAAAAAAGGACTACAATAAATGATCTCACACACGCACACACAAAAAAAGGATGTTTTGACCCATAACTAATACAAGTTGTGGTGTATTGTGTAGGAGACAAGGAAGCATGGCCAATTATTTTATGTGGTCTTTCATCCTCCTCTTCCTCTTCCTCTTCCTCTTCATCGTTTTTTTTTTTTTTTTTAAATTTTCTTAGAAGTTTATTTCAATGTGAAAGGGCCTGGACCAACCAAAAATAAATTGAAGCACATGAAAAATATGAGATGAAGTATGTGGTTGGGATGTAGATTTTGTTGTAGTCATGATATTGATTCCATCTTTTTCAATAATTATCATTAATTAATTATATTTTTAGCTCAACTTATTGGGAGATAGATTAACTGATATCGACGATAATTACTAGTGATGATGAGCATTTTGAGAATGACATTTAATAAAAAAAAAAAAAAAAAAATCCAGCAAAAACCTTTGTGGGTGAGTTTTAGGCCACCAGGAACATTTTTTATTTATAAAAAAATAATTTAATTTAATTTGTCTATATTTTTTAATGTACGATATTTGGCATATCCTTATCATTATGTTGAATTGGTTAATTTAAATAAAATGGCAGGCCAGAGCACCACTAATCACACGTCATCTACCTAATTATGAGCTTGGAATCTGTATTAGTGTTCATCATATTGGTTCACCCACTTTGTGGGTTTTGTTAACTTTTGAACATTCATCTTTTAATTATATGAATTATTTATTGGTTCATTCTCATTATGTTAATTAACCAATCAGTTTTTGAATAATTACATTGCATATATTAATTTAGAAGATAAAGTTATTATTTAAAGGTAAAATGATAAAAATTGAAGGGTGAAATTGATATAAAAGTAATATTGCCTCGGGAATTACTTTATCTAAGAAAGATGTGATTGAAATTACTTGTATATTATGAAATATTGTCACTATTGAGAATTTAAAATCATTAAAACAAAGCAATTTTTGAAATCCAAATAAGAAAATTGTTGGTTTGGAATATTATATTATCCAAAAACTCTTTTATATTCATTCAACCAAATAGATCTTTAAAGTAAGGCTACATTCCAAAAATAAATAATTTTTTTAAAAAATTATCACCTAAAAATATATCATTGTCATCAATCGGTTATAAAGAGTTAAAAAATGATTTTTTAAATATTTGTAATTTTTTTAGAGTTAAGATTAAGTTGATAGATTTTATAAATATTGACGGTCAAATTTATTGAATTTTTAGAATTTGAACTAAAATAATAAAATTTGTAAACTTTTGAGGGCTAAATTTGTTGAGCTTTTTATATTTAGAATCAATTTGATAGAACGTATAAACACTAGAAGGTTAATTTTGTTAGTAAACCAATAAAAAAATCCACATCAACTCTTAGTGACTAAAATATTTAATTTAAAAAATTTGAAGATTAAATTGAAAAAATTAATAGTTACTTAATCAAAATAAAACAAAAAATATGGTTGGGTAAATATTTTTATAGTTAAACCATAAAAGAATAATTTTTAACATTTTCCACCATAAAATTTTAATGGACTAATTTACGTATTTCAAAATGTATATTATTTTTTCAATGAAAAGATGGAAATATAATCTACCCTAAATATAAAAATTTACTTTCACCGAGTAGAGTGATAAAAAAGAATTAAATTGTTTACCATCTTAATTTTCTTTTTATGGTAAAATTTAGAAATTGCTAAATAAAAAATGACAAGAATAACAGCGTTAATGACGTAATCCCATCAATACCTAACCAAAAGTCATGCAACCTGCGTGATAAGACTTAACCAATTCTAAGGAATCGCCCATGGCTTTTTCTGCCATTTACATGATAGACCCACGTGTCCCCTGAAACCGACGCGTAGGGCCCATCGGGTACTACCATTGCTTACTGTCAGCTTCCTCAAACTTTAAACTGCATACAATTCCCACTTCAAATCCGCAACTACTCAATGAAAAAAAATGTGAATTAAGAAGCAAAAATGGGAAAGGATTGTCATCCCGTTTCCGTAACCATAGCTGGTCAGAGTGGATGATATGGCAGGTAATGATGCCTATTTATTAAGTTTTGGCTTAATTCATGAATTCGCCATAAAGTATATTCATTTTTCTACATTGATATTTAAATTTTTTTATTTGAATTTAATATTTAAAGTGTTCAATTTTTTTTTTTTTATCATTTTTTATTGACAGTTAAAAAATTTACAAAATAATTTTGGTCTATGAAAAATGTCACATAATATATTTTGACTATTTAAAAATACCACATGTCAAATAGATTTATTTAAAATAAAAGCTTGAACTTTAAATTAAAAATAAAAAATTATAATATTTAACATTTAAATATTAAAAAAATTATTTTAATTGAATATAGATCGACGTTGACTGACCATTATATTAACCAAGTATTGATTGATCGTTGATCAACATTGATAGACTACATTGCGTTATTAGAACACTTCATGTGTCCTTTTTTTTTTATATATATATTTTAAAATTATTATATTGAATGAAAATGTAAAAAAAGTATATAATTTTTTTGAAAAAAAAGTTTAAAAATATTTTTTATAAAATTATGAAATATATAATTTTAAATTTTAAAAAGCCAAAATAATATATAAAAATTAAAAATTTTGCAAAAATTAATATATATATTTCAATTTTTATATATTATTTTAATTTTTTTAAATTCATTGTTATACCTTGAGAAATCAAAAAAAATATTTTGAACTTTAAATAAATTAAATATATTATGTATGAATTTTGATTTAATGTAATTATATACATGAAATTTTGATTTCAATTTAATTTTACATATTTAAAGAAAATAGATACATTTATTTTTATATCATATTAATACTATTATTTGTGTATGCAATATCAAAATAAAATGGTGCTTTGATAATATTATCAATAATTTGTGAAAATTGAATAATATCAAAATTTTAAGTTGTTAACGGAGGTCGAACTCTCTTTTCGAAAGACTCTTTAGTTTGGAAATCAATGGACCCTTGAATGAAATATATTATCTCTGTGTCGAGGTTTTATCTTTCAATTTTTCGAAGAATTTTAAAAGACACACGATATATGAGCACCTCAATTGATGAAAATACAATCTATAATAACTAATCTAACAAATGTTAATATCGCGTGTGATATCAATTAAGGGGAATGCGCATAAATTCATACACTTTCACGGAAGTTAAGATATACTGTAATTTAAAAATAAATTAAAATAAAACTTAATAAGTGACTCCAGTGATAAAGAGAATATTGTTCATCCTAGAGGTCTCGGGTTCAAGCGCCTATGTATACAATATGTGTATGAGTTGTCAAAAGATTAAAAAAATATGAGTACGTAATATCATGTAATCACATCAATATATTAAAAAAATTAAAATATTTAAACTTCAGAATTTCAAATAGATCATAGGTTTATGGGGTTTAAGTTAGGGGAGGGGAGGCAGTGGAAGCGTGGGCCTACATTCTAGGACTAATGTAAGCTAAACAACAGACATGTCGTGGTACAGGAGAATTGCGCCACTGCTCCATCTCTCTTTCTTTATTCACTTATCATCTCCCATTGCATTAAACGCGCGTAAGCATCACCCGCTATTCAACTTCTTTTTTTTTTTTTTTACATAAATCACAAAATGATATTTAAAATACATATATATATATATATATATATTTATTTTTTTTTGTCATTGATGATGGATCAGGTTGGGTCTCAACAAAATTTTAAGCTCGATTTTTAGGTTCAATGCAGGTCAAAAATTGGGTTTATAATTTTTGTCGAAATCCAATCCAATTTATAGAACTTAAATTTGAATTTGGATCGGTCCGACTCATATTAATTTTTTTATATTATTTTATTATATAAAAAATTTAAAAATTTATGTAATATATCAAAACAACAAACAAATTAAAAATATATTTTAAAAAATTATCTTAAGATAATTACAATTAAAATAATAACAAAATTAACAATAAAATATAAATTTTATAATATCCAAATAATATTAAAAACAATTGTAAAACACTATAAAAAAATGCACAAAAAACAACGTCCAAACAAAAAAACAGCAACAGCAAATAATAATAATAATAATACCAAAACAAACAACAATATAATTTTTATTAAAAAATAATTAATATATTTGGGTCGAACTGTTACTTGAGGGTTGATCCATTTAGAAAATAAGTCTTATTTTTTGTTCAAGTCCATTTTTTAAATTATATTTTTGTTCAAATCCTCTTATTTTTCAGATAGATCTTCGGATTAGACTAAATAACCCGACCTATGATTATATCTAATTATGAGTAATATTTAAATTATATTCCTTTACCAAATCATACCACCTTAAAAAATATCTCATAATTAATTATTTTATGACGTGAAAATTTTTATCTAACAAAATTCAAACAAGTAAATAGATCTCAAAGGAAGTCTATAAAATTTTCTTTAAACCTGAAGGGTAAATAAGTATTCTTAAAATCAGGGGTAAGTTTAGAAAAAGTTTTAAGAGAATTAAAATGTAATTTTATCATATATTAATTTATGATTTTATCATTTTAAAAAACACTAAATTAATTTTTAGAGAAATAAAATATAATTTCATTATATATTAATAAAAATATATAAGGTAAAATTGCAATTGTCCATAAGGGGAGGGCCTCCCCTATACATTCGCTGCTGCATAAACCATGCCACGAGATTCCTTTTGACTATTTTCATTTCATTTAGATTATAGCTCATTAAAAAATTATATAAAATTTAAAATATTAATTACGTGATTCCATATGAAAATGTTTATATATTTTAATTAGATGAGGTTTCAGTTGGAGACTATACATAATGTAAATAAAATAGCAACTTCAAAGAACATCTATTTTATGTATATATTAAGGGTTTTGAAAAAAGAAATATTGTTTCAAGCTTTTGATTTCATAGTAACATAGTATATTACTTTTAATTATTTATTATGATATTTTATGATATAAATAATTATGTTTATAATCACGAGATATGACATAGTGACTATTCATTTTATTCAATAATTATGTAATTGGAGATTTAACTCCATTTATAAGAATAAAATACATCTCGTGATTTAAAGAGTATCAATTAATCACTGTTGTTGAAGAAAAGTATCTTAATTTCAACAAAAAAAATTTATAACCATAAAGCATGAATCAATTTGATATTGATTTATTTATTTTATCAATGTGATAAATACTTACAATAGTATTATCATGTTAAAGTAAATAAATAAAATATCTAATTTTCACGGTGAAACATGGGCACACGAATGCACAGGTGATAATGGAGAAAGAAATGGTACGGGTATCCTTAAATGTTACATTTATCTTTTGTATGTTTACACTCAAATAGAATAATAGCATTGCGCACATTTTCTTCATTTAAATTTACATTCTTGACTTGTCACCATTCTTTAACTAATTTCGGGGTTTTTTTTTTATAAATAAATTATTTTAGACACAAACACGAACATGTGCCATGATTCATGTGCTGTTCCGTTTCCAGAATTGTCATAAAAGATCATTGAAAATGTCCGTCCAACTAAAAGTAAATTAAAAAGTAGCATCTCAACTTGTAACAACACATGTTGCTGCCTATAAATCCCAATATGTGTCGCAGCTCAATCTCTTGTGCTACACCTCCATTGACATAACAGCTAGCTCTAGCTCTCCAAATATCTTCATATGGTTATAGGTCGGTCGTGTGTAAACCTGGGTCTGAGAATTTATTTTCTAAGTTATTAAATTGTAAATATGTAAAATCCAGTGGCCCTCACAATGAATTATTGTGATATGGGCAAAGCTAACATGTTGAGGCTTGACAACCTGCCTCAAACCATGTGCTACCATCCCTTACTGGTTAGCTTTTGCAAATTCAAAACAACATCGAATGTACTGTCTTTGCCGTCATAAATTCATAATGCGTGTCTCAAAGGAAACTAGATCATTCCTATCTTAGATTAATTTGATTTGATTCCATATTAGATTAATACCAATAGACAGTTAGGTGGATTTTTTATTTTTTTATTTTTCAGGATGTTTATCGGAGCAAATTTCATAATTAATCATTCGTATTTTGTAAGTTTATTAAAAGAGTAGATGCTAACCACAAGTTTTAAAACTACTTCATAATTAAGATAAATATCGAATCATTGACCACCGATTAAAATTCGAGTCTACATTTTGATCATCTAAAGAAAAAGATGGACTTCTCTTTCTGTTTATGATATTTTAAAGATGAAAAGTGATATAGAAAATAAAGCGGAAAATATGGAAAAAAAAAAAGAAAGATGAATATTCGTCCACGAGAAAAATGTGATGATATATAAAACTTGGATAACCGACTATACAGCTGTGAAGATATATGTGGTAAGCTAATACGTAACAAACAGCATAGCTACAAATACTCTTTCAGACGATACATCAACTTTGTCAGCTTCTAGCATATATGCTGACCTCCCTGCTTTTGCTCTTCGCTTCAAAGTTGATCATCAACTCCTGAGCATTAGGCTTAATTTTATACAGGTGCATTGTGTTATTTTTGGTACATGTCTTATGACACAAATTATGTTTTTCCATAGCATAACTTTTCAGAAGAATTATGTTTATTTGAATAAATTTATTCAGATGTAAATAAAAAAATAATTTCAAAAATAATATAATATATAAATTATTTGCACCAATAAATTTAAGCCAAATTACCAACATTATCTACTCAAAATTTTTATACTTTATATTTGTTCGTATTGTGTTATTTATGAAAATAAATGGTACCAAATTTAGTATAAATGTTTACCAGTTAAGAAGTTTTGTTAAATTTTATTTTTTAATCGAATAATCTTCTCCATCGTTCTCAAATTCTTAATTGTTAGAAAAGTGTCTTCCTATCCAAAAGTGAGCGTAGTTTGAAAGCTGGAACTGTCGAATTCAATTTCTTTATGGGAAACCAAAATCAAAATTCACTACCTTGAATACTAGCAACATATAAAATTTATTTAAGGCTAAATAAAGGTTCCTAAATTGCAACAGAATATTCATGTATGACTTATGTGTATTTCGATTACTTGTATTCCTTATATGCGGTGAAAAAAACACAGGAATTTTACTCAAAGAGGAAAGGACAAAAAAATATTTGAATGAAAAACCCGAACCCCTATCGGAAGTAATATTAAGACATAAATTGTCAAAATTATTGTTGTCTTGTTAAAGGATATAAATTTAAATGTGTTGAAGTACGGAGGGATTTGAGTAGTTTTGTGATTGGGGGAATTAGTTTTTGAGGGCTAGAAGAACTCCCTCTATTTCTCTACTTTGAAAAACCCTGTCTCTCCCATTAGCGCGATGGAGCACCCGTCTTTTTCTTTCCCGGCCTTCTCCTTCCTCTTTCTTTTAGTTTCCCATTCTCTTTTTGCTTCTACTGCAAAATAAAGTTCCTTCCTAGTCCTTCCCATGGTCTTTCTGGTTTTCCCTCCTTGCTTTTACAAGGGTATGTCAGCCTCCTGATCAGCTTTCAATGCATTTTATTGTAGTTAGTTTGGATGTAATGGCTAGCACCATTTTATTGGGGTTAACTCCTCCTACTATCATGTTCGTGGTTGAATACTTGAATCCAGACTGATCAGTTTTTTTGTGAGATCAAGGTTCAGTTTGGATGGACAGTGTGTTTAGAAACATTGAGATTAATTACTGTAGCGATAAAATTAGATATTGTAGCAGTGAGGTTAGAAACAACGATGGGATGTATATTTGGATTCAAATGCAATTGTATGCAATGAGGTGAGAATAGAAAATGATTATTAAGGACAATAATAAATTTTATTATATATTTATTTTAATTTAAAAATAACTCAAAAGAGGTTATTTTTTGTAAGACAATTCTCCACCAGAATAAATTTACTATCACTAGAGCATAAAACACGAGCAAAAATTGAGGAGTGTGGTGCAATTCAACTATCCCGCCACACTTCACCACAGGTGTAAAAGGGAGTTGCTTCACCGTTTAAATATTTGAAAATGTTCCAACACTCAATAATGTCAAGATTTCAAAAAATATGGGATAATCTCGTTACCACCCTCTTCCCTGAATCATGTAAGATTCATCCGGGAATGTTACTCTTATTTGAATTTTACCCATCAATTTTATCATTTTCCCTAAAATCATAGGTTTATCATCTTAATTAATATATACAATGTAATTACTTTAAAGTTCTATTCATATTTGATCTTAACTCTTAAGTATTTGTAACTCGTTTCTTTATTTGTCATACAAAATTCATCTACTTATTCTCAATCTTTTTTTTTTTTTAAAAGAAGGTAAAATATACAGATATTCATTCAACTATAAAAAATTCTCATTTTAAACACCCAAAATAAAAATTTACAATTTAGACATTTATTTTAGTCACTCCCGTTAAAAACTTTAATAAAAATCTGAAATGACATTTTCAAACAACCATTAAAATGCTTTATTGACAATGGACAATGGTGTCTTCAACAACAAACCTTCTTCAACTTGCACTTTGATATTCCATCGGATTGGATCATCCATTCCTCAACACCTTGCTGTTTTTTTTCCACCCGAACAATTGAGTAGCCATTGCTGCTACATGTCCATTCATTCTTTTAAGATCATCCAACAAGGGAGCCAAGCAAAAAGCTATGGTTTCTAGACATTTTGCATATTGTCATTGCATGCAATTTCCTAAAAAAATACTCTAAACACTAAACACATTTTGATTTAGACATACATATCTTGATCAAAATAGTTTCTAGTAAAAAAAATCAAGGCAAAGTTAGAATTTATTTGTATTTGATAATGACTTTTTTACCCTCTAACTTTATAAAAAAAATTATTTTAATTTTCCATTTAATTTTTGGTCTCTTTTAACTATTGGTCTTGTATTTTTTGCCAAATCACCCAAAAATCGATAGAAAAATTAATATTTTTTAATTTTGTTGATGTAGCATACACGTGAATTGCCATATAAATGACACAGAAGCATTTAATTCATTTTTATTTTAAAAAAATATATATTTTAATATTTTTAAAATTTTAAAAGTAGTTTTATATATATTTTTTGAAAATTTTAAATTTTAAAAAGGTTAATAGAATGTTGTTGTGTCATTCATATGGCAATCAACATGTACGTAGTAATGTCAACAAATTTAAAAACTGTTAAATTTTCCATTCATTTCGGAGTGATTTGATCAAAAATACAAATTTAAAGGTTAAAAAGATGAAAAATTAAACATAGGGTGTAACACCTCTACACCCGGTTCACACGTATAAACCCGGCATAAGAGTATTACATACAATGTCAGAGAATTAAAAACGAGTATAATAAATTTTTTTCTTTCAATTCATGTAAATTTTCAAAACAATATTGATAATCTATTCATTAGGGACACCTAAGTATACCATTTGTAAATGTCATTTTTCTTCAAAGTAAATTACCTAAACTTGAGCTTCAAAAGTGATGTGATGTGATGAGAGGTCCCTTACTCGACTCTAGCTTTCCGTAGCTTTTGTACCTACGCGTTAAGCCGGTGAAGGCTTAGTAAGCACTACAAGCATAATAGATGATTATTTATTTATTGCTTAATTTTATCAAACATTTAATTACTCATGCATATGAAATTTCTAACCTTTCTTGCATGTAACATTTAACTTACCATAATTTCACCATAACACACATTCATCCTCATATTCCAATTTACCTCAACGGTAGATTTTACATTTTTATCCCTTTTTCACAACTTAGTCATTTCAATCACATTAGTTCACTTAATTATTAACATATAATTACACATACAAATATAGTACTTCTCTTTTAATGTATTTATCATTTCTTTACCTCAATGTAATAATTTGCACATTCTTTCACTTTTCACAATTTAGTCATCATAGCTTTCTTAATCACAACTCACTTAGCTTATTTATCCACTTGGCCCATAATAGACTTTTATAAAACCCATCAGATAAACGGAACAAACAGAGAGTACCGAAGTACTAAACAGAGAGCACATAAGTGCTGGGCAACAGAGAGCACACAAAGTGCTAAACAGAGAGTACACAAAGTACTGAGCACACACAATGCTAATCAGTGAGCACACACAGTGCTAATCAGAGAGCACACGAAGTGCTAAACAGAGAGCACACACAGTGCTAATCAGAGAGCGCGCTAGTGTTCCTTAATGGCATGCCACTATTATCACAATGGTTCTAACTTGTCTACATGGGCATAATCTCTCATATTCATCATTTCTCATAATTTCATATATCACATTTACATTTCTCTTCACATATACATAATCATGTATTTTTCACCTTTATTTACTCAAAGGCTTACACAATATCACCATTTTATCATATAATCAATATTCATAATTAAACACATAATATTTCACCTATATATTGTTCATCATATATATATCATCATATACCTCTTTACTCTTATTTTCACATTAATTTTCAAAGCTGTCCACTTGCGTCACAGTCACTAAATTATTTATATCGTGAGCTACAGAATTCAAAAACATAATCCGCTTCATGTTTCTGAAACTAGATTCAATCATATTTTTACCATAAAATTTCCAGAATTTTTACTTAAGCCAATTTGTACAGTAAATTCTTTCAATTTACCTCTTCTCTGCTGTCTGACAGTTTCGACCTTTCTTCACTAAAAATTATCTATCTTTTAGTACACAGATCAAATTATGTTCTAGTTTGTTTCTATTGAAAATAGACTCATTAAGGATTTATCCATATAAATTTAAGTCTCTAATAATTTTTCTATATTTTTCTATGATTTTTCAAAATCAGAACAGGGGAACTCGAATCTACTCTGACATTATTACACTAAAACTAGTATATCTCGAAATATGCAGTTCCTTTTCTTTCATTGTTTCTTCCATATGAAATTACACTCAATAAGCTTTAATTACATATATAATTTGACCCTTAACTCATTATATACAATTTTTAGTGAATTTTCGAAGTTAGTCCCCTGTTACTGTCCAAACTGTTTTGAAGTGAATTTTTCCCTTCTCATATTTCCTTTGCACTAAATTTCATTTAATCACACCTAATCACCATATTTATAACTAAACATATCATTTTACTCATTTTTATCACAATTAATCATATAATTTAAAGATAATAAATTTTCAATTTAAAATCTTGTAGTACTTACTACTCTAGTAGAAAACTTCTTTTCCCTCTTTGATCTTCTCTTTTCCTTTCTCTTCAATTGAATCATTCTCCTTCTTTTCTTTCTCTTCAATTCCATACAAAACACATATATTCACATTAAAATCATTCTAACATATCATAATCTATGTTTCTAAACCAAAACTAACATGTATTTAAAGAGGAGTTTAGCTTTCTTACCTTAATCACTTGTATTCAACACTAACTGCCATTTTCTTTCTCCTCCAAGACAAGTATGAATGCATTTCTTTTAACAATTGAATAGCTACTACACTTCTCTATCAATTTTATTCACTAATCTTGAATAAATTTGGAAGAAACTAGCTTAATTGGTTTGTCTTTGGTGAAAAAGGACTAATTTGTAAGAAAAGCAAAAGTTGAAATGGTGGAAAAATGGTGGCCAACGTGAAGCACCATGGCTGATGGCTTTTATAGCCTTTTCATCATTTCTTTTCTTCATTTCTCTAGACTTTTCTATCAATTTCTCTTTATAAAAATATCTTTCTTTAATAATGGAAAAATTGCACTTTTAGTCCTTGAGCCTTCCAACTTTACACTTTGGCCCAAAACATTGCCTCCAAAAATATCTTCCACCAAATTACTCTTTTGCCCCTCCTTAATCAATCTAATTCCCATAATGACTTATAATTCAATTTGGATAAATTACTATTTAGTCCTTCTTCCTTTCTCACACTTACTAATTAATCCTTAATTTTCTAACTATTTTCTTATTTTAGCTATATAGTCTAATTCTCAATTTTACTCTATTACTATTCCAAATCCGGTTCAAGAACGCGGATGTTACATAGGGCTAAAATGAATTTTTTACAAAATTGGAGGACCAAAAAATTATTATATCTATTTAATATATAAAATCAGTTTTTACAACCTAATCTCATAATTTAACCACAACCTTAGTTATTATTAATTGAGGAAATAAAACATTTCTTAAATTTAAATTAATTATTATAAGTAAGTGTTTGCCATTATTAATTATTTATTAGTCAAGACATTTTATAATAATTATTATTTTCTTAATATTCGTGGTTAACTTTCACTCCTAACATATTTTAATAACTTATTTCATTTATAATTAAAAATTAATTTAGTAATATATATATTTATGTAATATTCAGGGTCTATCAATTAAATAAGAAAATTTTATATTTCAAATCTAACATGCTTAATAATGTGATAAATAACTTTAAATTTCAATAATTCAATTATCATATATAATATGATTAAAGTATTCATTGACCAAGTTGTAAAATAAGATATATTTTAGGAGGGTTTTTTACCTAAATATTACAAAAAAAATAATTAATGACCAAAATAGTACCCCTAAATTATTATTTATCAAAATGATATGTTTAGTTAAGTAGAGAGACTCTAAGTGGTGGCACTAAGGAATATTTCTGACACGTTTTTTTTAATTATTATTATTATTTTTATATATTTAAAAATAAAAAAATATTATTTTATTAGTGGAGGGATTTAAAGTGGTGGCACTCAGGGTTTTTTTCAGAAAAATACGAGAAAAATACAACAAAAAAAATACCTGACACCCAGTGGAGGAACACGAAGTGACGGCACCAATGGAGGATTATTAAGTGGTGGCACTAAGGGGTGTTTTGCCACTTAGTAGCACCCCATTATACCGTGTGTGTGTGTTTGTATGGGTTTTTTAAGAGGTGTAAATTAATTTTAGTGGTTGGAGATTTTTGGTAGGTGATAAAAATTAAATAAAATAATTTTTTTTTGTTATAAAATAGGTGGGGAGGGGGGGACCAACGAAAATTGAAGGAAAAAAGAAAGAAAAAAGAGAAAGAAAGAAAGAAAGAAAAAGAAGGAAGAAGGAGAAGAAGGAGAAAAAAAAAAAAGGTAATGTGTTTATTTTTAAATTTAATTTTAAAATATTTTAATTTGTTAATTAGTAGTAGTAATGTGATTGATTTGTTATTATAATTTTATTTGTTTAATAGGTTGATTAAAAGAGTAAATTAAGAGGAGTGGAAGAAAAATAAGTTTAGTTAATATTTTAAGTATGGTTAATTTTAAAATATTTTAATTTGTTAGTTAATTTGATTATTTTAAATTTTTTGTTTTCTTTAATTTAATTTTTAGTTGATTTGTTTTTTAATGTTGTTATAGTTGGTGAGTAAATTAAGAGGAGAAGAAGAAATGCAATTATGTTATTATTAATTTACTTTAATTTAATTTTGCTAGTTAGTAATTTTATTTTGTTGTTAGTAGTAGTAAGTAAAACATATTGTTCATATTTATTGATTTAAAATTTAATAATGTTTAAATTTTGTTAGTTAGTAACTTTATTATACAGGTCATAAGATTGTTTAATAAAATATGAAAGAAAACTATTACAAGTGTTTAATAAAATAAATAATATTCCATTTTTAAGTTATAATTAAAATTAGTTACAAGTATGAAATTAAAAATTTTATTATTTTATAAAAATAAGAGAGTTTTAATAATTTACAAAAAGTTAAACCTAACTAATTAATTACCAAAATATAATATAAAAAATAATTAATTATCAAAATAATATCCCCATCATATTATTTACCAAAATAGTACAAAATAAATATTTATTTTTTATTTTGTAACATTTTAGTAAATAATGGTGTGTGGATACTATTTTGGTTTATAAATATATATTTTGTACAATTTTAGTAAATAACACATTTTGGTATTTAATTATTATTTTTGTAATAAATTGGTAAACTTATGTATTGAACTAATTGATAATTTTTTTTTAAGTTGCAGAATGACTTCATTAATTAACTCGGAACGTCCTCACATAATGAAATCAGTGAATGCGGATACACACCAAGCCAATATGAATGTAAAAAAATTATTATTCGTTCATTATGTCATTCACGATATTATTATTTGTTTACAAAATTAATTTTAGTTATACTAACTATTTTTGTAAATTAACAGGAAGAGCTCGCGTATCGTTCATTGAGGGGTCGTGCACAAGGCCTTAAATTTCCCCCTCATGAACGTCTGTTTCCGTACTTGCGGGATGCAGAATTTGGATTAGCGGCATTGATCCAAAAATTTGAGTTAAGATATGATTTAATCAGTGCATTGGTGGAGCATTGACGCCTGGAGACCCACACATTTCATCTACCTTGTGAGGAGTGCACTATGACATTAGAGGATGTTGCGATCCAACTAGGGCTACCAATCAATGGTGTACCAGTCACCGGTATTAGTTCGTTTCAAGAGTAGACAACGATGTGCATCCAATTACTAGGTCGCTCACCTAGTAATAATAATGACTTCACGTCGTTGTTATTTACATGGTTGAAGAGTAATTTTCAGCACTTACCCGAACACGCAACTGAAATAGAGGTTTCTTGGGCCGTTCGAGCCTATATTTTGCTAATGATAGGGGGCATACTCATGCTGGACGCAAATAACAATAAGATCCACTTGATGTATTTGCCCTTACTAAGAGATTTGCGAAAGATTCATGAATATAGTTGGGGATCTGCGGTGCTTGCCATGCTATATTGAGAACTTTGTCGTGCCACAAACTCTTCTTCTCGGGATATAGGTGGATGCCTAGTGCTATTGCAATCTTGGGCATTATATCAGATGCCATTCTTGGCATCCGTTAGGTACCAAACATATGTTTTTCCACTCGTTAACAGGTGATTATCATATACCCTAAATTTTAATTATTTGACATATTTCATTAATTATATTATTCTAACAATTTATTTTTTGTTTTCTTAGAAGGAAAACAAAACCGGGGATCGGGAGGCAGTACACAGTTCCCATGTATCGTTTGATGCTAGAGCAATATGCCGGGGAAGGGGTATGTTATTCATTAACATGTTAAATTATATTACTTGACTCGTGTTAATATGGTTGCATGTTAATAAATTATATTACTTTACTCTTATTAATATCTTGACATGTTATTAATTGTGCAGTTCATCTGGACCCCATATATACAGCCAGAAATTACCGCTGTTATTCCCGCCTCGATATTCCTCCACTCAAACCAATGGTGCATTAACGTACCGATAATCAATTTTCAAACAGTGGAGTCGTATGCCGGGGATCGAGTACTCCGACAGTTTGGTTGTAAACAGCCTATCCCGTAGCCGTCATTCCAATTAGGGTCTATCCATGGGATGAATAAGAAGGGGAAAGCAAATTGTGATTGAATGAGTGTGCATGAACAATATGTTTATGTGTGGAACAACCGAATGATGCGAGTGCCTCTGATGGAGTACACTCCGAATTTACAGCCATCGGTGCAGTACATGCAGTGGTTCATTGATATTGGGAAACCATATTTACGGTGCTTCATCGACGATAATTCCCCCATACATGTCTCGACAAAATCGCTCCTATCGTGTAGCCCCTGCTCCAGAGCCACAGCCAGTGCCAGAGCAACAAGAAGAAGAGGATGAAAAGGCATTGGATGACGATGATTCTTATCTTCCTGATTTTACGGGATCATCACATATGCATATCTCATCAAGCCAAGGATATCAACCTCAGTTTGACGAGTCATCACGATACTCTATTCCTCTCAGGCAAGACTCTACTCCTCCAGAGCAAACAGACCCTAATGATGATGATGAACTTGACGAGCAACCTCGACATAGACGCCGACCACCATGAAAATATACCCCGAGAACCACACCATCTAATCATGGATACTAGAATTGTATATAATAGTGTTTAAATTTGACTGTTGATGAATTATAATGATGAATTTTTTCTCAATAATGTACATATTGGCTAAAGTAAAAATTCTGAAAATTTTATGGTAAAAAGATATTTGAGTCTAATTTCAGAAACATCAAACGGATTATAATTTTGAATTCTTTACCTCAAGATATAAATAATTTAGTGACTGTGACGCAAGTGGACAACTTTGAAAATTAATGTAAAAATAAAAGTAAAAGGTATATGATGATGAACCAGGTTTAGGCCCTACTCGATCCGGATGAGTGACCAATATGATAGGTTCGTTGAGGGTAATTACGCCGATTATGCCTAGCTAGCCTACACAGTCCACACAGCTTACCGCCGTCTGTTTTCTCCATAATGTCCATTTCGTTGCGGATTCTGGTAATATGGGGACGACCTTTCGGATTCCTTCATAAACCTTTGTTCGGGATAAGCTCGAAAGTTGTCGAAGGTACCTCCCATGTGGACAAGTCAGGCAGGATGGGGAACTCATTTTCCCAAATACGTAACTTACGCTGGAGAGTGTAAACGGGGTCGATGAACTGTTCAACATTGAGCGACACTTTAGTACAAGCTGCAACGACATGCGCACAGGGATAACGAAGTGTATCAAACCTCCTGCAATCGCAGTTTATGTTTTGGAGATCAACCTCATATGACCTAGGTGGGATACTAGGTCGACGCCCAATGGTCTCAGTAACTTGAAATCGTTAAAACTGTCGTGAATATATTTCAACGTTCATCGTCCTCGCACTCTGACGTTTTGCATCCATTGCATTCCTGACAGCTTCGAAAAACACGCGACTGGCGTTCATCTGATCGATTTGTCGCATCCCTATTACTGGCATCAAGGTAGCTAGCCTATAGAACGTAGCAGAGAACACTGATGAAATCAGAAGATGTAGTATTCTCTTAAACACGCCGTTAATCGATTCTACCAGGTTGGTCGTCATTTGACCATATCTATACCCCTCATCAAAACTTTGAGACCATTGCCACGGCTCCATGGTACCTAACCACTCGCGTAGAGGCTTGTTCGTTTGACCTTCCATGTTACGCTCATGTTTGGTCATTCTTTGCCGGAATCGGTGTAGCTCTAGTTCGTACGCTGTAGGAATATTAAGAAAACATAAGTTACAGTATAAAATTAAAACCTTAAAAATATAATTTGGAACTTAATTTTTTTTACCCATTTTCACAAGTTGTCTCCGCTAGTCTGTATTCTTATATTCTCGTTGGAAGTTAGCCGCAATGTGTCGGCTGCAGTAAACCAATTTCCATGGTACACCAGTACGCCTAATGACCACAATAATACCCTTCCCTCTATCAGAGATGATGCAAATATTATCGTTATGAATCATATACCTCCGCAGGTTTCTCAGGAAGAATTCCCAAGATTTCATGTCTTCTTTGTGCACAATAGCGAATGCTATTGGGAGCACGTTTTGATTCCCGTCTTGAGCCACCGCAATTAGTAGGATCTGCGTATATTTCCCGTATAGCCACGTTCCATCTATTTGGACAAATGGCTTGCAGTGAGGAAATGCTCGAACGCAGGGATCAAACGTCCAAAATATATACTGAAAAATTCTTCTTCCTGGTTGTATGTTGTTATCTGAGCCATAATAAGGTCGTGTCACCAACTCAATCGCAGTCCCTGGCACGTACTGTCGCATTGCGGCTATCCATCATTGCAGCTCATTGTATGATGCATCCCAATCACCGAACAATTGTTTCATTGCCATCTGTTTCGTAATCCATGCTTTTCGATATGAAACCCGATAATGGAATCGTAATTGCATGTCCACAATCAATGTAGAAACCTTGATGGTCGGGTCGTCCTTAACCATTGGCATGATATGTGTGCAGATGATTCTGGAATCAAGTTTCCGGTGATCTTCTAACAAACGTGTTGAACTGCATGTGTGAGGCCCATCAATTTTTCTTATCTCCCACATCTGCGACTTCTGGATAAATGCAGCTCACACCCGCCACTTGCAACCTTCCGTCGACTTCCAGCACTCCCTAATATACAATGTCGGTTTAGACACTGCGACTTTGTAGTCTATCGACACATTCATACTATATCGCTTAATAGCAAATATGCACTCTTCTTTGGGTTCAAATTTTTGGGCCACAAACAACTCTTCACAATCTGATGCTATGGCCAATTGGTGAGTAGGTACTATTTCAAGGTATTCCGCGAACTCGGTATGTGTCGCATCGGGGTTTATAAGCGACATGTATGCCCAGGAGGATTATTGTGCATCACAATATGTGTAACTGGATTTTCGACTGGATTTTCATCGTCATTCACCCCTTCATCGTCAATATCATCTGAGACCTCATCCACATCCGGATCACTATCAATATCAACTTCATTATCAGAAGGAATACTACTATCATAAGGAATACTACTATCATATCCACCATCTTGATCTGCATCATTCTCGGGCGCAGCAGCATTAAGATCGATGTCTACCCCACGTACGATTGATTGACTTTCAATGTACGATACTGGAACCACCATACACGGAGTTGAATCTTCATTTTCTAATGGAGTTGGATCTTCATTTTCTACAGGTTCCACATAAACTAACTCAGCGAACAATTGAACCGGTGCATTTAGGTCACTTTGATTCGAACAATAAAGAGCAATCATTGTCTCCACGTCTTCATCGTCTACAAGTTCCATCTCGGTGAATTTGATGGGCTCTATCGAAACTGGAAACTTGTAGAAAAGTTTCGAGATCTTTCTACCACAACGTCTAAAATTTTTTGCACTAATCCTTGCTTTCATATCATCAATCGAGATATTTCGACGAAATCTCATTCTTTTTTGTTCCCGACATTCAAATATACATCCAACTGATGTTCTCAAAATTACTCCATCAAAATAAATGCATACAAAAAATTGATTATCCATCTTCAATAAATCTGTTAAAATTAAATAAAATTTAATAAATAAAATACGATTTTAAAAAGATATCATACTGAAATAAATTTAAAAATAAACACATTACCTTTCCTTCATTCTTCTTTCTTTCCTCTCATTCTTCCTTTCTTTCTTTCCCGTTTATTTGCTCCCCCTTTCTTATTTTATAACAATTTTTTTTTATTTAATTTTTATCACAAACCCTAAAAAGTCCCAACCACACAAATTAATTTTCACAGTTAAAATAAAATAAACACACACACACACGACACAATGGAGTGCTGTCAAGTGACAAAACACCCCTTAGTGCCGCCACTTAAAAACCCTCCATTGGTGCCGCCACTTCGTGTTCCTCCACTAGGTGTCAGGTATTTTTTTGTCGTATTTTTTTGAAAAAAAAACCCTAAGTGCCGGCACTTTAAGTCCCTCTACTAATAAAATAATATTATTTTATTTTTAAATATATAAAAATAATAAAAAAATTAAAAAAAACACGTTTCAGAAATATCTCTTAGTGTCGTCACTTAAAGTCACTCCACTTAACTAAACATACCATTTTGATAAATAATAATTTGGGAGTATCATTTTAATTATTAATTATTTTTTTTGTAATATTTGGATAAAAAACCTTATTTTAGGACGAAGATTCCTCTATATGTTGCTTTCGACCATGCATACATAGTAGGCAATACACGGGGGGGTCCTACTGACTTCTCCTGCTGCTCACGTGACTTGCCCTTTCAGTTTCTCCTCTTCAGCTTCCTTCCACACGAGTACCAGTCAAATAATTTTACAATCTTCCTGCAATAACCGTATCACTATTCTTTTTCATTTTTATGAATTATAATTATAAATAACTATTTTGCATTTCCATTTTTGGACCCATTTCATAGTGGCTTAGACCTTATTAATAAAAGGTGGAGAATGAATAATGGGCAACCACAACAACTTAAAGCAGATTACAGCACCATAGAAAACAATTTCTTCTCAAATTCTGCTTAATTCCTGTCAAATTCAACTTGACTTATAATATTATAATATTAACAAAATTTAAATCTTTAATATTATCATTTTCTTTTTTTAATTTAAATTTACTATTTTTATTTCCAATAAACTTAATTATCATATGATATTTTTTCATTGGTCAAAACTTATTACGTGATAATTTTTCATTAGCTAAAGTTGACTAATAAATTTTTTTAACAGACACAAAATAAATCAAAAATAAAAAAAATTAATATTTTAAATATCAAATTAAAACAAAAAATTTAAATACCAAAATAAATAAAAATATTTTAAGAACCAAACTGTGAATTAAACCTAAAAATGAGAACAACTTTTTAAATATTATAAAGTAGAGGAATTGAATTTAAAATTAGAGGAATGTGAATTTATATACAAATGAATTTGATTAGGGTGGACTAATGTGCAGCTTTTCTGTGAATTGCTAGTATTTACTATTTATACCCTTCACATCCTTTGCCACTCCTGCTCGTCAATAGCACTAGAAGCCCACTTTCCCATCAAAAACTGAACAGTCAGCGTTGTAATCTTAACCCAATCAACCATGATAGTTGGTGATACCGGTAGCTATCTACCGTTCCGGTCTTAAGTTAGTATTAAATAATTTATAATAATGGTGTATTTTAATTCATTTCGATCAAAAAACAGTTTGTACCAATATATGTCGGCTTGTATTAAATTATTCAAAATTTGATATTTTAGACTAAATTTTTATTTTTTATCTTAATTATTTTTATTTTTGTAATTATATTTAAAATTAAAAATAATTAAATTAAATTATTGAACTAAATTAATAATTTTAAAATTTATATTTGTATACAAATATATTTATACATATTTAAGCTATATATGTATATCTTATATGTTACGAGGTCTTTAAAAATAGTTTTAGGTGACATTTAAAACGATAGGTGGATAGTGTATTTACCTGACACATTAATATTTTATTTATTAAACTAATATAGGCCCAATAATTTAAAACACATTTTAATATTATACAATTATTTAAAAATAATCTAATATTTAAATAAAAAATTAAATTTAGAAGTTAAATAATAATTCAATACATTAAAATGTATAATGAAAATATAGTTTAAACATTAAAACTTTTTTAATTTAGCAATAAAATAATTTATTTACTTTTTATAACAGTTAAGATTATTAAGATTAAGATTAAAATTAAAATTAAAAATTGATTAAAATAAAATTTAGTTAAAAATCTGCTTAACATTAAAATCTGTTTCTTTTTGCATCGTTCGGGAACTTTATTTTTTTGCTTGATTGAAGTCCATTGTTGCGGTCGATTGCGTTAGTTGTTGTTACGGAATCAAGTGTTGTACTTCGGTGCGAATTCGGGTTGATAACTGTAAAGTTTTCTGTGCTTTCTCGATCGTTATGGGATTTTCAAGGTTTGTTGTATGAACTTGGGGAAGTGTGAATACTAAACTGTTAACTTTATTTTGGTGTTTTAGGAGAGGGTCGGGAAGCGTCTAACGTTCCTCGCACTGATTAAAATGGTTTTAACTTCGTCCTTTTGTGGTAAGTGGATTTTGGTTATCAATTGAACTTGATGAATTATTGATTGTGTTTAGGATGAGTTAAGACTTGTTGTTGAAATGAATGTTGATTTAGATATGGAAAGCGTACTACGAGACTCCTTATCGTCAATTACAGGTAAGGTATCAACCCCTTTGTGTTTCATGCTGTTTTATGCAAATTGTACCAGGTTTTAGTTGTTGCTCGAAGGCACAAGGGTAGACACACACTCGTGTGTCTAGGTCGTGTGCCATATAAATATGAAACAATGGGTTACACGGTCTGGGAACACGAGCATGTGTCTAGGCCGTGTGCCATATAAACTAGAAACAGTGACTTACACGGTTTAGGCACACGGGCGTGTTGTAGATCGTGTGGATATTCTAAGTTGTGAACCAGAAAGAGTGAGTTACACGATCTAGGCACATGGGCGTGTGCTAGACTGTGTGACCACTCTGTGTTTTTTGGAGATGGAAACAGTGAGTTACACGGTCTAGATCGTGTGGATATTCTAAGTTGTGAACCAGAAATAGTGAGTTACACGGTCTGGGCACACGGGCGTGTGCTAGACTGTGTGACCACTCTGTGTTTTTTGGAGATGAAAACAGTGAGTTACACGGTTTGAACACACGGGTGTGTGCATGACCGTGTGACATGCACGGGCTATTACACGGCTGTGTGTTAGACAGTGTGCAGTGTAAATTTGGATTTGAGCATGTGTATGTGACCTTAAATTGACTGTTTAATTGGAATGACTTGTGCCAAACTATGAAGGTTAGTACTTGGGAACGTGAAGTGATATGGGGCATGTAATGGTATGTGTGGGTACTACCGACGTGAACGGTAAAGTGAACTGTAATGATGGAATTGTACAGTGATCTAGCCACTTGGGTGTGCTATCATAGAATCGGCAGTGATACTGTGAACACTGCGATACTATTACTGGCATAGTGGTGACACTGTGAACATCGAATTACTGTTATTGTACTAACAATGATACTGAGAACACTGCTAGGCTATTGGTTAATTGTTACACCGTTATCTTATTAATTGAAGTTCATGGGTTGAATTGTAGTATTGTAAGAAGGTGTTTTAATTGTGCTAATGTTTTGCTGATTAATAATGAGTCTCACGCAGTATGGTTTGATGTTGTTTCAGGGTCTTCTCATGCTTGAAGGACGACGTTATGGAAGCTCGATCACTTTGTAGGTTCTTTAAGATGTTGTCTTTGGGTAGTTAGTTTAACCATGTTAGGAACTAGTGTTTGACTTTGGTTGTTGGATGAATTATGCAGGAACTAATACTTGGAATTGAGATTTATATATGCTTTAATATCTATGGGATTGAACCTTTGATATCGTTGCACTATTATTGTTGGACTTAGATGTGTACGGTTATCGTTATGCATGCGTGAATGTTTTACTTTGAGATGTGGTGCTTTAAGTCTGATTGTTTTATTTAGGCTGGGTTTAAGGTGTTACAAATATCAAGATAAAAAATAGTAAATCTATTAGTACAGTATTGACTACCTTGCAATTAACACTACTTTTGATGGAAAACAATTATCTATTTGATTAATCGAATCAAATTACTATTAATTAGGATAAACTACCTAGTTAGCCACCTAACTTTTAAGGTGCATTTATTTTGGTCATTAAAAATTAAAACATTTGCAATTCCATCACCCAATTTTAAGGCGTTTTCATTTTAGTCACACAAGTGTTAAATCTCTAACGATAATTAATTGTACACGCCACATCATATTTGCATTTTCATTTTGGTCATCAAACTTTTAGGTCACTTTCATTTTGATCAATAAAAAAAATTAATAGAGATGGAAAAAAATATTAATGATTAAAGTGAAAACATGGTAGAAATTGCATTATAAATTTATCAAATTTATTAAAAAATTTTATTCCTTGACAGTGTCAACTGCTTTGTTACTATTATATTAAAATTAATTAATTGAATCTTTTTTAAAATTTTAAATTTGATTTTATGTTTCCAAATTAAAATCAACTCAAATGTCTCATATTTAATAATTGTTTATGACACACAAATTTCTTTAAATTATATGATATTGAATATTCCATGCTAATCTAAAAATAAAAAGAATTATTGTAATTAATTAAATTAATTAATTTTATTTTTCATGTCAAACAAAACTTATAATTGTTTTCATCACTACCCAAATGAATAATAAACAATTAATTAAAGGATTTTATCATTTGCTTTTAGTTTAGTATAGAAATTCGAGATTATAAACTAAAAATTAAGTTTTATAGACAATTATTAAATATGAGTTATTTGAGTTGATTTCTTTAAAAATAATTTAGAAATATAAAATAAAAATTAAAAATTTAAAAAAGATATTAAATTAATTAGTTTCAATATTATAGTAACAAATAGGTTGACATCATTGAACCCATATGATAGCGTGATGGCTAAAGGTGTTCATCGCTCTAGGTGTGACATGGGTTTGAGTTGCGCTAGTCGCGTTAGTTGTTTCAACTTTACTTTGTTATTGTAATTCACCCAAAAAAAAAAGGTTGACATCAAGGTATAAATAAAGTTTCAACAACTTATTTAATTTATTTTGATGTTTTGAATTTTAAAATTTTAATATTAAATTTTTTTAAAAATTTTGGCAATGGAATAAACAAGTGCAATTTGATAATTTTTTTTATGTATTATTTTAATTTATACAACTTTTTCAATTTAATCATTGATTTTTTTAACTCCGATCAATACTTAAAAAATATATTTTTCTTGGTGGCCAAAATAAAAGTGACCTAGAAGTTAGGTGACTAGAATGAAAGTATAATCATGATGTGGTGTGTTGTTAGATATTTAACGTTTGGGTGACTAAAATGAAAACACCCTAAAATTGCAATGCTTTCATTTTAAGTGACCAAATTAAAACTCTCTAAAATTAAACCAATAATTTTAGTGATCATTTGTGACCAAAAACAAAAATTTACTAATAATTGGATGATCAACGATGTATTTGAGGAATAGTGATCACTCAACTCATGTAATGTTTTGGTCATTCCTCCTTTAACTAATTAAAGGACAAAACTAGCTATTAAGCCTATAAGCTACTGTATCGTGTCATCAATTCATTAGCAATTATTTTGTAATTTTTTGTAATTGAGTAATCGAATAGGCAACTTATTAACAGTGTAGCTTATCTGAATATTTGAGGAATTATAACTATCCACATTTAACAAGTTAATTGAGGGATGACATAAATGAGTAATTTGGAATAATTAAGTGACTAGCATGCATAATTTGTAATATTATTTTCTCATAGGGTTTCTCCCTTCACTTTAGCCTCTTTGAGGTTGTGTCATTGACCTCTTGATCTCTAATGCCCCGTGTCTTTATTCTCTTCCACTTTTTGTTCTGATCTATTTTTCATTCTCTTCATCTTCCACCCCTACCTTCCCCCCTCCTCATCCTCCTCCTCCCCCTTCCTTGTATTTTCCCTTTATTTGTTTGGTTGTTCGGAAGAATAATAAAAAGATGTTGGCGGAGGTTTTTCTTGGGTTGGGTTTCACCCCCCTATGTTGTTAGGTTTGCTCTCTCTGCTCTTCTTTGCTAGTGAATCTTCGAATTCAGTGTTCAATATTCATCAATCATAATGGATTGACTTTGTGGTGAAGGTGGTCCGGTAGTGCTTGCATGATCCATTTTTTATATGCTCTTCTAGATACTGTTTTTATGTTTTGTATATATATTTTTTCTTTTTGCCATGTTTTTTTCATGCGTCTCACTGTAGTTGGGTATGAAGGTTTGATTGATGCCTACTTAATGTTCGGTTTGATCTGGTTTCTTGTATGTTGACATCCATTTTTTAACACGATTATTGCGCCTTTTTTTTTTGAGGGAGCCAATTTTTCATACCCTTGTGGCTGCTCGTGAAGTTTTTCTCGGCCATTTGATTTGGGGTACGTCTTCTTCTTAGATCTTTCAGTTAGAGGATACTCATCCGCTTCCGACATTACCATCGCTTTTCCGCATAGAAGATGAAATGCATGAATGATAACAAGAACGTAATTCTCCCATTTTGACTAAGCCCTATCAGTAATAGTATATCTTCTAATATTATTGTTGCTTCTTTACATAGGAGATGAAATGCACGGAGTGATGGCAAGAAAGTAAATCTCCCAATTTAACTAAACTTTATCAGTGACACTATATCTTCTAATAGTATCGTCGTTTCTTTACGTAGAAGATGAAACACATGGAATGATAACAAAAAAGTAACTCTCTCAATAACATTATATCTTCTAACATTGTTGTTGCTTTTTTTATGTAAGAGATAAAACGCATGAAATGATGACAATAAAGTAACTCTCCCAATTTAGTTAGGGTGTTAGAAATCAACCTATTGGTTGGGGAATAATTCTATCATCAGTGAGACACACACTCATATAAGTTGTGCCACAGTTATTTTTACACATTGGTATTTAAATTCTTTTTTATCTATTTTAATACTTAAATTTTTTTTTGGACATTAAACTTTTTTTTGGGCATCTGTTTATTTTAAACTTGTGAAAAACCAATAAATATTTAAAAAAAATAGAATGAAAAGGATAATTTAATTACAAATGAGATTAAAAAAATTAGGTGCTAAAAGTGAAAAAAAATTGCAATTCATCAACCGAATTGTTGTATAAGGCTTACAAAAATTACACTTTAATAAAACCGATAAATTACACTATTAGCAACCGAACCATTAGTGTATTTTTGTTCTGACCACTAATCTATAAAACATTCAATTTTGTCTCTCAGGCTTTTGATCATTTTTGTTTTGATCACTTGGTGCTAAATAATTAGCAATGATGATGATGGGGTTTTTTAAATTGATATAATAACACATTTAATCTTCGACATTTATATTTTCTATTAAATTTATCATCATTCTAATAATTCAATAAATTTAATTTTTTATATTTACAAATTCTATTAAATTGGTCCTTAAATGCATCCATAGTTTAAGAACTAAATAAAAATATAACTATAAATTTTAAATTATGAATATGTATTTAAAAATTAAAATGTGAAAAATTAAATTTATTAATTTATTTAAAAATAAAATTAAGTTAATAAAATATGTAAATATTGAAAATTAACTATTTTATTATGTCAAATAAAAGGGTCATACTGATATCATTTAATTAACTATTTAAAGACAGAGATTAAAATAAAAACAATCGATAATATTAGAGTTGGATGACTAATAAATCTTTTCCAGTGACCCATCCATTTTCATAAAAAATCATTGATAAGTATATTTACAATTTTTTTCCTTTAATCGCAATAAATATAAACCATATGCTTTTTTTTCCATCAATATTTATTTTCTTCCTGTCATGGAATAAATGTAAAATATAAGATATTGTTGTGGTATAAACAAATCTGATATTTCGTATTTTCATTTTATAGATGTTATATTTCCCTTAATTTTCTAACTTGCTTGAATGATCTGGTCCCCTTGGGCTTGGTCCTCGACTCCTTCGTCCCCACTGATAAGTCCACCGGGTGTAGCCGGTAATGCCGGTTGTTTCAGTGGGTTAGGAATTGACCGCGGTTTAAATGATTGCCATTGCCTCTTCACAGACCGAGACCAGAAAGAAAAAACCAGAGAGAAAGAAAGAAAGAGAGATAAAAGCTTTATTTTTATTTGCAAATTTCTTTTTTTTTTCTTTTGAAGAGTGTACGAGCTCTGATATCTGCTGCAATTTATACAGGTTGATGAGAAGGAGATTAGAGGCTGAGCAGTGAGTTGTTGGTGTTTTGGCAGGAGGAAAGAGGAAGTGTGACAGCGACTAGAGATAAAATGTGGAAAGAAAGAGAGAGAGAGAGAGAAATAAGAATTGGTTGACTGATGCATAAATCAAGAAGATTGGTGTTGAATTGAGGCAGATATATGCTTGTTTTGGTGGCTTTGATCAGAGTCTCAGGGGAAGTTGGGGGTTTTACTAGAGTGGTGATGGTGGATTGAGTTGAATTCGAGTTAGGGTTTATAGTTTAAGGAATTTGAGACTATTAGATGAAAGATCCGAGCTGAAAACATTTGGGGGAGAAATGACAGCTTCGGAGGTACCAATGAAAGGAAATTGTGTTAACGGAAGAGGAGGAGAAAGCTTTTCTTCTGGTTATATTGAGTCAATGGATGCTAGGAAGACCATGGAAGGGCAAGATGGTCATTCCACTCATCAAGCTGCCATCAGAGGTATAATCTCTTCTTCCGTTTCTGCCTTTCTTCGGGTTCTAAGATATTTGGTGTTTTTTTTGCCGTTTTATGTTTATTTGGGTTCCGTCTCGTGTCTGGAAAATGTAGACCCTGAAACAGCGCTGTATACGGAGCTATGGCATGCATGTGCCGGACCGCTGGTGACCGTCCCTCGCGAAGGAGAGCGCGTGTTCTACTTTCCTCAAGGTCACATAGAACAGGTTTCTCTTCTACCCCTATTTTCTCTTCTTTTGTTTCGTGTTAATGTTAAATTTTCTTTGTTGGTGAATGAATGTGATTACTGAAGTGGTTCTTTCCATTTCCTCTCTCTTTTTCTGAGTTTGCTTATTATTAATCTCGAAGTTTGTGGTGAATCAGGTTGAGGCGTCTACTAATCAGGTTTCAGACCAGCACATGCCAGTGTATAATCTTCCATCCAAGATCCTTTGTCGGGTGATCAACGTTCAACTAAAGGTAACTTGCACCTTTATTGCAATTTGTATGGGTTTCTCTTGTCTATGGGGTTTAGTTTTGCTAACGAGACTAATATCCTTTTGCTGTTAACTATTTAGGCTGAACCAGATACGGATGAGGTTTTTGCACAAGTGACTCTACTTCCTGAACCTACTGTAAGCTTTGGTCTCTATTTTTTTTCTTTTGTAATAATCAAAATTTGATGAGAGGTTGAATTTCTCATGAGTTTGTTCTTTGCCTTACCTGTATTTTAGCAGCAAGATGAGAATACCGTGGACAAGGAGTCTCCCGTTCCTCAACCACCAAGGTTCCATGTTCATTCCTTTTGCAAGACCTTGACTGCCTCAGATACAAGCACCCATGGTGGGTTTTCCGTTCTCAGGCGGCATGCGGATGAATGTCTTCCTCCATTGGTTTGTGTCTATTTGCTGCAGATGTACAAGTTCCTTTTCTTCTTTCCTATGTGATAATTTGGTTGTGATTTATTTGAGCTTGTTTAACAGGACATGTCACGGCAACCTCCAACCCAAGAGTTGGTTGCTAAGGATTTGCATGGAAATGAGTGGCGATTCCGACATATCTTCAGAGGTAATACTTTTAAATGTTGTTGGTTTTCATGCATTTACACACACTAAACAATGGAATTCAAGGAGTCTGATCATGAAATGTTTGTACAAGTGCAAACTAATATATTTATTTTTTACTTGGTTCTGTTCTCATTATTATATGTTAAATATAATTTGGTTCATTTGTTTATGGGCATACCAGGTCAACCACGAAGGCACTTGCTTCAAAGTGGTTGGAGTGTATTTGTTAGCTCCAAGAGGCTTGTTGCAGGGGATGCGTTTATATTTTTAAGGTTTGCCTGTTTCCTTTTGCCCTGAATTTTGGTGTTTTAAATTGATTTCGTTGTACGAGCTTGGGAAATAATATGGAAATGGTGTGCGACTGTAGAGGTGAGAATGGAGAATTGCGTGTTGGTGTACGACGTGCAATTAGACAGCAGGGCAATGTTCCTTCGTCAGTAATATCAAGTCATAGCATGCATCTTGGTGTGCTTGCAACAGCATGGCATGCCTTCACAACAAAAACCATTTTCACAGTGTATTACAAACCTAGGTATGTAGATCTTGCTTCCTCTTTGATATGCATGTCGTTTTTCCCAGATTAATATGCTAAAGCTCTTTAAATTGGCCACTGAGGAATTTTCAACTCTAATGTTGCTATTTGGTCAAAGGGTTATTTTATCTTCTTGTATTTACCCTTGGAAATGTTCTGTTGTAGGACAAGTCCGGCTGAGTTTATTGTTCCATTTGGTCAGTACATGGAGTCATTAAAGAATAATTACTCAATAGGTATGAGGTTTAAAATGAGGTTTGAAGGGGAAGAAGCTCCTGAACAGAGGTATAGCTTGTGTCTTCCTTTCTATGCGAGGATACTACATCCTTATGTGCAGCAGTTTTCAACTTGTTATGGGAGCAAGCTGAGGGCTTTTGTTTTTTTTATTGCAGGTTTACTGGAACAGTAGTCGGGATTGAGGATGCTGATCCTAAAAGGTGGCAGGATTCCAAATGGAGATGTCTCAAGGTAATTTGACATTTTTAGAGATCTGAACAAATGGTAGAATGTCTTAAGTTGTCTGGAATTTTAAAATGATGTTCTAATCTCCATTACAGGTGCGATGGGATGAGACGTCTTCCATATCTCGTCCGGAGAGAGTTTCTCATTGGAAAATTGAACCTGCTTTGGCTCCTCCTGCCTTGAATCCCCTATCAATGCCCAGGACAAAAAGGCCTCGATCCCATGCAGTACCTTCATCCCCTGATTCCTCTGTGCTTACTAGGGAAGGTAGTTTCTTAAAGAAGTAACTGTTCAATAATATGTTTTCATGTAATACTTCATCTAGAAAGATCTGTTCATTTTCTTGGTTCATCCAAAGTTACTATAGACCCTTCTTCAGCTAGTGGGTTGTCGAGGGCCTTCAAAGGCCAAGAATTCCCTACCTTGAGAGGCAACTTTGCTGAGAGTATTGAGTCGGACACTGCTGAAAAGTCGGTGAGGTGGCCACCTTCTGTAGATGATAAGAACAATGATGTGGTTTCTGCTTCAAGAAGATTTGCGTCAGAGAATTGGATGTACTCTGGGAGGCATGAACGAACATGCACAGATCTGCTCTCGGGGTTTGGGTCAAATGCTGAGTCCTTGTATGGATACTGTTCATCCTTGGTTGATCAAACTTTAGTGGTTGGTAATTCAACGAGAAAACAATCACTAGATCAAGAAGGGAAGCTTGGCTCTTGGTGCCTCATGCCCTCTGGTCTGTCACTCAAGTTGGCAGAGACGAATGCAAAGTCTCCACTACAAGGTTCTGATGTGCCTTATCAAATGCAAGGAAATGGTAGATGTAGTGGTTTTGGTGACTATCCTATCCTTCAAGGTCATAGGATTGAACACTCACATGGAAACTGGTTGATGCCTCCCCCTACTTCATCTCATTACGAAAGCAATCCAGTCCGATCAAGAGATTTAATGCCCAAAACATCATTCGTACAAGGGCATGAGAACGGAAAATATAGAGAAGGAAATTGCAGACTCTTTGGTATTCCTCTCATTAGGAATTCTGTTGCATCAGAGCCCACAGTCTCTCATACTAATGCCTTGAATAAGCCTGTGGCTCATATGCAAGCTGCATCCTTCCAATTTCTTGAATTTGAGTCTGCTCAAAAGTCTGAAAAGTTGAAGGTCTTGCAATTGGCAGAGGTTGAGGACCTGTCTAATTATAACGAGCAGGAGAAACAGCCTTATACAAGAGAGATTCAAAGCAAACCTTCTAGTGCCTCAACTAGGAGTTGTACCAAGGTTGTTTAATCTCTCTTCATTGTCTTGACATTGCACACTTTCTGTAATGAAATCTATAAGGAACTTGGTCTGTCTATTTCTGTTTTCAGGTTCACAAGCAGGGGATTGCTCTTGGTAGGTTGGTGGACCTTACTAAGTTCAATGACTATGATGAACTGATTGCTGAGTTGGATGGATTATTTGAATTTAAAGGAGAGTTAATGGCCCCCAAGAAGAATTGGCTTGTTGTTTATACTGATGATGAGGGCGATATGATGCTTGTTGGAGATGATCCCTGGCAGTAAGGATTCATACATTGATTCTAATACATATTCAGTTATTTAATGCATTGGATTTCTTGCGCATGATTGTATTGTTGTTTATGTAATAGGGAATTTTGTGCCATGGTTCGCAAGATTGGTATCTACACTAGAGAGGAGGTCCAGAAGATGAAGCCAGGATCGTTGAGTTCAAAGGGTGAGGACAATTCAGTTTCCGCAGGAGGCGAAGACGGAAAGGAAACGATGTGTCCATCAGCATCTAGTGCAGAGAATTGTTAAGTGTGGATGGTTGGTCTCGTTTTTGCTTTTGGTTATACCTTGTTCCAGCATTCATAAACTTGATACACACCAAGTAACATGGCCTGTTTGATATTTCTTTCAGCTTTCTGTTAAGAGGCACAAGGAGTGGTATGCTATAGTGACATTGCAAATGGTTAGAACATGGATCGGTTTGATCAGATGTAGATGATGGCAGGAATAGTATAGTCGATTTTTGCACATGTTGTGAAGGTAATAGTGTTAGATGTACTCTCTATATAACATAAATTATGTAAAACCCGAATCAATCAGAGTGCCCTTTTTTTCTCCCCTGTACAGAGGTAGTCATACCTTCGTATTTGGATATGTGAATGTAAGTTAAATACATAATCTAATGTTTCAATTCAGCGTATCATTGGTAAAATGCCTGAATTATACTTTGCTCTTTTCAGAATCCTTGGATATGGTTCTGCTTTTTGCTATTGTATTGGTTTTAGGGTTAGAAATAATAGATATTAGATCCATTTTACACCTCTAATCCTCAATTGGGTCAGGAAGGAGCTAGTAAGGTTGATAAACTAGTCAAAGTATTAAAATATGGAGAATGAAGCAACATGGCATGTGGCATGTAATGAAGGTTCCTTAGACGGGGACAAAATGATCGGGTTTAATTTTCACACTTACCGTGCAGCCGAAAAGGTCATCAACCTTTATTCGAAAAAGAAAGAAAATGCAGTAACCTGTCCAGGATCCTTCAATATCGTAGGATCCCACGTGCCAACTCAGTTTAGCATGTTGTCACTGGGACTGGGTCCCTCCCGCTTTTTTCTCCCTTCAATTCTCTCCCGCGTAACCTTATTATGACGAAGCCCACTAAAACGATGTCATCTTGCTCAATCATGATAATTTCAACACCATTTCAACTCCAGTCTCTCTCTCTATCTCGACTAAATCCCACCTGATTCTCCGCCCAAAATCTAGCTCCCATTTTAAAGAAGAAAATAATAAATAAACACTAAATATAAGTAAAGTGATGGATCAACGGAGGACAGAAAGTCCGGTATACAGCCGGTAGTGGAGTGGATCCAGCAGCTCGGGCTCGTCGTCTCCAGCGCATCCTCTTTCGCGGTTACAGCCCGGTGCTGCCAGTGGTCTTTCTACCATCAAACACACACAAAATGTTGCCGCCAAAGTCGCCGCTCAACGACTCGCTCAAGTCATGGCTTTGCAGACCCCCGACGATGATGAGGAAGATGATGATCTAGGGTTCAGGTTTGGTGGTCCTCCTATACCTCCTACCTTCTCCAATAATGGCTTAAACCGCAGTACTTCTCCAGCGATCTCTCTCACCCGGCCTAATAGATCTCCGTCCCCTGCGGTAGTAGCTTTGAATTGAAGTGAATTAGGGAGGCTTTTTCTCTCTCTTTTTTATGTATCTGAATTTTTTATCTGATATGGCGTTTTTGGTAATTTTGATTAGTTAGGTCGGAATTTTGTAGAGCATGCGTCTTCCTTGCGTTCCACATCCGCAGGGAGGCCAGCAATGGCAATGCGGGCAACCACGCCAAATTTGATACTGCCTAATAGTACTTCAGTTCGCACGCCAGTTACTATACCTCTGATTGATCCTCCTAATCGAAGTAGGGACAAAAGGTTAGCGTTAATGAATTTTATTGCTTAGGAATATATTTTGAATTTATAGATGCTTAATATAAAAGGTTAATATTGTAGTTCATGTAAATATTAATGTATTTAAATAAGCCTATTTATAGTTATTATTATTATTATTATTTTAATTAAAATGTTATTTTCCATCTGCTTTTAGCCAATTTCGTAAATGGTATGCTACATATTCTGTTTCATTTGTAAGAGAAGATAGGAGAATGGTGTGTTTAACGTGGTGGCATCTGAAGAAGTGAGGAGAGAAATAAACAATTCAAATTAGTATTCTAATAGAAGGAAATTTTAAATTTATATTTAATACTCAATATAATAACTAGTTAGTAAGATGGCAACCAATTGCTAGATAGTGAGGTAACAAAAAGACCAACTGAACCAACTGTTTAATCTATTAGCATAGTTGGCAAAAACATATCAGGTCAAAGCAGCCTCTTGCAATTGCAGTTTATTTATTCACATTTGCACCAATTATTTTGTTGTTGGAATCATGTTCCTCTCTATATGCACTTAAATTATTGTATCTTTGGACAATGCAACTGCTACACTAATATATCTTCTACCATACTTTACACATCTGTTTTTATCCTATTAAAAGTATTTGGGATGATAATGCTCACTGAATACCTAGACTAAACCATGTCGTATAGATTTTCAAAGAACAATCCTTAATACTTCATATTAATACTTGATTAAAAATGTAATGCTCTTCTTTTATGCCTTACATATTCTATCATATAATTTTGTTCTTAGTTTGATCACTTGATGTCTATACTTAATATCTGATTTGCAAATGATCTCTATCTCTTAAAAGAAATCCTTATCAGATAATTTTTTTTTTTTTTTTTGGTATATTTGGTTTAAAAAATACTGTGATCCAAACCCTCAAAAGTCGTACTAGAGCCAGCCCTAGATCTTAGGGTGTCATGCCATGATTTTTTGTTTATGGTTTATCTATCTTTTGGAAAATATGCTTAAGCCTAAATTCAAATGCTGTTTTTGCTATATAAATTTTCATTTCCCTTAGTAGATTACCTAATCAAGTAGTTTATCCTTATTTTTTGTGCCTAATTTCTTCATTACCCCTATTTTATGAAACCAATTCAAAGTACTGTTTTCTTCATACTCAAGTTTTTATGAATTGCCAAATGACAATTTGAATCAATTTGAATATATTTCAGTTGAATTTAAAATCTTATTCTTGCAGCAGTTAGTTTGAAGCTAATGCATGCTATGTTGCAGCTTGATATGCTACAAGAAGAGAATGAGAATCTACTTGATAAGGTGAGCCTTTATCATTACTGTTGTGTTATCTGCAACATGTAGCATTTATGCCTGCGTATGCTATACAGCTTCGTTCTGCTGAAGAAAGACTCGAGGAAGCTTAAGCAAGAGCTAGGGAGCTTGAGAAGCAGGTCCGTTTTTCTTTTTCTTTGGCTGCAAGATCTTCTCCCCCTGTTTGGTACATAGTGGATGACTTATCCTATCAAAATATGTAGCATCATCTGAGTTGTTTCATCAAATACTTCTACTATATGAAGCACAGTTGTTGATTCGGGACACTTTCGTGATTTAGACATGATGGAACGTTCATAAATACATATGGGTTATGCTTTAGCTGTCTTTCCTTAAATTATCACATATCCTGTAGCTTCTAGAGCTGCATATTTGTCGAAGGGTTTAGCTTAGCAGTATGTATCAGGTGAAATTAGTAGCATAGATCATATACACTTATTACAACTTGATATCTCCAAGTTTTCAAGTTATTTGTTTACATTCTTTGTTTCTGATATTTGAGCCATACTGGGTTGTGTATGAGGTGACATTGAGATAAATCCCTTCAATAGGCACATACGTGAAGAAGCATACTCAGGTCCTCTTGTTAAACGTATATGTAACTTTTGAACATGTTGTGATTTTGAGATACAAGTAAGTTAAGCATATGATTTGTGACACTGGCTTAAATGGCTATTGGCTAAATATTGGCCAATCATTAGTTACTGCATTATAAACCTGCTTACTTGTTAAGTTCTATGTTAATAGGTTGCTTCCTTAGGAGAAGGTGTATCTCTGGAAGCTAAATTATTAAGTAGGTAAGTGTGAGTATTTTTCATTTGCTAGTTGCATTATTATAATCACTATATAATTCGTGTGGACTTTTTGCAGGAAGGAAGCAGCTTTGCGTCAAAGAGAGGTACACTTGTAGAGTCTAAACATAGTTGGACCAGGTTAATCTTTCTTGTTTTCATTTCTCTTCCCACTTATGAATTAAATATTATGCATATCCCATTTTAGATGTTTTCCTGGAACAACAATATCAGATATATCCAGAATTGCTAATTTTTGTTTTTTGTTACTTTATTTAATCTGTAAAACATTGTTTCTGTTAAAAGGGAAGTTAAAATGTTCTGCAGGCTGCTCTTAAGGCTGCCAAACAGACAAAAGATGGTAGAGAGGAGGAGATTGCGGCCCTTCGTTCAGAACTTGAGGTAAAGTGTGCAATTACGCTGGTGCAAAGGAGTGTGTTGATGCAGAAACTAATTCTGTAACTTTATTTTGTTCAGAATTTGAAGGATGGGGCTGCTAAAGCTGTTGAACAGCTCAATGAAGCAGAATCTGAAACAAAAGCCCTTCGCTCAATGACACAAAGAATGATTTTGACTCAGGAAGAGATGGTTTGTCCATTCAAGTTCAATGCACTTCTTTTCTGCATGCTTAAATACTAATTTTCAATAAATCTATTTTGTAGGAGGAAGTTGTCCTAAAGAGATGTTGGCTTGCTCGTTACTGGGGATTGGCTGTACAGCATGGTAATCAACTCTCACGTTCTTCTCTAGCTAGGAACTAATTTACATCTTAATTGCACTAAATAATATGCATAAAAATAATATTTTGGTCCCTAGACCTTTGATGTAATGCACCTTTAGTGTAGAATTTTGAACATTCATAAGATTCATGAAGTTCAAGGATCTTGTTGTATGTGCAACTTGATCAGTTAGTCTTTTTCTGGACCGAAGATAATGTGTTAGTAGTGAATTTACATTCTACTTTTGTGGTAGATTGTTGATATCAACTTTGCTATTGTTCTTTTGCTGGTCAGTGTTATCATCCCCGTAGCAATGCTTAGCCTTTTTATTTTGTTCCCTTGGTGATGGAGTTTGCATTTTTCACTCCTGCAGTATTGATTCATAGTCTTTTTATTGTTTATTAACCTGAGGATTTGCTTTTTCTGCTATTGCTACTGGATTTTCCAGGCATATGTGCAGATATAGCAGTGTCAAAGCATGAATACTGGTCGGCATTGGCTCCTCTTCCAGTTGAAGTTGTTGTCTCAGCTGGACAAAAGGCTAAAGAGGAGGCCTGGGATAAAGGCTAGTTCATTTTCTGACTACATCCCGTTTACTCCTTTCTTTTTAATATATATATTATTTTGACCTATTAAATTTTAGAACTATTACAGGTGGTGGACATTCAGACCGGAGTAAAATTGTCCGGATCTGAATGATCTGACTGGAGAAGGAAATATTGAGAGTATGCTTTCAGTTGAAATGGGCCTTGGGGAATTAGCATCTTTGAAGGTTGATTTTTTTTTAATCAAAATTAAATATTAATTTTTTTCTGATATGTTTGCATGTCATTTGGTATACTTTTCCTGGATGTTTTACATCCCTTTTTATAAATTTGTGTGTCACCTCTATGATGGTTTATGCCTTGCACATTAACTTCTAAAAATTTTAGTAGTAATACTTCTTTCCCTCCATTCCTTATTTATATGAATTTCTATTTTATTATTACTTATGTATTTCATCTGAACTTTTTGGTGTACCACTTCATTTTTCTTTTTTTAATTTCACGCTCAATACTGCTTTCAGGTTGAAGATGCTGTTGTACAGGCATTAGGCAGGCATAGGCGACTTGGTTTGCTTCATCAATCCATCTCAGGTTTGCTTTTTCTCTCTGGAAGTTTTTAATGAGTAATCAATTTAGTTCAATGTACTTAATGTATTTATGTTTTGCCCCAATTTAACTCCTTAAAGGATGCCAAAATTTTCATTTACTTTTATATGAACTACTTTGCCACCAATTCTTCAACTTCTACAATTCCATCTGTTAGAAACAAGTTAGATAGTGATATCTGCAAAATCTTTATCCTTTTTTATTTGATTTTCAGATTCAAAGTCACCAGGTGATCCCAAGTTTATAGATGCATTTGGTAAGAGACTTTTTATCTGTCTTTATTCACTATTCTATCTTATAGCAAGTTTTCATGTTGATTTTAGAAAACACTGGCCTGAATTATTTTAAAAAGATTCTGTGTTGTTTTTGTTTTTGATTTATTTAAATATATCTATTTTTGCCTTTCAACTGCAGAACTAAGTGAAGATGTTCTTTTCAAAGAGGTTTGTCACTTTCTTCATTTTAATATTTTGCATGCCAGTCATATGTGAGACTTCAATGCAAAATTTATTTCTTAGCCTTTTGCTTTCTATTATCTGTTGTTAGATCACAGTTAATTCATATAAATCAATTTCTTAGTTTTTTTTTCTTCTTCCTTTAATTAACCCTCCTCACTATGTGTCTCTCTTGCTTAATCCTTCCTTTCTGGATCTAATTCATAGCCTCGTCTCCTTTTCACACCTCCCTATCTATTTCCAAGAGAACATGAAAAACCACTTTTTTTCTTCTTTGGATAAGAGCTGAATGTCGAAGGTCATTATATGCCCCTATATTTTATTAAACACCATGCTATGGTACCCCAATTATGTATGGTTCTTGCAGATTATTTTAGGAATGTAATATTCTCAACAAATATGAATTGCCCATCAATTAACTGCATATTGCCTTGTCACCTTTTGCCAAAACAATTTATTTACTTGAGGTAGCAAGCTTGGTTTTAAGGTCAACTGTTGAGATTGTTAGTAAATTTAGTAGTGTTTTGGCATCATGGTAAATTAGCTCTGCGCTAGAGCTTCTCTTGCTGAAGAAGGTTGCCTTTACGTCGGAATTCTTGTACTTATAAATTGTAATTTGTAACTGTTATAGGCTTGGTTAACGTATTTCTGGAGAAGAGCCAAAGTGTATGGCGTGGAAGATGATATTGCAGAAGAGCGACTTGAGTTTTGGATCAGCCATAGTGGACAGACCCCTACTTCTCATGATGCTGTGGATGGTAAGATGACTATCCTCTTTGCTTGATCGTGTTGATGAATGCAATTGTATCTGGGGACAACCTCAGAAAAAGTGAAAACCGAGCACATATTTTGAGCCATATCTGAACTTTTTTCAAGCCTGAAATGAATATCCGAACATCTTTCAATCTTGGGCAGTAAAGATACATATATGATGAAACCATTACATAAAAGGGGGGGGGGGGGAGGAAAGAGTGATTGATGAATGTTGAAAGTGTCAGTAAATAATTCGTAAAGCATGAATGAGGCATATTCCGATTTCCGAGTTATATATGATTTTAAACTACGGTTTAAATGATGTGCTGTGTGGCAGTTGATCGAGGTTTATACGAGCTGCGGAAGTTAGCAATAGAACAACAGCTTTGGGAAGCATCTCGTAAAGAAATTGACCATCCAGCTCTTGCTTCTTTGTCTAATCACAAATATCTCGACAACACGTTGTGATTTTTATTTATTTATTTCTTTTTGTTAATATTTATTGTTCAAAATTTATCTTATTAATTTTTTACTTTAGCCTGCTTAAACTTCAAAGCTTGTTTATTTATACATAAGCATGGTGTAATTTGATGAGACAGTTCCTGATGTAATGGATCTTTGTTTGAAGCGGATTATTAAAGAACAATCTTACGGTATTGATTCATGTCTCCACCCACAAAAAAAAGGAGTGGTGAAAAGTGAAATAAAACTACTTTTGCACCTAATACAAACAAATTTATCCATGAGTTTCATAATGTAAAGTAAAATCTATTCAGTGTAAGAAAATGGCAACATATCCACTGAATCACACACCTTGATCTCAGAATTAGTGCAGGAACCCAAAAACATTGGCATTATTGTTTGGTGCAGCTCCCTGAGGAAGCTGGAGAGCATGAGAAAGAGCTGAGGCAGATCAGAAAGTCAAAGAAGGAAGGCACAAGAGTTTTACGAGCCATTTTATGTTGATTTCTTTAATTAGAAGATAGATCAAAGCATTTAAAATTGTACTTCTCTAGGTCCTAACTTATAGGTGTTGGAATTTTTTATGGCCTTAAAATATTTGTTTTCTTACAAGGTCTTGTGGGTTTGAGAAGCTAGCCATACTCACAAATACAGTTGTTTGAACAAACTTCTTAAAATAAGGGCAATAAAGAAATTAGGCACAAGTGTCACGGGGCTAGGCCTCTGGTCTCGCAATCTGTGCGGTCTTAGGCTATCCTTTCTTGCAAAAACGCCTATGTCAGCCTGATTACCACGATTAAAGATTCACCAAGAGAATTCTTCCAATGCACCAATTTGTATAGCGAAAGAGACTAGCCAAAAGAAGGCTAAAAAGATAACAGAAAGCCACAAGAACAAGAACGCCAAGTGTTTGAGTAAATGCTCTCAATTGTATTACTTTCTCTCAAAGAATAAAAATAATGGAGTGTGTTACAAATGAGGGGAGGCTCCCTATTTATAGTTGAGCTCCTCCACAATAGACGGTCAAGATCGAATTACATCAACGAATGAGATTAACCTATCCCTTAAATTGTGGGATTTACAAGATTACATCCAAATCAAATCCTATCTAATCCTAAAGATATGATTCTCCCTTATCTTCTAGAATTAGTTCTCATATTTGCCAAGATGCCTTAAGTTGCCAAAGCTTCATTATTGGGCCACCCAGGCTTCAATCTGATAGGCTTGAACGACAGCTCTCTGAATCGGGCCAGCTCATGTGGGCTAAATGATCCCAATGTCAATGACAGACTTCCATGGGACTCATTGTGTACAATGGTCATGGGCTTTGAACTTTCGCCTGTGACATTCTCCCCCACCCTTTCCCGCAACGCCTTCGTTACGGCTCTAGAATGGAACTGACTTGATTTGCCTCGGTCTTGTCTCGTTGCCTTAGCATTTTCTCGATTAGTCTCACTATCGGGTCGTCCCTTCTTTCGGAACTTTCGCCTCGGCTTTCGTCGCCTCTTAACTCGAACCGTCTCACTTGTTGGTACATAACTTTGGCAAGAAATCTCTGCACTCACTTGCCCACATTCTGACTGGCTTTGATCGGAATCCTCTTGATTCACATCACTTGGCCTCGAATCCCCCACAATCCCTCGGCCTCCTTGCTTAAGAACTCTGAAAGGGCCTTTACATTCTTGCCAAGCAACCAAGTTAGGATGCAAAACACTATGAAAGTGTTTCGAATGTACCATACTCGTTGCATTTACTCTGGTCAACTGTCCAGCTTGCATCGTCATTCTCGCAAACTCTGATGCACCACCCACTTTTCCCATAAGTGGAATCTCCTCCGATGTGTCAACAAAAATGAGCCTCATTGAACCTAGCTTCCAAGTTTGCATCGCAACTTCTTCCTTTGAGTTCGATGCCAAACTTGACCCTTCCATGGGTTGTAGCCTCACCGATGACTCGGTCAACTCCGTCGCTTTCCTCGAATTGAGCCTCATTGGTCCTAGCTTTACTGTTTTCATCGTGGTTTTCTCCATTAAGTCCGATTACAAACTCACCTCTTCCTTAGGTGGAAGCCTCTCCGATGACTCAACAAGCTCCAATTTTGCCTTTTCTTTGACCCTCATAGATTTTTGCTTTGGACAGTTTCGCAACTAATGCGGACCACGGCACAAGAAGCACTTGACTCCCTTCTTTTTGCTCCTTTTTGCCACCTTGGCTTCACTCATACAAAGCTTCTTGGGCACCTTGTCTGCCCTATCAATGATAGACTTTTTTGGATATTTTCGCGACCTATGCAGACAATGACACAAGAAGCACTCCATTGGCTTCTTCTCTCGCTCTCGGCCTCCTTGGCTTCGACACCCCTTACGCTCGAACCAAGTCTCACGGTCTTACCTTTCGGCTTGCCCCTCTTAGACAACTCGGATTTCCTTGGACATTTCTTTAGCAAATATGGACCATCACAAAGAAAACATTTCAACTTGCCTTGCTTTTTGTTGGGTTTCTTTTTCCTAACTCGTGGTTTCCCATTACCACCATTGTCACTGATGCTACTGCCATTATCATCTTCCTTGTGATTCCCTTCACATGCGCCTCTTTCCTTGGACTTGAAAGATCCAAGCTTGTCTTTCCATAGACCAAGCTTGACCACGAACTCCGCTACCGTAATGACTTTTGATAACTCTTGGACACTTCCTTATTCCACTTTCTATCTATCCCACGACTTCAATCCATTCTTGAAGACAAGCAATGCCTCTTTCTTGGTCATATTTTTAACTCGGAGCATGAGTTCCCTGAACTCTCGAACATACTCCCCAATTGTGCCTCGATGCGTTAGTCATTGTAACTTTGCCCGAGCTTCTTCCTCGGCATCATCTGAGTAATATTATCCCTTCAAATCACCTTGAGACTCTTGCCATGTTCCAATCTCACTATGCCTTTTATGTGTGGTCCTATCTCGCCATCATAAAAGTGCATTATCGGTAAGAAACATTGAAGCAATATTTACTTTACTCGCATCATCCTCGATGCCTTTGTCACGAAAGTAGTTTTCCATCCTCCACAAGAAATTATCCATATCGCATGCAAACTTTGTCCCCGTAAACTCTTTTTGCTTTGAGACATCATTGAGTGCTGCACTTGACACTTATCAATTCCCCATAGCTGCTCGACACAAGGCAAGCTCTCCCTCAAGCTCCTCCAGTCTTGTGCTCAAAGCCTTCGTCGTGACCATTGTTTCCTCCTTCAAAGCCAACAGCATGGCTTCAAGAGCATCGCTCCTTTTTATCAGCTTAGACCTATGAGAATTAAACAACTCTTATACCTCATCCCTAGTGTCGTTGAGATTCATGATTACATGGTCCCTCGATTGTTCCCTCAAGTCATCTACGCGCTCATGAGCTCCATCGATGGACTCCTTCGCGTCCTCCATAGACTCGTCAAGTTTGTCCACTCGATCCTCTATAGCCGACGGCATGTCTCTTAATGATCTCTAAGGCAACTTCTGTTCAGCAACTTTTTTCGACATCACGGACGGTGCCTTCGCAACCTTAGCTCGGATACCACTTGTCATGGGGCTAAACCTTTAGTCTCGAAATCTATGCGGCCTTAGGCGATCCTTTCTTACAGACACGCCTAAGTCAGCCTGATTACCATGATTGAGGATTCACCAAGAGAATTCCTCTAAGGCACCAACTTGTATAGCGGAAGCAATTAGCCAAAAGAAAGCTCAAAAGACAACAGAAAGCCACAAGAACAAGAATACCAAGTGTTTGAGTAAATGCTCTCAATTGTATTACTTTCACTTAAAGAATACAAAGAATAGAGTGTGTTACAAATGAGAGGAGGCTCCCTATTTATAGTTGAGCTCCCCCACAATAGACGGCCAAGATCGAATTACATCGAAGGATGAGATTAGTCTATCCTTTAAATTATGGGATTTACAATATTACATCCAAATCAAATTCTATCTAATCCTAAAGATATGATTCTCCCTTATCTTTTAGGATTAGTTCCCATATTTGCCAAGATGCCTTAAGTTGTCAAAGTTTCATCATTGGGCCACCCAAGATTCAATTTGATAGGCTTGACTAACATCTCTCTGAATCAGGCTAGCTCATGTGAGCTAAATGATCCCAATGTCAATGACAGACCTCCATGGGACTCATAGTGTGCAATGGTCACGGGCTTTGAACTCTAGCCCGTGACACAAGAATGAAGATAAAACCAGGAACAAATTTATATCATAGAATGTGCAAGGAATAAAAGAATCAATGGCTTTCAAATTCTACCCACACGTAGTCAGTCCTTTTTTTTCAATTTAATGGTCAATTCAATGAAAAGATAGAGAGAGAGAGAGAGAGAGTGAGTGAGAGAATAAAAGGTACAAACAAAAAACACATCGAAAATGGCTGTTTGGGTTTACACAGCTGGAATTGGAGCACCACTCCATTATTACTACCCATTGAGAACCGTAGTAATATTTCCATCGGAGTCGATATCCACGGTCACAGAATCACCTTCCTTGATTTCCCTAACCAACATCTTCTCCACCATGCTGTCCTCCAAAAGTCTCATTATGGCTCTTCTCAATGGCCTTGCTCCGTGGCTCGGGTTGTATCCTTCCTCTACCACCCTCTCTCGAAACCTTTCCGTCACTTGCAATCCTATTTTTTTGCCTTTAAGCCTGTCAAACACCTCCTGCAGCATTATATTCGCTATCTCCTTCACCTCTAACTTAGTCAGTTGCTTGAATACGATTATCTCGTCTAATCTATTCAAGAACTCTGGCTTGAAATATCGCTTCAGTTCTTCCATCACAAGCCCTTTTATTCTACTGTAACTGCTGTCTTTCTCATCATGACCCGTATCAAACCCCATTCGTCGCCCACCCTTCTCAATTACACTGCTTCCCAGATTAGATGTCATTACCAAAAGGGTATTCTTGAAATCCACTGTTTTTCCTTTGCTGTCTGTCAACCTTCCATCCTCTAGTATTTGAAGCATCATGTTAAAGATGTCAGGATGGGCCTTCTCAATCTCATCGAATAGCACTACTGTGTATTGTCGTCTACGAACAAACTCAGTTAGCTGACCACCCTCATCGTAACCAACATACCCGAGTGGTGGTCCAATGAGCTTGGATACTGTCTGCCTCTCCATGTACTCACTCATATCAAATCTAATCATGGCTTCTTCGGAGCCAAAATAGGACGTAGCTAGTGTCTTGGCTAGTTCTGACTTTCCTACACCGATTGGACCAGAAAAGATGAAGCTAGCAATTGGCCGATTTGGGTTCTTGAGGCCAACACGGGCACGACGAATGGCACAACTAATGGCTTTAATAGCTTCATCCTGACCAACGACTCGCTTATGAAGAGTTTCTTCCATCTTAAGGAGTCGATCAGATTCGCCAGTTGAAACTTTCTCAACAGGAATACCAGTCCATGAAGAGACAATTTGTTGAATGTCAGCTTCAGTTACTACCAGACTTCCTTCCACAAACCTGATCATCTCATCGTATTTCTCTTGCATTGCAGTGATCTGAGCCTTGAGCGTAATTTCTTGATCACGTAACTCCTCGGCCTGTTTAAAGAACGTAGAACGCTATGAGCCATCTTAAACCAAATTAAGGACCTAGAGCAGGACCATTATAAACATAAAATAGGCAATGAAACTGGTAAAACTTTTATACCTTCTCAAAGTCTTGGCCGCAAGCCGCTTCATTCTTTGACTTTATGAGCTGCCAGAGCTCTTTTTCAAGGACTTTAGCTTCTTCAGGGAGCTGCAACATGCAATGTTAAAGCCATGAAATCACAACTTGAGAAAGAGAAGCAAATAAGAGTCACCCCAGGCTAGATTGGAATATCAGCACACCTTTGCATGGTGAAGGCGAACACGAGAACCGGCTTCATCAATCAAGTCAATTGCTTTATCGGGTAAAAAACGGTCACTGAAGCATACAGAAATCAATGTGAGGAACAAGATGGCTACACAGATACATGATGAAAATAAGATGACCATATACTTGATGTACTGGTATGACAGCTGTGCCGCAGAAATTAAGGCCTCATCTGAGTAACGAAGCTTGTGGTGAATCTCATAACACTCTCTGAGACCTTCTAAAATTTGTATAGTTTCTTCAACAGATGGTTCAGGAACTTTGACTGGTTGGAATCGTCTTTCCAAAGCCGGGTCTTCCTCGATATGCTTTCTGTACTCATCAAGAGTCGTAGCTCCAATACACTGTGCATCAATTCAAATAAAAATTTATTGCACACAAAATTCATACAATACAACTAATAACTACGGCTAGTTTTTACAAACTCTCAAAAAGCACTCTCAAATTTTTCTCTTTTTTTTTTTTCTAAACACACTCAAATTTTCTTTTATTTCACAACTCTCTCACTCTTTTTTTTTTTCTCTATTTTTCTTGGCTTGTATTGAACAAACTCATAAGCCATATTTGTAGTAAAATTTAACCAATAATAACAAGCCACCTAAGGCTTGTTCTAGACATTTCTACCTTTATCATCCATCAAGCCAAATTAACTACCAATAACATGCCACCTAAAGCTTGTTCTAGACATTTGTACCATTATCATCCATCAAGCCAAATTAACCACAATTAACAAGCCACCTAAGGCTTGTTCTAGATATTTCTACCAATTGAAAAATTGGTTTGACTTCTAACAGTAAGAACAAAATTTACCTGCAATTCACCTCTTGCGAGAGCTGGCTTCAAGATATTGGCAGCATCCATAGCACCTTCTGCACCTCCTGCTCCAATTAGGGCGTGCACTTCATCAATGAACAATATTACTTCTTCGCTTTGCTTGATTTCATCCATTAGCTTGTTCAATCTCTCCTCAAACTCTCCGCGATATTTTGTTCCAGCAACAACAAGACCCACATCCAGTGTTATAACCTAATGACAAAACAGTCATAAATGTGTACTTCTAACATCACAAATAATAAATAAACCAGTAATTGTTTTTAGAAAAGACGCACACCGTTTTCCCTTCTATTGTTTCAGGAATATCACCACTAGCAATACGTTGTGCAAGACCTTCAGCAATTGCTGTTTTACCAACACCAGGTTCTCCAATAAGACACGGGTTGTTTTTGGTTCGTCTACCTAATATTTGCATAACACGTTCTATCTGCTCCTGCCTCCCAACAACAGGATCCAATTTCCCCTGAAACCATAACAAACTTATTTAGATAAAGCCCACTTAGATTATAAACCAGATAAAAACAAGTTTGATACCTCCTCAGCCAGCTTAGTCAAGTTGGTTCCATATTCCTCAAGTGTTGGCAATGGCACCTTTGTGCCGCTAGCTGCTCCTCCGGAAGCAAATCTAGCTTCGCTTTCAGCAATCTTACGATTAACCTAGTCAAACAAGTAGATAGTCAACCCATTATTATTTTATAAACCGGACATTTGAAACAAGATCAAGTCGTAAATGCATGTTTACCTTCTTGCGGATTTTAGTTAGGTCAGCACCTAAATTCTCAAGAACACGGGCTGCTACACCTTCAGTTTCACGAAGCAACCCAAGAAGAAGATGCTCTGGTGCGATGTAATTATGGCCTGAATTTTTTTAGAAAAATAAGACAAACACCTAAACTACATGGTCACTGAATGGTGGTAACTCTTATTATTAGATTAGGTAATTTCCAGTTTCAATGCCATTGTTAAATGATTAAGAAGAAAAAGGAAAAATTATATATAGAGATACCAAGTTGATGGGATTCTTCCATAGAGAGTTCAAAAGCACGTTTTGCACGAGAGGTACATAGAATCTCCGAAGTGATTAGTCCATTACCCCTTCCAACTATATTCTCCACTTCAACACGTGTACCTTTAAGATTGATTCCCATGGATATAAGAACTTTGGCAGCAATGCTGGAACCTTCAGCAATAAGGCCCAATAAAACTTCCTCCGTGCCAAAAAATTTATGGCCAAGACGTCTAGCTTCCGCTTGGGCAAGTATAACTACTTTGATTGCTTTTTCAGTGAAGTTACTAAACAGGGCTTTAGCTACACATCTGCTACCCCTTCCTCGCTGGGAAGAGATTGATATGGCAACCTTAGAAGTGAAGTCTTGGCCAAATCTGACCTTATTATCTAAAGAATTCGAAACACGCAACCCAGAGAAACTCCTTATCCTTAAACTGCTGCTCATTTTCGTAGACCTTTTGGATGGACCATGACTGTGAGTAGTAGTAACTAGAGCAGGAACGATAGTCGACTGAGAAAGAACCTTACTCATCATTCCCACTAAGCAATCTGCATTTAGTAATGAAACATGTCATGTCATTGACTTCCACTTGACAGAAATGAATCATTTCAAAAGATTAAACAAACCAACAAGAGCTTTGAAAGAACAAAGTCCAACGAGAAAGAAGATTCCATACCATCTCACGATGTCAACTAAAAGCGAAAGCAGTTTATCAGATTCATGTGAAAGGAAGAAAATACCTTTTTAAATCATTAAACAACAATAAGAGCTTTGAAAGAACAAAGTCGCACAAGAAAGAATATTCCACACAATCTTCTTGTCAACAGTTTGTAAGCTTCATCTCTACTGATTATCTTTATTTTCAAAGATAAAAAGGAAACGGGAAAAATGAACCTTTTGCATTACACCACTGACCATAACTATAGCAGTTATTCAAGAAAACCAGAGATAGACCGCCGTCCGCCACCGCTAAAAACCTCAATAGCAGCGGATCGCGGCCGCAAATAGCAGTACAGTAACACGAAATGCTGAAGGGAAGTTTAAGGCGTCAAAATTTACCATATTTGATTTCTTTGTCGACAAGAGAGGGCTTCTTGGAGGAGAGGAAGAGATTGAAAGTGCGTAGGAAATTATGAAAGCAAACAACGTTGGAGTATATATAATGAGAATGGGGACGTGTTAAATGAGTATGCTTGACTCAGCTGTTAATTCGTTAAGATTGTTATTACTGTTATTTGACTCAGCTTGTGCTCAGATCTTTTTGGTCTTGGATTTTTCAGATTCGGGCTTGTATCCAATCGGGTTGATGGATTTAAATAATTTTAAATTTTATAAAATATAAATATTTTAATTTTGAATATAATAATTTATTTTACTTTTATATTATATCAAATTTAATTCATTTGCTTTATAAAAAACATAAATTATATATATTTTGTAAAATTATTTTATATAAAATAATTAAAATGCTTATTATATGTAAAAAATTTATTTTATAATATTATATAAATTAACGAAAATATTTTTTATTGTTAATTATTATATTATATTAATAATTGAATAATTTTTTATCTTTCTTATTAAACTTATAAACTTAATACAAATATTTATTTTAAAACTTAAATATATTATACTAAAATCAAAATAAACTAATTATAACCTCAAGTCTAAAAATTAAACCCTGCTATATTACCAAAAAGGAAGTGAGAAAAGTAGATATGGTAGCAGAAATGAAGGAATTTAAATAGTAGGTGTTAATTTTATTGAAATTTAAATTTATATAATTCTTTTTAATAATACATGGATTAAATTGATTCATTTATTCGTACTATTAATAAGACTTGAAACAAGTCTAAATTTGTTCTTGGAAGTAAATTGATTCCATAATAGAAGGACCTATCAGGGAAATTCACCATTTAATTAATGGGTTAAAATAAAAAAATTTAAAAAATTTATGAACCCAGCAGCAAAGCAACAAGAAAACTAAAGAAGTAAAACAAAGAAGAAACAAGGAACAGAGAAAAGAGAAGAGGAGATAAAACTCAACTGCAAATCAAGAAATGTACATTCAGCTAATGACAACTTCTATAACTACTTAACAGTAATAACAATCTTAACGAATTAACAGCTGAGTCAAGCATACTCATTTAACACGTCCCCATTCTCATTATATATACTCCAACGTTGTTTGCTTTCATAATTTCCTACGCACTTTCAATCTCTTCCTCTCCTCCAAGAAGCCCTCTCTTGTCGACAAAGAAATCAAATATGGTAAATTTTGACGCCTTAAACTTCACTTCAGCATTTCGTGTTACTGTACTGCTATTTGCGGCCGCGATCCGCTGCTATTGAGGTTTTTAGGGTGGCGGACGGCGGTCTATCTCTGGTTTTCTTGAATAACTGCTATAGTTATGGTCAGTGGTGTAATGTAAAAGGTTCATTTTTCCCGTTTCCTTTTTATCTTTGAAAATAAAGATAATCAGTAGAGATGAAGCTTACAAACTGTTGACAAGAAGATTGTGTGGAATATTCTTTCTTGTGCGACTTTGTTCTTTCAAAGCTCTTATTGTTGTTTAATGATTTAAAAAGGTATTTTCTTCCTTTCACATGAATCTGATAAACTGCTTTCGCTTTTAGTTGACATCGTGAGATGGTATGGAATCTTCTTTCTCGTTGGACTTTGTTCTTTCAAAGCTCTTGTTGGTTTGTTTAATCTTTTGAAATGATTCATTTCTGTCAAGTGGAAGTCAATGACATGACATGTTTCATTACTAAATGCAGATTGCTTAGTGGGAATGATGAGTAAGGTTCTTTCTCAGTCGACTATCGTTCCTGCTCTAGTTACTACTACTCACAGTCATGGTCCATCCAAAAGGTCTACGAAAATGAGCAGCAGTTTAAGGATAAGGAGTTTCTCTGGGTTGCGTGTTTCGAATTCTTTAGATAGTAAGGTCAGATTTGGCCAAGACTTCACTTCTAAGGTTGCCATATCAATCTCTTCCCAGCGAGGAAGGGGTAGCAGATGTGTAGCTAAAGCCCTGTTTAGTAACTTCACTGAAAAAGCAATCAAAGTAGTTATACTTGCCCAAGCGGAAGCTAGACGTCTTGGCCATAAATTTTTTGGCACGGAGGAAGTAGTAAAGGACCGACCACGTGTGGGTAGTAATGGAAGGCCATTGATTCTTTTATTCTTGCACATTCTATGATATAAATTTGTTCCTGATTTTATCCTCGTTCTTCTGCCTAATTTCTTTATTGCCCTTATTTTAAGAAACCAGTTCAAACTACCGTATTTGTGAGCATGGCTAGCTTCTCAAACCCAGAAGACCCTGTAAGAAAACAAATATTTTAAGGTCATCAAACAATCCAACACCTATAATTTAAGACCTAGAGAAGTACAATTTTAAATGCTTTGATCCATCTTCTAATTAAAGAAATCAACATAAAATGGCTTGTAAAACTCCTGTGCCTTCCTTCTTTGACTTTCTGATCTGCCTCAGCTCTTTTTCATGCTCTCTAGCTTCCTCAGGGAGCTGCACCAACAATAATGCCAATGTTTTTGGGTTCCTGCACTAATTCTGAGATCAAGGTGTGTGATTCAGTGGAAATGTTGCCATTTTCTTACATTGAATAGATTTTACTTTACATTATGAAACTCATGGATAAATTTGTTTGTATTAGGTGCGAAAGTAGTTTTATTTCTCTTTTCACCACCGGAGATTTGAATCAATATCGTAAGGTTGTTCTTTAATAATCCGCTTCAAACAAAGATCCATTACATCAGGAACTGTCTCATCAAATTACACCATGCATATGTATATATAAAGCTATGAAATTTAAGCAGGCTAAAGTAAAAAATTAATAAGATAAATTTTGAACAATAAATATAACTTGTCAAAACAAAAAGCAATAAATAAATAAATAAACCACGAGTTGGGAAAAAGAAACCCAACAAAAAGCAAGGCAAGTTGAAATATTTTCTTTGCGATGGTCCACATTTGCTGAAGAAATATCCAAGGAAATCCGAGTTGTCTAAGAGGGGCAAGCCAGAAGGTAAGACAGTGAGACTTGGTTCGAGCGCAAGGGGTGTCAAAGCCAAAGAGGCTGAAAGCAAGAAGAAGAAGCCAATGGAGTACTTCTTGTGTCATGGTCTGCATAAGTTGCGGAAATGTCTGAAAAAGTCTGTCATTGATAGGGCAGACAAAATGCCCAAGAAGCTTGGTACGAGCGAAGCCAAAGGGGCAAAGATGAGCAAAAAGAAGGGAGTCAAGTGCTTCTTGTCTCGTGGTCCACATGAGTTGCGAAACTATCCAAAGCAAAAATACGTGAGGGTCAAAGAAAATGCAACATCGGAGCTTGTTGAGTCATCGGAGGGGCTTCCACCTAAGGAAGAGGTGAGTTTGTTATCGGACTTAATGGAGAAAGTCGCAATGAAAACAGTGAAACTGGGACCAATGAGGCTCAATTGGAGGAAAGCGACGGAGTTGGCGGAGTCATCGGTGAGGCTACAACCCATGGAAGGGTCAAGTTTGGCATCGAACTCAGAGGAAGAAGTTGTGATGCAAACTTGGAAGCTAGGTTCAATGAGGCTCATTTTTGTTGACACATCGGAGGAGCTTCCACTTATGGGAAAAGTGGGTGGTGCATCAGAGTTTGCGAGAATGACGATGCAAGCTGGACAGTTGACCAGAGTAAATGCAACGAGTAAGGTACATTCGAAACACTTTCATAGTGTTTTGCATCCTAACTTGGTTGCTTGGCAAGAATGTAAAGGCCCTTTCAGAGTTCTTAAGCAAGGAGGCCGAGGGATTGTGAGGGATTCGAGGCCAAGTGATGTGAATCAAGAGGATTCCGATCAAAGCCAGTCAGAATGTGGGCAAGTGAGTGCAGAGATTTCTTGCCAAAGTGATGTACCAACAAGTGAGACGGTTCGAGTTAAGAGGCGACGAAAGCCGAGCGAAAGTTCCGAAAGAAGGGACGACCTGATAGTGAGACTAATCGAGAAAATGCTAAGGCAACGAGACAAGACCGAGGCAAATCAAGTCAGTTCCATTCTATAGCCGCAACGAAGGCGTTGCGGGAAAGGGTGGGGGAGAATGTCACAGGCGAAAGTTCAAAGCCCGTGACCATTGTACACAATGAGTCCCATGGAAGTCTGTCATTGACATTGGGATCATTTAGCCCACATGAGCTAGCCCGATTCAGAGAGCTGTCGGTCAAGCCTATCAGATTGAAGCCTGGGTGGCCCAATAATAAAGCTTTGGCAACTTAAGGCATCTTGGCAAATATGAGAACTAATTCTAGAAGATAAGGGAGAATCATATCTTTAGGATTAGATAGGATTTGATTTGGATGTAATCTTGTAAATCCCACAATTTAAGGGATAGGTTAATCTCATTCGTTGATGTAATTCGATCTTGACCATCTATTGTGGAGGAGCTCAACTATAAATAGGGAGCCTCCCCTCATTTGTAACACACTCCATTATTTTTATTCTTTGAGAGAAAGTAATACAATTGAGAACATTTACTCAAACACTTGGCGTTCTTGTTCTTGTGACTTTCTGTTATCTTTTTAGCCTTCTTTTGGCTAGTCTCTTTCGCTATACAAATTGGTGCATTGGAAGAATTCTCTTGGTGAATCTTTAATCGTGGTAATCAGGCTGACATAGGCGTGTTTGCAAGAAAGGATAGCCTAAGGCCGCACAGATTGCGAGACCAAAGGTCTAGCCCCGTGACACTTGTGCCTAATTTCTTTATTGCCCTTATTTTAAGAAGTTTGTTCAAACAACTGTATTTGTGAGTATGGCTAGCTTCTCAAACCCACAAGACCTTGTAAGAAAACAAATATTTTAAGGCCATAAAAAATTCCAACACCTATAAGTTAGGACCTAGAGAAGTACAATTTTAAATGCTTTGATCTATCTTCTAATTAAAGAAATCAACATAAAATGGCTCGTAAAACTCTTGTGCCTTCCTTCTTTGACTTTCTGATCTGCCTCAGCTCTTTCTCATGCTCTCCAGCTTCCTCAGGGAGCTGCACCAAACAATAATGCCAATGTTTTTGGGTTCCTGCACTAATTCTGAGATCAAGGTGTGTGATTCAGTGGATATGTTGCCATTTTCTTACACTGAATAGATTTTACTTTACATTATGAAACTCATGGATAAATTTGTTTGTATTAGGTGCAAAAGTAGTTTTATTTCACTTTTCACCACTCCTTTTTTTTGTGGGTGGAGACATGAATCAATACCGTAAGATTGTTCTTTAATAATCCGCTTCAAACAAAGATCCATTACATCAGGAACTGTCTCATCAAATTACACCATGCTTATGTATAAATAAACAAGCTTTGAAGTTTAAGCAGGCTAAAGTAAAAAATTATTAAGATAAATTTTGAACAATAAATATTAACAAAAAGAAATAAATAAATAAAAATCACAACGTGTTGTCGAGATATTTGTGATTAGACAAAGAAGCAAGAGCTGGATGGTCAATTTCTTTACGAGATGCTTCCCAAAGCTGTTGTTCTATTGCTAACTTCCGCAGCTCGTATAAACCTCGATCAACTGCCACACAGCACATCATTTAAACCGTAGTTTAAAATCATATATAACTCGGAAATCGGAATATGCCTCATTCATGCTTTACGAATTATTTACTGACACTTTCAACATTCATCAATCACTCTTTCCTCCCCCCCCCCCCTTTTATGTAATGGTTTCATCATATATGTATCTTTACTGCCCAAGATTGAAAGATGTTCGGATATTCATTTCAGGCTTGAAAAAAGTTCAGATATGGCTCAAAATATGTGCTCGGTTTTCACTTTTTCTGAGGTTGTCCCCAGATACAATTGCATTCATCAACACGATCAAGCAAAGAGGATAGTCATCTTACCATCCACAGCATCATGAGAAGTAGGGGTCTGTCCACTATGGCTGATCCAAAACTCAAGTCGCTCTTCTGCAATATCATCTTCCACGCCATACACTTTGGCTCTTCTCCAGAAATACGTTAACCAAGCCTATAACAGTTACAAATTACAATTTATAAGTACAAGAATTCCGACGTAAAGGCAACCTTCTTCAGCAAGAGAAGCTCTAGCGCAGAGCTAATTTACCATGATGCCAAAACACTACTAAATTTACTAACAATCTCAACAGTTGACCTTAAAACCAAGCTTGCTACCTCAAGTAAATAAATTGTTTTGGCAAAAGGTGACAAGGCAATATGCAGTTAATTGATGGGCAATTCATATTTGTTGAGAATATTACATTCCTAAAATAATCTGCAAGAACCATACATAATTGGGGTACCATAGCATGGTGTTTAATAAAATATAGGGGCATATAATGACCTTCGACATTCAGCTCTTATCCAAAGAAGAAAAAAAGTGGTTTTTCATGTTCTCTTGGAAATAGATAGGGAGGTGTGAAAAGGAGACGAGGCTATGAATTAGATCCAGAAAGGAAGGATTAAGCAAGAGAGACACATAGTGAGGAGGGTTAATTAAAGGAAGAAGAAAAAAAAACTAAGAAATTGATTTATATGAATTAACTGTGATCTAACAACAGATAATAGAAAGCAAAAGGCTAAGAAATAAATTTTGCATTGAAGTCTCACATATGACTGGCATGCAAAATATTAAAATGAAGAAAGTGACAAACCTCTTTGAAAAGAACATCTTCTCTCTCCTCTTCACTTAGTTCTGCAGTTGACAGGCAAAAATAGAAATATTTAAATAAATCAAAAACAAGAACAACACAGAATCTTTTTAAAATAATTGAGGCCAGTGTTTTCCAAAATCAACATGAAAACTTGCTATACGATAGAATAGTGAATAAAGACAGATAAAAAGTGTCTCTTACCAAATGCATCTATCAACTTGGGATCACCTGGTAACTTTGAATCTGAAAATCAAATAATAAAAAAAGGATAAAGATTTTGCAGATATCACTATCTAACTTGTTTCTAACAGATGGAATTGTAGAAGTTGAAGAAGTGGTGGCAAAGTAGTTTATATAAAAGTAAATGAAAATTTTGGCATCCTTTAAGGAGTTAAATTGGGGCAAAATATAAATACATTAAGTACATTCAACTAAATTGATTACTCATGAAAAACTTCCAGAGAGAAAAAGCAAACCTGAGATGGATTGATGAAGCAAACCAAGTCGCCTATGCCTGCCTAATGCCTGTACAACAGCATCTTCAACCTGAAAGCAGTATTGAGCGTGAAATTAAAAAAAGAAAAATGAAGTGGTACACCAAAAAGTTCAGATGAAATACATAAGTAATAATAAAACAGAAATTCATATAAATACGGAATGGAAGGAAAGAAGTATTACTATTACTAAAATTTTTAGAAGTTAATGTGCAAGGCATAAACCATCATAGAGGTGACACACAAATTTATAAAAAGGGCTGTAAAACATCCAGGAAAAGTATACCAAATGACATGCAAACATATCAGAAAAAAATTAATATTTAATTTTGCTTAAAAAAAATCAACCTTCAAAGATGCTAATTCCCTAAGGCCCATTTCAACTGAAAGCATACTCTCAATATTTCCTTCTCCAGTCAGATCATTCAGATCCCGGACAATTTTACTCCGGTCTGAATGTCCACCACCTGTAATAGTTCTAAAATTTAATAGGTCAAAATAATATATATATTAAAAAGAATGAGGGAGTAAACGGGATGTAGTCAGAAAATGAACTAGCCTTTATCCCAGGCATCCTCTTTAGCCTTTTGTCCGGCTGAGACAACAACTTCAACTGGAAGAGGAGCCAATGCCGACCAGTATTCATGTTTTGACACTGCTATATCTGCACATATGCCTGGAAAATCCAGTAGCAATAGCAGAAAAAGCAAATCCTCAGGTTAATAAACAATAAAAAGACTATGAAGTAGGACGAATCAATACTGCAGGAGTGAAAAATGCAAACTCCATCACCAAGGGAACAAAATAAAAAGGCTAAGCATTGCTACGGGGATGATAACACTGACCAGCAAAAGAACAACAGCAAAGTTGATATCAACAATCTACCACAAAAGTAGAATGTAAATTCACTACTAACACATTATCTTTGGTCCAGAAAAAGACTAACTGATCAAGTTGCACATACAACAAGATCCTTGAACTTCATGAATCTTTTGAATGTTCAAAATTCTACACTAAAGGTGCATTACATCAAAGGTCTAGGGACTAAAATATTATTTTTATGCATATTATTTAGTGCAATTAAGATGTAAATTAGTTCCTAGTTAGAGAAGAACGTGAGAGTTGATTACCATGCTGTACAGCCAATCCCCAGTAACGAGCAAGCCAACATCTCTTTAGGACAACTTCCTCCTACAAAATAGATTTAGTAGAAAATTAGAATTTAAGCATGCAGAAAAGAAGTGACTTGAACTTGAATGGACAAACCATCTCTTCCTGAGTCAAAATCATTCTCTGTGTCATTGAGCGAAGGGCTTTTGTTTCAGATTCTGCTTCATTGAGCTGTTCAACAGCTTTAGCAGCCCCATCCTTCAAATTCTGAACAAAATAAAGTTACAGAATTAGTTTCTGCATCAACACACTCCTTTGCAGCAGCGTAATTGCACACTTTACCTTAAGTTCTGAACGAAGGGCTGCAATCTCCTCCTCTCTACCATCTTTTGTCTGTTTGGCAGCCTTAAGAGCAGCCTGCAGAACATTTTAACTTTCCTTTTAACAGAAACAATGTTTTACAGCTTAAATAAAGTAACAAAAAACAAAAATTAGCACTTCTGGATATATCTGATATTGTTGTTCCAGGAAAACATCTAAAATGGGATATGCATAATATTTAATTCTTAAGTGGGAAGAAATGAAAACAAGAAAGATAAACCTGGTCCAACTATGTTTAGACTCTACAAGTGTACCTCTCTTTGACGCAAAGCTGCTTCCTTCCTGCAAAAAGTCCACACGAATTATATAGTGATTATAATAATGCAACTAGCAAATGAAAAATACTCACACTTACCTACTTAATAATTTAGCTTCCAGAGATACACCTTCTCCTAAGGAAGCAACCTATTAACATAGAACTTAACAAGTAAGCAGGTTTATAATGCAGTAACTAATGATTGGCCAATATTTAGCCAATAGCCATTTAAGCCAGTGTCACAAATCATATGCTTAATTTACTTGTATCTCAAAATCACATGATGTTCAAAAGTTACATATACGTTTAACAAGAGGACCTGAGTATGCTTCTTCACGTATGTGCCTATTGAAGGGATTTATCTCAATGTCACCTCATACACAACCCAGATGGCTCAAATATCAGAAACAAAGAATGTAAACAAATAACTTGAAAATTTGGAGATATCAAGTTGTAATAAGTTTATATGATCTATGCGACTAATTTCACCCGATACATACTGCTAAGCTAAACCCTTTGACAAATATGCAGCTCTAGAAGCTACAGGATATATGATAATTTAAGGAAAGACAGCTAAAGCATAACCCATATGTATTTATGAACGTTCCATCATGTCTAAATCACGAAAGTGTCCCGAATCAACAACTGTGCTTCATATAGTAGAAGTATTTGATGAAACAACTCAGATGATGCTACATATTTTGATAGGATAAGTCATCCAATATGTACCAAACAGGGGGAGAAGATCTTGCAGCCAAAGAAAAAGAAAAACAAACCTGCTTCTCAAGCTCCCTAGCTCTTGCTTCGGCTTCCTTGCGTCTTTCTTCAGCAGAACGAAGCTGTATAGCATACGCAGGCATAAATGCTACATGTTGCAGATAACACAACAGTAATGATAAAGGCTCACCTTGTCAAGTAGATTCTCATTCTCTTCTTGTAGCATATCAAGCTGCAACATAGCATGCATTAGCTTCAAATTAACTGCTTCAAGAATAAGATTTTAAATTCAACTGAAATATATTCAAAAGATAGATTCACCCTCAGAGGCATGATTACATTTCAAATTATGCAGCTTACAGTATAAGATCAATATATTCAAGAGTTGTATGAGTCAGATGTCAATATAGAACTAGATGAATTCCAGTGACATGATGTCAATATAGAACTAGATGAATTCCAGTGACATACTTCATCACGAAGTGCAGAAGCATCACGCTTATCTCCAGTCTCGTTTACTTTGAGCTGTCCTACATCAGCTGTAAACCTGCAGTACTTTCAAGTAATATAATTCCACTGCACAAAATCTATTTTCTTACAAATGGTTGAACATTTTCACTTTCTCATTAGACAACAAAAAATATTTTAGAAAACGGGCAAGTAAACCTAACAATACTCCACGCACAATGAGAAAGGACAGAAGCACATGGATGATTATGTATACAGAGAATGAAGGCACAAGGAAGAAATTGTCATTTGGCAATTCATGAAAACTTGAGTATGAAGAAAACAGTACTTTGAATTGGTTTCATAAAATAGGGGTACTGAAGAAATTAGGCACAACAAATAAGGATAAACTAATTGATTAGGTAATCTACTAAGGGAAATGAAAATTTATATAGCAAAAACTGCATTTGAATTAAGGCTTAAGCATATTTTCCAAAAGATAGATAATAAACCATAAACAAAAAATTATGGCATGACACCCTAAGATCTAGGGCTGGCTCTAGTACGACTTTTGAGGGTTTGGATCACAGTATTTTTTAAACCAACTATACCAAAAAAAAAAAAACTATGATCTGATAAGGATTTCTTTTAAGAGATAGAGATCATTTGCAAATCAGATATTAAGTATAGACATCAAGTGATCAAACTAAGAACAAAATTATATGATAGAATATGTAAGGCATAAAAGAAGAGCATTACATTTTTAATCAAGTATTAATATGAAGTATTAAGGATTGTTCTTTGAAAATCTATACGACATGGTTTAGTCTAGGTATTCAGTGAGCATTATCATCCCAAATACTTTTAATAGGATCAAAACAGATGTGTAAAGTATGGTAGAAGATATATTAGTGTAGCAGTTGCATTGTCCAAAGATACAATAATTTAAGAGCATATAGAGAGGAACATGATTCCAACAACGAAATAATTGGTGCAAATGTGAATAAATAAACTGCACTTGCAAGAGGCTATTTTGACCTGATATGTTTTTGCCAACTATGCTAATAGATTAAACAGTTGGTTCGGTTAGTCTTTTTGTTACCTCACTATCTAGCAATTGGTTGCCATCTTACTAACTAGTTATTATATTGAGTATTAACTATAAATTTAAATTTTCCTTCTATTAGAATACTAATTTGAATTGTTCTTTTCTCTCCTCACTTCTTCAGATGCCACCACGTTAAACACACCATTCTCCTATCTTCTCTTACAAATGAAACAGAATATGTAGCATACCATTTCGAAATTGGCTAAAAGCAGATGGAAAATAACATTTTAATTAAAATAATAATAATAACTATAAATAGGTTTATTTAAATACATTAATATTTACATGAACTAAAATATTAACCTTTTATATTAAGCATCTATAAATTCAAAATATATTCCTAAGCAATAAAATTCATGAACGCTAACCTTTTGTCTCTACTTCGATTAGGAGGATCAATCGGAGGTATAGTAACTGGCGTGCGAACTGAAGTTCTATTAGGCGGTATCAAATTTGACGTGGTTGACCGCATTGCCATTGCTGGCCTCCCTGCGGACGTGGAACGCAAGGAAGACGCATGCTCTACAAAATTCCGATCTAACTAATCAAAATTACCAAAAAGGCCATATCAGATAAAAAATTCAGATACATAAAAAAGAGAGAGAAAAAGCCTCCCTAATTCACTTCAATTCAAAGCTACTACCGCAGGGGACGGAGATCTATTAGGCCGGGTGAGAGAGATCGCTGGAGAAGTACTGCGGTTTAAGCCATTATTGGAGAAGGTAGGAGGTATAGGAGGACCACCAAACCTGAACCCTAGATCATCGTCTTCCTCATCGTCGTCGGGGGTCTGCGAAGCCATGACTTGAGCGAGTCGTTGAGCGGCGGCTTTGGCGGCAACATTTTGTGTGCGTTTGATGGTAGAAAGACCACCGGCAGCACCGGGCTGTAACCGCGAAAGAGGATGCGCCGGAGACGACGAGCCCGGGCTGCTGGATCCACTCGACTGCCAGCCGTATACCGGACTTTCTGTCCTCCGACGATCCATCACTTTACTTATATTTAGTGTTTATTTATTATTTTCTTCTTTAAAAAGGGAGCTAGATTTTGGGGGGAGAATCAGGTGGGATTTAGTCGAGATAGAGAGAGACACGGGAGTTGAAATGGTGTTGAAATTATCATGAATGAGCAAGACGACATCGTTTTAGTGGGCTTCGTCATAATAAGGTTTCGCGGGAGAGAATTGAAGGGAGAAAAAAGCGGGAGGGACCCAGTCCCAGTAGTGCGTTTTCTTTTCTTTTTAGAAGAAAGGCTGATGACCTTTTCGCTGCACGGTAAGGGTGAAAATTAAACCCGCCCCGTCTAAGGAACCTTCATTACATGCCACATGCCACATGCCATGTTGCTTCATTCTCCATATTTTAATACTTTGACTAGTTTATCAACCTTACTAGAATGTTTTGCTACATGCTACATGCCACATGCCATGTTGCCATGTTGCTTCATTCTCCATATTTTATTACTTTGACTAGTTTATCAACTAAAATTAGAATATATTTAAAGTTTAAATTTGTACTCCATGATTTAACACAAATTAATAATAATCCAAAGCACCAAATAAATGATTCATACTAGTTATAATTTTAGGGGGAAAAAAGAGGCACTAAAATCATGTCAGGTATAACAGTGGAATTGGTAAAAGCCGAAAGACAGAGAGGCAGCGCGAAGGCAAAGGAATTTCGTTCTTTGAACGCAGTAGACATTTTCATAAACTTCCCGGATTCTAGAAACACCACTAAACTTTCCATTTTCTCAGGGTATTCACCTCACTGACATAACTAATATAGGGTTAATGCCCACAAAATTAGCAACGAGTAGTGGAGGCCGAACCAATGATTAAAAAACCGGGTAGAATAAAGCCTAGACTATCACATTTCCCTCTTATTACAATGTAGTCCGGCCTAACTGACAGGTGAATGCTGAAACTTATGTCATCCAGAAAGCCTTTTTCATCATTCCGTGAACCAAACTAACTCAGCATGACTGCACCCTTGAACTGCCCCCCTGCATATCAGGAATGGCCAATTCGGACATGCAAGGCTTCCCCCCAATCTCTTGTTACTCCAAGTACTCGTAGGTGATAAAACAATCTCTTGTTACTCCAAGTACTCATAGGTGGTTTCCCCCTATGGTGATAAACAATTAGCTTTTCAATTAAATTTATTCCATGTGCTTGTGCAGGGCATACACAAGAAACAAATGGGCTTTAGTATACAACTACTTCAGATGCAGCATCTTAGCTTAGGTTCGGTCAAGAGGGTATACCGTATCAAAAACAACCCTAGCAAATGTATGTCGAGTTTCCCTAAGGCTTCCTAATGCTAACAACTCATAGTCAATCTGGCTACCTTGCTTTGCTACAAATCCCTTCTCCGCACCCATTGTCACACACTCAAAGACCTTGCAAACATTCAAATACAATGCCAACGGTAAAAATACCTGCACAAGAATGATTAGAGGAAAAATTCAGCTATGCCTTTTATTGTAAAACAGAAAAGAAAGGTGGATTATGACTAGTGGTGCGACTATTATTCATTATTCATTATTCATAGATATGTTGTTCACTTCCAAGTTTCAATCCTTACACCTCTGATCAACTGTCAGTTTCACAGGGCCAACTATGTAAAAATGGAACACCCACTTGTTCCAGATTTCAACTTCAAGAATAACTTTAAATTGGTGAAGTGGAAAATAGACATTGCTTACTACATCTAATGGGACAAAATAAGGTGTTTGCTCTGGTTCCGTTTGATGCCTAATTGGCTTTATCCTAGTGTGTTATCCATAAAACCGAAAAAAAAGAGGGCAAAAATGAAGAAAAATACTCACCAGATCTGAAAATGGGGCTTGAGGATATGCTGACATTGCCTGAGAGACAAAATGCTCATCTGTCATCTCACTCAAAGTGCTTTTAACAGATGCAGCAAGATCCATAACCTCATTTACTAATGTCAGATTCTCTAGATTCTGTGGTTCAGATAGCTCATGAAAGCTACTATCATGTGATTTATTGATGTTCTTGGCAATATTTATCGCTTCCGGTATATCTCCACCATTGTGGACAGCAAGGCTAAATGCAGCAACAACCAAAGGATCTCTAGGTTTGTTTGAAAGTGCTTTATGGAATGCTAAAATTCCAACCCTGTTACCAATAGAGTGGCTTCAATAAGTACACCAAAAGAAAAACACCTAGTTTGCGCAATTTGTCGAATTGACCATCACCAATATTTGACCATATTGACACTCCATTATATTGATGAAAAGGATTCTCGGATTTTCTTGTCATTGACAATCTTACCATAAACTACTGTGGCATGGTCTGTTAGGTGCCAGAAGTCTATCCAATTTAGAAAACAATGACTGCAAATGAAACATCAGAAAGTTAACTGACTCCAAGCTAATGCTATCATATAGATGCAAGTAATCTTGTAACCCCCAAGCCAATAAGATAGAGAACAAAAATTACCAAGAGCATATTAGATCTCTTATCACACCTCTGGAAACCAGTGCGAACAAAATAGGCAGCCTGTAAGATGAATTTGCATCAACCTTAGCATCAAACTGACAAGCATGAAAGGGAAATTTAACTTCCAGTTCCGTACCTGAATTGGCAAAAGTAGTTCTAAGAGTCCAAATTTCCACAATAATCTTAAAGATGCTTCTGCAGAACCATATGCCATCATGTAGTTCATTTCCATCAGAAGCCTTGACTAAATATTGGCATTATCGAACGAAATCAGTCAGCAACATTTTCACATAACCTAAATGCTGGGAAAACTCAGAAAGGAACTTCCTGTATACCTTATCCAGTCTCAGTATCAAAGAAGAAAGATTTTTGACGAAATGAGCCGTTTCCCTAGAAAAACTGAAGCCTAACCGGGCAGCAATTCTTATTGCACGTAGGATTCGAGCTGTAAAGAAAACGGAGTGTGGAGCAATTTTCTCAGAACATATAAAAGCTAGGTTATTAAAAAGTGTGTAATTCTATGTTGATACATCATAATATAACATGGTAGTTGCTATATTATAAGGTGAAAATTAACCGATTTGGAACTCCAAATAATAAAACTCACCACAATCCTCTTGAAAAGAGGTACTTGCAGGAATCACAGTTCGTACCTACAATATCAGAAGATAAAGGACAATGTACATTAATTCTAATTTCTAAAGCAGCAAAAGGAACAACCATCTATGTTTACTCGAACTTGGGTGGGAGTCGGATATGGGTATACATCCAACCCGGCATATTCATTTCTTTCTAGGTTTTTCCATATTTGCATGGTCCTATGAGGGTCATATCCCCGTACCTATGTCCTTATATGCATTGAACACAGGTATTTAAGTAAAAGGAAGAGGTGAGCAACACAGAGCCAACCGTAACACCGTGATACATACTTTAGCTTTTTTAATATCTTCAATTCCTCCCATGTAGTCATAAATTATCCTAGCAAATGGGTCAAACATTAACCTGTAGAAACAGATGGGTGTCTTAAATGAATATTAAAACCATAGGGCATGCTACAATGAACACTAGAAAATTGAAGGCATAGGATGAAAATAAAATTGGAACAAGTTGTACAAAAATCATAAGTTCATAATGTCATAAATTTAAACCCGTTAATTGTGAAGTCTCGTTGTAAACAATTTCTCCAACGAACAAAATCCTTCTTGTCAGAGCCAGCAGGTCTATCAAATTCATAGGTTAGGCCCCTACCAAAATTCCGTGCAGATGTGCTAAAACTTGAAACCTAAATTGTACGAGGAATTCAAAATAAAAATAAAGCATTTGAAAAAGAAAAGGAAAAAGAATTGAAATAGCTAACCTTGATTAACAATCATCACCAAGAGAAAATTTACAAGCATAAAACTCGAAAAAGAAAATTTGAGTTGCAGCCTACAGAGTTCAAAAAGTCAAAGATGAAAAAGAAAGAACAGACCTCCACTATTGTATCATTGATGTGCACATGGCATATAGGAAACCGCCTTCCGATGATTTCACACCGTGAAAATGCCTTCACCACCTGAAAATTAGAACAACAAATTTTAGATGTCTGAAAGCCAAGGAAATGGGAAACCTCCGCATAGCATAAGGCATGACACTAAAAATATGTATGAGATGTTAATTCATATCTGATGCTAAATTATAGCTAATAGCATGCCTATTCTCCAAGAATATGTACTATATAATAGGCAAGTATTCAAGTAAGATCAAAATAACCATAAAATAACCACCACCAAAACAAGATTAAGAATAAAGGCTATCAATAACAGCAACCTCTCTGAGTTCTGCTGTAGTAATAACATCGAAGTCCTTAGGTGTTCGCTTCAAAATAAGATCTCGAACACAACCTCCTACAAGGTAAACCTCATATCCTACAAGTACAAGAGAAAAAGGCTTAGAAAACCAGTTTCATACCCTCAAATAATGCAATAGAAATACACATATACTACAGATACAGATACCTTTTCTTTTGAGTCCATTAAGAACTTTCCTTGTTGGCATGGAAATATTTGAAGTGCTAATTCCAAGATCATGAGAATTAAGCTTCTTCCACTGTGACGATTTGCTTCCTTCTCCACTCACTTCAACACCCACAGTTCCATACTCTTTCTTAACGACATAACAAAGAGGGGAAATATTAAAATTCAATAAAATTAAGAAACCCTTTGACATACCATTTTTTGCTGGAGAAAAGTGAGCGCCTTGAATTACTGGTTCATCAAGCGTCTCGATTGCAGCGACGGAACTGAATCGAATCTGAAAAAAGAAAAAATTAAAAATTGAGAAATAAAAAAGGATGAACTCAAACCCATGTAAGAAAAAAATATAAGTGAAAGATTAAAAAAAAAAAGACCGGAATTACTTTGCGAAAGCAGTGAAATAGAGGAGGACGAAGAGAGAAATGAGGCTTGCAGGCGAAGCATAACCCTGAAACCGCCATGGATGGGTTAGCATGTCTTGATGATGAGGATGAGGTGAGGCCTTAAACCCTAGCCAATGGTTCACTACAACTGATGGGGGTTTAAAAAGTTGAAACAGTTAAAATGTTTGTGAGTGAAATGAATCATATGTACAGTGTTAAGCTCTTAACATCGAAGGAAATGGGATAAAATGGGGAGGGTTGGGCTTAAAATGAAGCCAGTGCATAATTTGATGGATCCAAATCCTTCCTCGTTTCAAGCCTACAATCTGTTTGTATAAGCCCAACAAGGCACCAGAAACTTACAAGACTGGACCAGTCACTGTGAGGAGTCCACAACAAATCGAAAACCAATTTTCTCTTTATTTACAGAAAAGGTCCAACAAATATGTGAAAATTCCGGAAGCTGTGACTTGCAGCTGCCAATACCACACGGAAGTACATTGTACCAACTTGGTACTAGTAATTACCGGTTGAGTGAATTTAAGTAAATAAACTTCCCTTATTTTATTATATAATTAGTTAGGGTTTCAATTTTAGGGTAGATTTTTTTGTATGTATAAACAAAAAAAACTTTCATGCTTTGAATTCAATTACCTAACATGAGAAAAAAAAATAAGGTTGTTGGATTCAGAACACTGTTGGGATTTGGGCTGATAACTCGTAACATGTTTATTTGTGTAATAGTACTTCCAAATTTTCAATATATTGCACGTCATTCAAGGGCGCATTATTTTATTTATTGAATAGACATTTTTCAGAGTATTTCAGTAACCTTTCTTTTGAAACTATGATATTTGTGTTTAATTCTTAATTTCAAGTAGGATAAGTATTAAATATATAATGTTATATAATAAAATATCTGTATTTCGACGGAATTGAGCTTAGGTTTGGAAGCTCTCACAACTTGGTTTTTTTTAATTCGACTTGCATTTCTTTTTTTAAGCCTATGTTTTGAATTTTATATTTTTGTTTAAATTTTGGATAAATTTTTTAGTTTAAGTAAATAGTTTCACTCCTGAACAAGTCTAGATTAGAGTATAAGTGTGAGGTTGAGTGCATTTTTATAAATAAATTTAAGTGAACACTTGATTTACAACTAAACTTTTAAAAGGAGAAAATTTTAGTGAAATGTAATTAAGATTAAAGATAAATGGAAAGTTGATATATGATGAGTGCGTGGGACTTAGATCATAACTTATAATTGCGAAAATACATTGGATTAACTTTTTGGATGAGACCACGTAAATATAAGAAAAATTTGATCTCCTAAACTTAGGAGAAAGTACTCCAACTGTGTAAACAATTTTCATGTGCCTATCTCTGGCCTAATTGCTGTTTACCTAATGATGAAAAAAGTGATAAATGAATTTACTCTTTTTTAAGTATTTAGAGTGAATTCGAATTCTCAAATGATATTTTGGTTTTGTCAATTTAAGACTAAGAAGGGAAAGATACACTGAATCTTTTGATGGGGCCACTCCAGAACCGTCCAAACTCCAAATAGATAGAGGAATCAGTAAGGCAAAATAAAATTTAAAAGAGTCCTGAGAACGTAAATGGTTTTAACTTTGGCAGTACAGTAGCCTATTTGTGTGTATTAGGCAACGCAGAGATGAGAGCTTCAAGATGAAGCTTTAATCCTTTCTCTTTCATTTTAATGAAAAGTTGGTCAATGCAAACATTGCTTGTTTCCTGGCAAAATCTTTCTCTACCATTTTCCCTGCATTAGTGTATGATATATAGATTCTTATCCTATCAAATTTCTTTGTTACACGTCCCCATTCAACTGAACCAGAAAATGGTCTAAAGTCCTGCAAATTAAGACTAATGGATGATTATTAGTCACTTTCAAATCTCATTAGCTATGGAGTTGATGAGCCCCCCCCCCAAAAAAAAAAACCCTTTTTTCCTTTGCTTTTCCTGTTCACCAACACCATATTCAAACTCTCAAAGCCTTTGACATTACAGTTGAATGTTCCAAACACAGACATATTAACTGTTCTTTGATTGTTTTTGTCCTGCTGACCCCTTAAAATTTCAAAAGAACCTCTTCTTAATTAATCAACCATTTATGAAAAATTACATTCCACAAACACGAGATATTGATATATATTTTTTGATATTTTTCATCTTCATTTTAAGTTCATATTCAAGTTACGTGATTTATTGTTGAAATAGTGATGTATTAAAATCAGCCATAAACCTGCCCCACCATAAGGCAAGTTTTCATTTGTCTCTCCATTACAGTCCTAGATGTCGGTAATGGCAAAATATTCAATGCTGTCTATATACCGACAAGATAGACTACAGATTCATAATTGACCATGGGGGTTTGGTCGATGCTTATGATATGATGTGTGTGAACATAGGAAACAAAATCCAAGAATATTCTGAATTAAAGAAAATAAACGTCAAATTAAGTAGTTCTCATTTTACACGTCTGGTGAGAATGAAACCGTGTGCCTGTAGCACAATGTGCGGTACTTTTTCAAAAAAAAAAAAGCACAAAATAAACTTTCCATATTCAGATTTATGAGCGGTATTGAAAATGGATATATATTGATATATATAAACATACATAATATTATGATCCGAAAAAGAAAAAAAAATAAATTCCGTTGATAAAGCATTTGGTGGAAGAATTGTCTAGTTTATTTATGTGCTTGATCAAATATATACAATCCAACTTACAAAATAAAATATCTAAATGATGACAAATTAAATAAAAAAATTATTTGTTGGTTTCCAACAACTATCCAACTAGAAACAAGAAAACATATCTTTAGTAAAATTGGGAGGCTTATTTAAAGCTAACAACCTCTAGTATTCTAACAACAACAGGAGACTTATTCAAACATATTTAATATATTCTCGATTGCATTTTAGTTTATTTATCCGGAAATTGATGAATTAGTACTTTTTATATACTAGATAAGTAAGCAAAGCAATCCCTCCTTTAAAATTGCGTCATTAAATATTTGTTTTGGTGTTTATATATAAGATATGATAATAAATTTAGCCCTCAATTTTTACACATTTATTCAATTTGATCTCTACTCTTTTATTGAAAGTAAATTAGAAATTTTTGAAAGACAAAAAAGGTCTTAATAACAAATTAAAAAAATCATAAAAATTATAAGCAAAAGTTATAAAAAAAAGTTAAAATTATAAAAAAAAATTATTAAAAATAACAATACCGATCCATTAAAATTTAATGGTTATAAGACTTTAGAAAAATTTGACCCCAACTCTTTTATTGGGTCAATATTGTTAATTTTTAATAATTTTTTATAATTTTAATTTTTTATAATTTTTTATAAATTTTGTTTATAGTTTTTACGATCTTTTAATAATTTTTAAATTTTAAACTGGTTTAATTGATTTTTTTTTAATTTGTTATTAAGGTCTTTTCGATCCTTTAGCTTTATTAATTTCAAAATTTTCTAATTTACTTTTAATAAAAAAAGTAAGAATCAAATTTAAATGGATGTGCAAAGATCGAAAATTAAATTTATTATTATACATTATAAATAAACAACAAATTAAAAAAAAAAAAAACGTTGTTTCACTCACCCATCTTATGTACAAATATAAATTTATCCATTTTTTTCTATAAATAAACTAAAATACAATCTATAATATAAATAATTTTTTGGTGCATTTACCAAAAAAGAATAATTTAGGAAAAGCATAAGATAGCCATAGGTAGAATGAACGTGGTTAATTGGCGCAGGTACGTCGACTCTCAAACTTAGAAGCCAGATAGAAAGAGCAAGGATTCAGGCAATGTCGGTGAGGGAGTCCATCCAGGCCTTATTAGTTTGTTTCCAAATGTTAAAAGTTTTACATGTACCATTCAAAGCTATTGGCTGTCATGGTACGTACAATTGTAATGTGCCATCCATTAAGAAATTAACATTCGAATTTTAATAGTATTTATATATATATTTTATCTTATCTTAATTTGATAGTACATTATCATTTATGTGTCCCCCTCATCAATTTCGCAACTTGCAAACTAGGATTTTTTTCATGTTTATCTCCTTCCACCCATGCTTCATTTATGCACATATGTACGAGCTAGGGACTTGGCTAAGGTGCTCTGTATTTGGGGGTGAAATATGGTATATCCTAATCAATTTATTTTACAATTTTAACCTTTTCAGTCATTAATACTGATCCACATTAATTATCAGGTCAACAAACACAAAACTCAAATTACATATTTGTGGTTTAAGTTATAGAAAAAGAGTTTTTATCATTCATGTTATTTACTAATCATCATTTATCTCATATTCTATCAAGTTAATCACTTTAAACGAGAACAAATTAAACTTTCTCCAACATTCTCTTTCTTCTAATACATCACAAAACTTGTTGGGATACGTAATTTATTAGGGATCATCTCGTATAAACAACAAAATAGAAAAATGTATAGAAAATTAAACACAAATGTTTTACGTAAAAAATTCTTTTGTAGAGAATAAAAATTCACTGGCGAATAAAATTTTACTAAAATGACAAATAATATATGAATGAGTACAAGATGAAAATAGTATGAAAAACAAACAAACCTTAAACCACAAAAACAAAGCTCTTTTTTTTTAGCTCATTCAAATTAAGACAAAGTCTAAGGCAGTGGAAAGACCATGCTAGTACGGAAACAGAACACTGCTACAACTAGTAGCAGAGCCAAAAACCAGACACAACAGCATCTCTTAACCCGCAAGCATACAATCCTGCTTACTAATCACAAAAAACACCCTCACTAAAACACTAAACTCCCTCGAAGCTCTCTCAAAACTCTCTTAATCTTAACGTGATGAAGATATCAATTTTAGGGTTATAAAGTCTCTTTTATAGGTTGAAATTCGTGTGAATATAAAACTTCAATTTATGTGAGAACACATCACAATATCCTGAATCGTCTCGTCATGACGAATAACGATAAATACCTGAAAAAATCATAAAATACAAGCCATGCTAACTAAAAAAAACCATTTTTTCCGACTTACGACACAATTGTACATCATTTCATATAAAAAAACTCCCGAATCTATAAAATATCTTACTAAAGATAACCAACTAAACTTTTGATTAGACCTACTTTAGTTGTTATTTATCCAAACACAATTGGATTTGTGTGATTAAAAGAGGGGCCATCCAATCAGAAAAGAAAGAATGCATAACAAAAACATGGGCACCGGATCATTCGTTCGTACCATCAGGTAAAACAAAGTCAAGCATGTGCAATTTGTGGTATTTCTTGTTTTGCTTGCGACTCATTGAATTTGCAATGCAGTGAACCCATGTTATTTCTGTGACTGAGCATTTAATAATTTATGAAAACCTTCAGTACGTCTACTGTATTGGCCCATGCCTTGCGTAAATAATTGAAATGGAAAAGACGAAAGAATATTTCACTCTTAGCTCGTCGCATTCAGTGAATCAAACACTATTATTTTTAGTTTTAAATGGAAGCTAATCACATGCAAAAGGATGAAATATTTTATTTTATTTTTTTGTTAAAAAGGATCTCATAATTGACTACACATCGTAAGAAACGACATGCAGACCCATGCAAGATGATAGTTGCTATGGGATCGGTCCCTACCTTGTGCCTAAAAAGAAAGGATCGATATGATCATATACTTATCGCCTTGCATCTCCTTCATTGATCTTCTTTCTGGTTCTCAGGTGCCTCTTACTTACGTGTATGATCTGAACTAGTAGATAAATGTCAAATATCATATTTTGCCCTTACATTGTAGCTAGTCTTGTTATACCTCCACTTTGGCAATGATACGTGGCAAGGCATGAGATACTGCGTTGTCAACTCTCTGCAGGAGAATGGTCCACATACAACCACTCATTGAGAACTGTTCGTGGTAACCCCTCGCTTAGGATAGTTCGCAGAGGACCTTCCGTGTGCCCTGTCTGAACTGAACTTGGAGTTGGCTCGCTACGCACCTCCACAGGGACTACTAAAGAAACCACACTCGCAACAAACTTTCTATGGAACCATTGAGGCATGATAACTTTGTATAATCTTAAGAATGAGAATATCAAAGTAAAACCACACAATACACTATATGGCAGCAACTGTCAATAAAAGCCCTAGAGGACAAAGGTGTTGGAGGATCTCTCCTTCCCTCAAAAAAACGCTAAGTATCAACCAAGCTTTCTCGCCTTCTCCTTCTCCGGCCTAGCTCCTTAGCTCTAGCTCTCTGCCTACTACCGGGGAATCGACACTCTCCTTCATCATCTCTTATCTTTTATTAACTTATATTAGAATCATCAAATTATTTAGAATTTTTTTCATGTGATTATTAGTGTTGGCTATTCTTTTCCCAGTTGTAATTAATTCCGAGAATTATATTATACATCAACTTATTTTAATTTTTTATTCATTGTTTTTATCACAACTACTAACTTATATGAATAAAGATTCTAATTTTTCTTTTAAATGGATAGCAAATTACGGTTTTTTCTCGAATATGAACTTACAATTGATCAAGTATTCTTTAATAACAAAATTCATAAATGAGATTAAAAATTATAACATAATTTTTTTTTTTAATTTCAGAAACTACTTATCATTTTATTAATTTCACTTGTGAAATTCAAAATTTTGTATCTAATTATTTTTTTATTAAAAATAAAATAAACAGTACATTTAAAAAAAAAAAGATAAATCTCATAACTAGACAAGAACTTTGATTTCATGTAATTTTATATATGACATTTTAATTTAATTCAATTCTCATAAATTATTAATACAATTATTGATGTAGCGTCATTTTATGTTTAAATAATTATACAAGAATAAATTATATTTATTCAATATAAAAATAAATGGATGAATTATTTCTTTAAATGTGTACGATTGAATTAAAAATAAAATTTCATGTATATATTTGAATCACAATCAAAATATCATATATATAATTACGTCAAATAAAAATTTATGTATCAATTTACACATTAAATTAAAAATTACATATAATTTTAAAATTTATCTTTTTAAGAATGGGCTGAAAATTATTTCTTCCGAATTGATTATATTTGGGCTTACTTTATAATTCTAATACAGATATGGGTCGGCCCTCAGGGTTATGGCCAGGGTGTTCATGGGTGGACATAAAATATTTATGCTCATGGTTTATTTGAATTAAACTATGTAAAATTTAAATTCGAATTTTCTTTTTCCTTTGAGTAATCTTGATGCCTCAGTCGAGTAGATTGTTAATCTAATTAATATTTTTCAATTTAATGTATACTATTATTTAAAATTTTAATTAAATTAATATCTCTAAAAGGTAGAATACCTTCGAATTATCAACACTTTAATAATATCTAAAAAGTAGAATATTTTCAGATTATCAATACAATACTGTAAATCATTAATTTAACTCAAATTGTATTAAAATATAATTCTAATTAAATAAATTCAAATAATTCTTTTTATTCTTAAATAAATCCTGGGATTCAAAACTAAAAATTAATCAACAAAGCTCAAACATTTGGGATAACGTGTTAAGCTTGGCGGTGTCAACGAGTGTACGATTTAGATGCTTTACGTTGCTTCAATCCCATCAAATCCTGTTCCTTTTCAACTCACTATGTCATTTTCTTTAATCGGTTAATTTCAAAAGTAAAAACTTGACAATGTTGATTTCTCAACAACACCATAATTTTATTTTATTTTCTCAAAAAATAATTTACCGATTAATTAAATTAATATTATACAACACTTTATCATAGATCCATATCACTTCAAAATTAATGATAACATCATAATAAATAATTTAATCAATTTTTTTATTTTAATAACATAAATATTTCATGTCTTATTATTAATTTATTTCAAATCATAAATTTCATTATTTATTATATATGATTTTTATCTTTTAAATTTATGATTTTCATACAAATACTTTTATGATAAGAATTTTAATTATTAGATAAATCCATATTAATTTGATCAATAATTAATTAAAAAGTATTTTTTAACAAAATGGTAAATATTAATATAATTATATTTTTATAATATTAAATAATACATAAACGGTGTGCCACAGCCAAACCTCAGATCCACAGTTTGTAGCATAGTATATCTGACAATTACTGAAATAAATTGCTACTACGTACAAAACAGGAGCAAATGAAACGCAAATATCTTGGTTATGATCAGCGGGGAAATTAGGTATCTAAAATGGAAATTTTTTATTTAAAATTTTTAAAATTTTAAATTAATAAAAATAAAAATATATTTTATTTTTCTTTCAAGATATAAAAATTTAATTTAATCTTTTAAAAAAATATAAAAATATAAATTATTAAAATAATAAAATTATATTTTTACTATCATAAAAATTATAATTTAATCCTTAATTTTTTTTTCTAATTTCTCCCTTACGTTTGCTTTCTTAGATTTTGGGAGTTCAATCTAAAACATAATAATAAAAGTTTTACTATTCTCTTTTTTTTAATTATAAACAGTTTCAGCTCACACTTGAGATAATAAACATCCTTAACCATAAGGTCAATACATGAGGTTCAGAAAAAAAAAATTTAAATCTCTTAAAAGTTGATAAAAAAAAATTTTAACCCTTAAAAGTTAAAATTTTTTGGGACTTCTTAAAAGTTGTCAATTTTTTTTTTGCCTTCAAAAGTTTTTTTTTGAACCCCTTAAAATTTTTAAAACAATATTTTGAATCCTTTTTAATTTTGGTTCCTAATCGGTTGCACTTTCAGACGATCCCCAAGGGCGGGGCCTATTGACGAGGAAAGAAATTTGAAACTTTTTTATTCATCACTCTAAAACTACTAACAAGCAGGGATATCGAGTATTAGATCGATTGTCATAATTATTATTGTCAATACAATAGAACGTGAGTTCAAATACATTGAAACTTGAAGCGCATTATACTTCTATTTATAAGTTAACGAGGGACTATAAATAATTTTAGACATTGTGATAAAAAGAACTAGATATTTAAAAAATTATAATCAAATTATTTAAATATATATATATACCATTTAGTTTTGGTATGGTTTTTTTTTTCTTTTTTTAAAGAATTTAAATTGAAATCGAATACTAAAGTAATATAATCGACATAAACTAAAACCACTCATTTGGTTTTTATTTGTTTCTAAAGCATATATACATATATATTATATTATAAAATTGATAATATATAGAATTAAGTTTAGTTTGAATAACTATAATTTTTTATATAAAAAATTGAATACATTCACTTATTATTCAAATAAAAATTAAATTAAATAAAACTAAAATCAAATCCAGCATCATAATTAAAAATTGGTGTATAACACACATCCATATGGGGTGAAATTTTTTATAACAATTATAAAGTTACATATTATTTCGAGGAGAATTTTATCTTTTTCTATAAAAATTTAAAAAAATACTTACATATTACCATTTGAATTCAAACATTAAAACAATTAAAGTCATATTTAATTTGAGTTAATTTTTTTAAAAATTATTAGATATATTTTCAACTCATATTGCAAATTAACGTGTCCTAATCTAATATTAATAAATCATTTATGCTAAAAGAGTTTGGTTTTACTTGAGTCCCATTGTATGTTGATTTAATTTTTTATTATTGATTTTACCTAACATGTAAAAAAAAGTAAAATTGCACTTAAAATAAAATTTATTAATTTATAAATTAAGAGATTCTTAATCATTTTCCAATTGAAATGATGTCTAAAAAAAACCCATAATTCAACAGATGTTGATGCAATGGTTAAATATGTTGCTTTCCTATATAGATAAATCAAATTCAAACTATGAAGATAATATTATTAGATAAAAAAATTATTTATATTTCCTATATGTAACTCAATGCATAGTTTTCTTTAAAATATAAATTTTAATATTTTTTAGTGTATTTTCGAGTTTAAATACGTAGATTAAATTATAGAAAAATTTCTTTAATTCACCTGATGACTAAGTAAATCCGGATTTAAATTTTAGATGAGCAGTGATATGTTTTTACTTGGGTGACTCCATTTGCATGTAACTGTAATGCATGCATGTGTAATATGGGTATATCGGGTGCGTCAGTAAAAACTTTTCATACGGAACTAGGTGTCTAGTTCAATCGGTATGACACGAGGCTGTTGGTCTTTTGGTTGTGTGTCCGAGCCCCATTTTGTTATAATCTACTTTCAGACCTAGACTACGTATTGCTTACCAAAAAAAACTTTTTATACGATTAAAAAAATTGTTTGGAAAAGGAAAGGAGACCGTCAAATATACAGGGACTTTAATTCTGAAAAAGAAATTGTAAAACAAAGGGACTTCTGCATGGGGATGAGTAATTAAACCAAAGATTTTACTTTGAAATTTTAACGACCCTGTCTTGTTTTGTTTGATTCTCTCTCTCATGTTTATATATATCCCTTCCTCTATGGCATCTTTGTTTCCCATAGATAGACCCACTGCCCCTTCTTCAACACTGTCGTCTCAGACTCTGCGCCCCCCTCTCTCTCTCTCTCTCTCTCATCACTTTCTTCAGAAACACAAAAAGTTTGCAATTTTCTCTTATGGCAGCCTTTTCATATATTCTTGACCCCAATATTTTCTTGCCAAACATGGCTCCCACCGCCAAAGCTTCTTCCTTTATGATGGATGATGGAAACTTAACCTCTAATTGTTTCTCTCAATATTACTCACCTGAGCTTTTCCACGACTCGCTGTTTGATCCTAACAACCATGAAACTAGCTGTGTTGATCACTGCTCCAAGGTTGTTTCTCAGAGTGATAACGAGCCATCGGTGGGTGAGAAACAGAGCACCGGTGGTGGCGATTCCACTGTGGTAGATAAGCTTGAAAAGGGTGAGCAAGTCACTCAGAATGTGAATCCCAGAAACAGGAAACGGAAGATCAGAAACGGGACAACCTTGAAATCTAAGGTTAAAAAACCGCTTTAAACCATTCAAATTGTGTATGCATGGTGGTTTTAAATTAAAATTCTTCGGGTTTTCAGCGATGAGTTTCTAATTTTAATCCTATTTTCATTGCTTTATTTCGTTTAGGATGCAAAAGAAGGGAAAGCCAAGGAGAAAAAGAAGTGCAATAATGGCATGAAAGGTGAAAAGAAATCTCCTGAAGAGCCTCCGTCGGGCTACATTCATGTAAGAGCCAGGAGGGGCCAAGCAACCGACAGTCACAGTCTAGCCGAAAGGGTACTAATACTATAGCTAGTCAATATTTAAGGGTTAAAGCAGGAGATGGGTTTAGACAACCCTGAGCCACTACTTCTTGGTCAAACTCAAACCCCAAATGGTCTTAAAAGGAGTGGGTGGATGAACAATGGGACCAAAGCCCTTGTGGTTCATCAACAAGCATTAACTACAAGCCCTTAGTTTTACACCCCATAAACTGTAGATTTTGGTATATTTCTTATGGACCAAATCTGCAAACTGGATTGCAGGTAAGAAGAAAGAAGATCAGTGAGAGGATGAAGATACTACAATGTCTGGTTCCAGGGTGTGAAAAGGTATCTAGTTCAGCTCATTTTTTTAAAAATCTTAATTGTCTTGCAAACTAATCAGAGTTATAAAACGTTTTCAGACAGCTTTCATGTGTGTGTTTTGCATGAAAATAGGTAACTGGGAAGGCCCTTATGTTGGATGAAATTATCAATTATGTTCAGTCCTTACAAAATCAAGTACAGGTATATGGTTATATACAATTAAAAATTAACCACTCTCTGACAGTTAATTATTTTCTATAATACAAGTATTTAAATAAGCAATGATTTTGTTTGTTTTGTTTTTGTTTTTTAGTTTCTGTCAATGAAGCTTGCTTCTGTGAGTCCCATGTTCTATGACTTCGGAGTGGACCTGGAACCCGTAATGGTGAAACCAGAGGTAAAAAGGAGGGGGATAAAATGGAAGATAGTTTTAGTTTTTTTATTTATGTTTTAAATGTAAAAGCCACTAATTTATTACAAAAGCTAGCTGATGAAAATCTTTGTCCCCGACATATATAAATTTTATTTTTTTAGAGAGTGAACAGTGAAGCATCAACAACAGCACCAGTACTGCCATGTCTGCAACAATGCAACCCCACTCAAGCTTCAGCTTTTGTTGATTCAACCACCGCCACCTTTGCCCCATCTAATAACTATCCTTTTCTAGATGCCTCACACCAAGGCCAAACCCCCATTGTCTTCTCTCACCCCCAGGTCAGTGTATAGCATGCATATGTACTTCTTTTTAATTTGTATCGATTTATATACGATTGTATTCTATACCTGTATATATACACATATATATATTTAAAAGAGTTCGTTTATATGTATTTGAAAGATTATACTTTTGTATTTTATATAAAAGGAAAATACTGTATATATGTATATGTATTGTGACAAGTAGACAACACATCTTTTTCAGGATAATGGTAGTGTATTGTGGGATGTGGAGGACCAAAGACAAAAATTTCTCAATTCATCGGGTCTCAACGACAACTTGTGTTCTTTCCATTAAATATATAATGCAGAGAGCTGCCCTACAATCATCTTTCCAGCAAAGCTTGCAAAGAGGTGAAGGGGGTGCTTCGCCATTGCTAAAAACAAAGCTCTCCTCTAGTTTCAAGTTCAAACTGAGTCAATTAAGCAGCATCTCTGAAACCATAGAATGAATAAAGGGCAGCTCAACATCATTGGATCGAAGAACACAAAAGATATATATAATATAATCCGACCAAAAATAAGACCAGATCTTTTTTTTTTTTTTTTTTTTTATAGATCCTCTGTTGTTGTCCATTTTATGTCTCCCAAGCACAAAGTTACTAAACCCTATGTTGTGTAGCTTACAAGAAAAAGTATCCTTAGTTTTGTATGTTGTACAAATTATTGTAGTATAAAAATGTTTCCCTTTCATATTGTTACAGGTATTCAGTTCTGACACTTATTCTTTTTCTTTGAACATAAAATTTTCAAAATCATGTTTTGATGTGAAATAGGATTGCTTAGTATTAAATCGAAACTCTCATGTGTCTAATATAATATTATCATTAAATTTTTTTTTTTTTTTTTGCAAAAGGATCTTTACAAATATAGAGCACTAAACATTTCCTAAAACAACGAAAACTTATTACTAACTCCATCAAATCATTAAAAATTGCCATTCCGATCAATCAAGAAATTATTATAAAAAATTATTTACAAATTATTGTATTTGAACAGCATTAAAATCATTAATTTATAGAATTATTGCAATATACATAATTTTGTCAGTGCTTTTAAACCAAATAATATTTTATTCTTAAAACACTACAGCGTCTTTAATTGGATGATTATTGATCAAATAAGGTGATTCCAAATTTCATATTTCTTTAAAACCACACAAAAACACAAACGCAAACCCAAACATTTACGTCAAATCTACTTTTATGTTTTGCCCCATCCCTACTAAAATAGATTAGTAATTGAATTCTTAATTTGTTCATTTGATGAGAAGTCTTGAGAACTTTAAATCTTTCTTATCTCCCTCTCTATATATGTAAACTTAATTAGCAAGTTAGTCTTTGGATTACATTAACTCTTATGATTACACTAATGATTGGATAATGATTTGATTAAGCAGAAAATTAAGTCATGGAACATAAAACTTTGTCCCCCTCCTAGCAAATCAGCACCAACATGGCTTACATCAAAAGTGATTTGATTAGTTCAGAAAACAAAAGTGATTCAATTAAAACACCCAAATTAATCCTTAATAGATATGATTTTGGACCCCCCAAAGTTACCGACATTTATTATTATTTTTTTTTTAATTTTTTAAAATACTATTATTAATAAGAACCATATGAATAATTATACAAATACATGATTTATAGTACAAGTGATAAATAAATAATTACAAACTAATGCACAAATTTCATGTTTGCATAATAATTTCAAAAAAGAAAAAAATAAATTGACAGCAACATTAAAATGATTCAAAAACAAACAAAAAATGCATCAACTTGATCATATAGGTGAAATTTACATCTTAACCTCCGTCATCATAAAATCAATCTGATGATGAACACTGATCAACCAAGACAAAATTGACAAAAGCCTCAAGAGACTCATCGTATCAATGATGCCCAAAAAGCCAACTCTCAGATGGCTTATCCTCTTCCTCATCATATCGAATCTATCATCATCACTATGATCTATCATTATAAAACCTTTCGAGAGCAGTTCCTAATTGATACGACGGTACTTTTATATTGGTAAATCTCACATGTACGCTAAAACATGACTAAAAATTAAAATTAATAGCAAAATAAAATCATAACTGCTTTAAAAGAAAACATATTGGACAAAATAAAAATCACGAAATATGTGAGCAATATAAAACCTCAAAACTGTAGAGACAATCATGATAATATAGATTGAAATTAAAAACAAAATAAAACAACAAAGAAAAAAATGTTAAAGAAACCGCGACCAACAACCGGCTAAGGTCAACGTTGACGGCGAAACAAATATTTAGTTGAAAAAGTTGAGCGGCTAATAGGGTTTATTTTCAAACTTTTTAATCAAATCATATTATTTTTCAGTCACAAATCCCATATATATATATATATATATATATATATAGCAGGGACTAAATTTTAAATTAATTTCCAAACTTTAATTATTTTAATTGAGTCTTTAAAATATAAATATCATGTTATTTGGGTTGTTTCATTGATCTTAGATGAATGATTCTGCTTCAAGGACTTTTTAAGTTTGATATTGAGGAATGAGTTTAATCATCTTTATATCGATTGAATAAGGTCAAAACTGATACATCGTAATTCAAAATTTCTCTAAATATAATACTAATATTTAAAAATTTAAAAATCAATTTAAATTTCGAGTTAATAGTCTGCAATTAACTCGCATATTTGATTAGTGCATCGACTATTTATAAATAGTTTGGAAATTAATTTCCAGGCTCCATATCAACCGAGCTATATATACAGACACATAAAGAAGATGCTGATTGGGTGAGAAACTTGATTGAAAAGTCAAACATACTGTAACAATTATGTAGTTCCCAATCATCAGGTGTGTTGTATATATAAACTGTTTGCAGATGAAGACAACACATGTGGAAACTGTGTTAACACTGACCCACATGGCTTATTTCTTGCATGAGTTGGCTCAAACTTTTTGTAAATATGCGCATGCCCAAGTGAAACACTTTGAAACAAAGATTTGGTATGAAAATCCAGCGATTTCCGAGTCCCATCTCCAGTTAAAGTGAACCTCTAGAACCATCTTCCTTCATCTTATCCTCTCCCATTTTAAAGAAAATAAAGCATTGAATGTGGATAACAAAAGCTATTTGAATGATTGGTTGCCTATAAATGCAAAAGGATTATGATGCTGAGATTCAATATAAATTTATCATGTTCAGTGTTCTTTTGAAAGTAAAGAACGCGATACATAGTTCCCATTTGTCTATTTAAAAACACAAACTTTATGTTTTTAGATAACAACGGAATGATTCATCAATTATTCACATTTATCAAATCAACCTCTCAACTGTTTCTTGAAGTAGAAATTAAGTAACGATGCCATCTTGATTAGGGGTCTAGCCGATGGATTTTTTTTTTTTTTTTTAAATTTCTTTAAAATTTATAAATTTTAAACTAGAGAAGGTAAAATTGCATTTTGGCTCCCCCTCAGTCCCTTACAAATGATAAAATTTTGATTTAATCCTTAAAAAATTATAAATATATTTTTACTCTCGTAAAAATATATAATTTAATTTCTACTCCTTAAAAAAAAAAATTTTGCTTCACCCCATCTTGATAAAGGTTTTTTTTACAATAAAAAATTACAAGAAGTTATATTTGATATCCATCACAATTTATTTTCAAAATTATAAAAGATTTCTTCTACACCATTGGCCAAAAAGAAATGTTTTTCATTAGCACACAAAATTTCAGTAAAGGCTCTTCACATTTGTAAGCTCACCTACTGATCAATTTTGTTTCCAGGGTCCCTCATGTTATCTCTTTTTCGCAAATTTTTTAGAGAAATGATAAAATCATTTTTGTGATTCACAATTTTTTAAGTGTTTAATTGCTATTAATGGACCCAAAGACCCATTAATGTTCTACAATTCTGCAACACTTGTTCTATATACTTTAAATTTTCAAAAAAAAAAAGAAAAGAAAAGAAAAAGGAAAATAATTTAGATTCGAATATAGCTGAGGTTGCAAACACCTTTTAGATAAATTCATTTCCTTACCTTATTAAGCATAACGAACAATCCATTATACTAATATACTATCTATTGCAATTAATTAGAAGGTTCATTTTCCATTTTTTTTAACAAAAAAAATTTAAAATTAAATTTGAACTCAATTCGATCATTGCCGAGTTCGAGCACAAGTAGTTGAACTTAAAGTTGAACATGAGAATCCATCTTATTCCTTCAAATCAAGTTAACTTGAACAGTTCGAACTTCATCATGAATCGAGTTCGAAACTTGGAAATTGAAATCACAATTACCCTTAGCTCGGTGGATTTACATATCCTCTCAAATGCTTAGATTTGAATACGAACTTATTGAACATAATTTCAGAATAAAATCGAAGATTCTATACTATTATAACCAACTTATCATAATAATGAACTAAATCGATTTATTTAAAAAAGATTGGAGTGTAAATTCGAAAAATGGTTGGTGGTTTCACAGAACCGTATTAAATCAAAATTTTTAAGAATAATGCTAAACTAACCCTATGTTTTAATAGCTATTAATTACAGTGGAACATATTGGATTGTCTCCCCAACAGAACTTGGAAGCAAAAGCGTTTGCCTTGAATCTTCGATCCCACCCACGACAAGTCTTCATCCATATGTCAGATGAACCATATCATGAGTGCAGGTTTATACATGCAATCAAGCTTTACTCACTGCTTCAGCATCACAAATCCAGGGAATATGCATGTATGAATGAAATTTGCATGGTAAAGCAAGAAAGCACCAGGCTACCAGCTTCAACACTTGTCAATATATCTCACCATTGGAGATGTTTTATGTTAGGTACATACAAGAAAACAACGACAAAATGGCCAAAAAAAAGAAAGGTCGTCGTAGTAGTATGTTCGATGACATGATGAAGCAATGAGTAGAATTATTAATAATTGAATTTCGTATTTAATTCAATCAGAAAAAAAATATAAAATCGAATTTTTTTTTTATGAGCCACGTACGAAAGAAAACTTGGAAAGATTACCTTGCTTTCCTTCATTGAGTTGATGGTGACGATGATGTGATACATGCATGACCCATCAAAATCGTAATGAAGGGGACATGGCTGCCAGTAAGAAGTAGCCCATCACTTTCTTCTTTTCTATTTGATGGTCAACAATGTAAATAGTATACATCACCATGCTAAAACTATTTCATAATGGTTTTCGGATTGTCACATTCCTACCATAATTTTTTTTATATACAAAAAATCAAAAAGAAAATAACAAAAAAAAAATTTAGAAAACATATATCATTGGATGCATGTATAAATATTTTTTATTTCTAATATGTTTAAGCATGATTATAATTGCATGTCTACAATGTTGGCTAGCAGACAGCAATATATGGGCACTTGAAAAGTTTGTAAGCTTGTTCTTCCGCCAACTAATAAATCTAAATCACCATAAATTATGGAACTTGATTTATAAGGTTTTTTTTTTTTTTTTTTATAAACGTAACCTAAATTTTTTATTAATAATGAAAATAATCCATCATAATTAAAAATCATGTTCGTAAATGACCCGATTTTTACTGTGTTTGTCGATGCTGCCTAACACATCGATGGCACTTACCCCTCATCATCGGTCAATGATTGCATTTTTAAAAAAAATAAGTTTTTAATGATGCCATCGGATAAATTGATGACACTGGACGGAAGTGTAATTATATAAAATGTTCAGAGACTTGATAAAGCAATTATTCTTTTTAGATTAGTTGAAGAAGGATGCCACTGGGCACCAAATTAAATGTTTTTTAATTTTTAATCTATTTGCGCGTTAGATTTATCTTTTTTAGAAATTAAATTTAAACAGCTCTTAAAAATATAAGAATAACAAAAATAAATCATTATTATTATTTTTTATTTTTTTAAAAAACAATAAACTTAAAAAATTATATAAAATTCTTATTTAAATTGCCCAAATATATCCCTAAAAAAATTTTCCTTAAGTTTATCTAAAAATTTAGATAAAATAGAAGAAATTTTTTGAGGGGTATATTTGAGTAATTTAAATAAAAATTTTATATAATTTTTAAAATTTATTATTTTTAAAAAAATATGAAAAATCCAAGTTCTGCGCATATAAATTTTTTAAAATAAAAAACTGTGGGACATTGAAAACAATTTTACTAAATTGACATTAAAAATAATTTATTAATATATTAATTATTATTATTATTATGCGAAAATAACAAAAAGTAATTATTAAAAATAATCTTAATTCACTATCAATTAATGTGATAATACATTAATAAATTCATTTGTATTTATAAATTTTATTTTATTTTAAATATGATAACATTGTAAAATATTAGTATAAAATATAAAATAAATATAAATTTATATATTTACTATTATTATCATTTAATTACAGATCAAATTCATCTTAAATTACACATGTCGTTTTAGGCTAATTACCTTTTAATTAGTGTTACAATTATACACTAATTAAAATTAAGATTTAACAGTATAAATAGATGTATTAGCTAGACATTTTCATTCAAGTAACAGCTAAAGAATAAAAAAAAAAAAGGTCTTATTTTATATAGACTTTGTTTTCAGCACCAAAATTTTTTTTTTTTTGAAATTTTACTATTATTTTATATGTTCAATTATTATTATTTGATATCTAATAAATTAACTGTTATATTTTTTTTTAATTGAATATGTATTGTTTTGTGCTTTTGTTAGATTAGTGTGGTGGTTAACAAGAAACTAACATTTTAATTTTTTAAATGAAAATGATAGGTAATTAATTATTTAATTATATATGTTTATATTTTATTTATTTATTTTAATTTATATAAAACCAACTTTTTAATTATTTTTAAAAAGAAAATGATAGATAATTGATTATTTAATTTTATATGTTTAGATTTTTATTTTATGAATTTTATAAATTAATTTTTATGTTTTATTTATTTGATCTAATCATTTAATATTTCACTATTGGTTGTTTATGACTTTTTTATTTTATTAATTTTAAAACATTATTTTATTCTCGTAAATACATTTCAAAATTAATCTGCTTTTATTATAAATGAAATTAACTCTCATTTTATTAATATAATGTATCTTTTTGAAATTACAAAAATATTATTTAATAAATTTTAAAATAAACGTGTAAAATAATGTGCAATGCACATAACATTAAAAATTAATTTATATAAATATAAAAACACCTTAAACACCATTATCACAAATAAAATACACAATTACCAAATAAAAGCCACCATCATCTCAAAAAATATCAGTCATTTCAAATATTCTGATTCTTTCTCTCAAGTAAGCAAAAACTAGTTGACATTCCCAAGATATATATTGATAGAGGAAATGATGGCATGAAATAGCAGAGTCGCGGTAATTTGTATCTTTTTTAATTATTTAATAATATTTTAATGATATTTTTCATAATTTTGATATTTTTGTTAACTTAAACCTTGAATATGAAATTTATTACCTTGAACCCTAAACTCGTTCTTATGTCCTGAACCTTGAATCAAAAAGTTAAGTTCGGTTTTAGGGTTCAAGATTTGAGATTTAGGGTACAGGGTTCGAGTTTGAGGTTTAGTTTGGGGTTAGGGTTCAAGTTAGAAAAATTATCAAAATTATATATCGGTAACACAGAAAATTTTTCTAAAATATCATTAAATAATTGGAGAGAGATATAGAATGACATGACACCCTATTTCATACAATCTTTTCTCATTTCTAAGCTATATTTTTTAAAAAAGTTATTTAATATATGCAAAGAAACTTTTTATTTTTAAATCAGATTTGGAAGTTTTATAATGATAGAGTAATTAAACTGTTAGCTGTGAACATATAATAACCATTTTGTAACGAAGGAAATGACAATTAACAACCATAATCATTCTCCCGAACTTCACCTCAATCAAATTCAAAAGCAATGGAAAGAAGGGTGCATGCATGGCTTTAAGAGTTTTAATTCAAAATAAAACAAAACAGACAGAATATTAGGAAGAAAGCAAAGAAATGAAAGAGGGCATCACTTTATGTTTTCGGTTGATGGAGCATGTTAGTTTGAGGGGAATCGTCAAGGAGTAACATTCATTGAATCGGATATTTGAATCTCAAATTTTATTAGTAATTTCTTATATCCGGTTAATTATATACTGCAGTCGAATTAATCCCATTCATGGACAGATTTAATAATTTATTTTTGTACTAGAATAAGACTGTATAATATATACTACGAGATTTTAGCAATGTGAAGATTATACATATGAAGTTTCAAACCCTGGTATATGGGCATGTTCGGGCAACTTTTGGGAGGGACCGAGTGAGGGTGTAGCGGAGAAGCTGCATGCCCCTGGTTGGGACCAAAGGGATGGAGAAGAGGAGCAAACCGGCATGGCGCGGTCCCTTTTTCCCCGTTGAAATGCCTTAACTCTTTTGTCTCCTCCTTCTTCTAATAATATTATTATTATATTTAAAGAGTCATTTAAGGAATTGAATAAGTACATGGAAGGCCTCATTTATTTCATTAATATTTTAATCTGTCTTCTTCATATATTTTATTAAATAATAATTTGCTTGCAAACCATGACCTTGGTAATTTACATTGTCCGTAAAAGAAAAAAAAATTAAGATAATGATATGTGTCCAATTTATTTATTTTAAAAAATTAAAATATATCTCAATAAACACGTGTGTTTAATTGGATTAGTATTTGGTACACTGACGATATACTTTTTTTTATTTCACAGACAGTTTTAAAAAATTTCACAGGCAACTTTAAAAAATTGTCATGAGTCTTTTTTTAAAAAAATTTAACTATACCCTTATAGGATACTTTACTTGTTGAGTCTAAAATGTAACACCTCTATACTCATTATATACAATTTTTGGTGAATTTTCGAAATTAATCCTCTATTCTGTCCAAAACTGTTTTACTTAATAACACATTAATCCCTTCATTTTATCATTATAAACATTCAAACTATGTACCTATATAATAATTTCTACGCTAATAATTCATATACCATTAGAGAAAGTAAACTATAAATCAAAGCTTTTGTAGCACTTACAACAACTAAGGCTGAATTTCCTCTCTTTTTACCCCTTGCACTATTCTTTTCCTTTGTCTTCAATTTGGTCAATTTTGTTTCTTCTCTTTCTCTTCAATTTCAGATAGACTTGTAAACTTATGAGCTATAATTCAATGATTTTTATGCTAAATAACAGTAAAATACATGTATGTCATGAGAATTTAACCATTTCTTACCTTAACCCTTGAATTCAAAATTTCTCAATTTAGTCTCTATTCTCTCAAACACCTCAAAATGATTTCTATAAGAAGTTTGAGCTGTCTAATAACCCCCTTCTATACTTTTCTTTTAGAAATTTCAAAGAAAATAGGAGATTTTGGAGCTTGGAGGGCTTAAAAATGATGGAAGGACCTATTTGGAATAAAATCAAAAGTTGGATGGAAGAGAGAGTGGCATGAACGGTTGGACTATGAAAAGAGCTGATTTTTTGCTTTTTAATTGATTTTTTAACCTTTCTCAAATTCTCTACAAATCTCACTTAACATATCTCACTTAATAGAAATGGTAAAATTGCACTTTTAGTCCCTAGGACTTCCAACTTTATACTTTGGCCCCAAAACTTTGCCTCCAAAAATATCTTCCACCAAATTACTCTTTTTCCCCTCCTCAATCAATCTAATTCCCATGTTGACTCATAATTCAATTTGGATAAATTACTATTTAGTCCTTTCTCCTTTCTTACAATTACTAATTAATCCTTAATTTCCCAACTTTTTCTTATTTTAGCTACATAGTCTAATTCTCAATTCTACTCTATTACTGTTCCAACTCCGGTTAAAAAACGCGGATGTTACATAAAAACTCCATGGACAACTTACCAAATATTTTCTCGTATTTAATTAATTTTTTATTTTCATACTCAATTAAATTAATTTTCAGCCTTTGAATTACTTTTAATACTCACTCTAGATAAAATAATGAAAATCATTGAGTATAATTTTATATTAAATGTTTAAAAAATTAATGCAAATAATAAGAAGGTGTAATTAGAAACTGTAATCTGTGACATATCTTATTATATATACATTTCTATAAACGTAGTCCTAAAATAACAAGCAAAAAGGAAAAAAGAGAGATATATTAATAATTAATGTAATGATTTATCGTAATTATCCTATGAAATTTGGAGTTATTGTAAAAACTAAAAGACATGGTGCATCTGTGTCAAAAGAGAATCTTGAAATTTTTGGCTGTCTAAAATCTCGAAGACTTATTGGCAAAACAGCATGGGCAAAGCTTCTTTTTTTCTTAATCCATTAGTTGAAATTACATCAAGGAAAGTAGTTTATCTTGCATGACTTTAATAAGTTTTCACATTTATTAGGATAATGTAATCATTAGTGTTAATTTTTGACAAAGACTAAGATGCCTTCCTCTATAGAATCTTGGTTGGGCCATCCCTTTGCATATATTTGTTGTTCTTAACCTCTTAATAAAATTTAAATATATGAAGGATCACAACATCAAATATCTTGAGCAGGAGTTGTCGGGCGGGTTCAACATGAAGTTTGGCCAAGCCTATCGGGAGTTCCTTAAGTGAGATATTATGGCTTTCATGGTGGATTTATATGTAAGTGAGTCCACAACTCTTTTATGATGCTAATTGTCGAAACCATTTTAAAAAAACGTGTTTTGAAAAATTATTTTAAAATTGGAAAATGGGAGTCACTACCAATCCTTTATTTGGTGTGATTGGATCACCACAAAACGTTTAAAATCCGTTTTGAAAAATATGTAAGTCTTCGAAATCCAGAAAACAGGTTCGGGAGTCGGTTACGCATGAGGAAGGATTAGCACCCTCATACGCCCAAAATTGGTACCACATTGATTACTTTCGGGTCTTAGTTTGTTGAAACATTTGAAAATTCGAGTAAAATTTACGATACGATCTTCGTCTTTGGAAAACTTTGTATGATTTTCAAAAATCCCATTTGAAGAAAATCTCTCTCGTGTGTTTCGAATTTATAGGAGAACTGGAAGTCGTGTCCAACATGTTAGGGCACTATGTTCTCGGAATTTCGAAATTAAAGGACGTTTTGAAAAACTTTAAAGAGGATATTCGATCACGTGAATTATACGAAAATCATACCCAACACGTTAGGGCATGGTTTTTCGAGGTTTTCACACGAAAGGATACAACCTTGTTTTTGTTTTAAAATTATTTGTATATATATATTTTGAGAACTTAAAAATTTCTCATTGAATTTAAAATACGATCCTCGGACACATGACTTAGAAAGATTTGAAGAAAGGATGCCCGTTTGCTTCGATTTTCGCGAAGAATTGAAGTCGTGACCAACACATTAGGGCATGACATTCTCGGAATCTCAAAGTTAACAAGCATTAACAAAACTTGGAGGAGGATATTCGATTTGTGCGAGTTATACGAAAAAAATCACACCCGACACGTTAGGGCATGATTTCTTGAAGTTTTCACACAAAAAGGATATTGCCTCGGTTTTAAAATAATTTTGAAAATAATTGTGAGAATTTAGATATGAATGAACAGTTAATATTGGAGATTAATAACACGAAGCGAAAAATGATTAGGTAGATAAATAATATACAAAAATTAAAAATATGAAATACGAAAGCATATAATCAAAAACTAAATATAAACATTGAAGAGAAAGAAAAACAAAATAAATAGAGTAAAAAAAGTGATTTTTGGGTACCCGGGGATAAAACAGTAATTTTGGATGCTTTGGGAACAAAATGGTAATTTTTGGAAGGTTCAAGGTTAAAAACGAAATTTTTAGACATTCGGGGGTAAAATGGTAATTTTGGAAAGTTTAGGTGTAAAAAAGTAATTTTTAGAAAATTTGGGATAAAAATGGAATCTTGGAAAGTTTGAGGGTAAAATTGTAATATTTGGAAAATTTAGGGTCAAAAATGAAATTTTGGAAGTTTAAGGGTAAAAATGTAATTTTTGGAAAATCGAGGTAAAAAATGGAATTTTGAAAAGTTTGGGGGTAAAAATGTAATTTTTAGAAAATTTGAGGTTAAAATTGGAATTTTGGAATGTTTGGGGTAAAAATGTAATTTTTTGAAAATTTGAGGTTAAAAATGGAATTTTGGGAAGTTTAGGGGTAAAAATGAGATTTTTGGATAGTTTAGGGACCTTTAAGGCAATAAAATCAAGAAAAGGTGACACGTGGCAGCTTCTCAAGCATTCTAAAGTCAAAGGACTAATTTGAAAACCATTTAAAATTTTTGGGCCAATTTTGTAATAAAATAAAACTTGATTTAAGGGTAAAATTGAAACAAAAATAAAAGGGGAAGAATCAGTTGCATAAATAAACCAAATTAAGGACACGTGGCAACTTCTTGAGCTTTCAAAAAGTCAAAGTATTAAATTGAATAAGAAATGAAATTATAGGACAAATTTATAATTAATGAAAAATATGAAAAGAACTAAATTATAAAAATTAGAAAAAGCAGAAGGACTAAATGTATAAATATACCAATTTCTAAAAACATGCAGATCTTGAGGTTGGAGCGGGTCGGGTCGGGTCGGATCGAGCTATGGGTCTGAGCATGAAACTGCGCCGTTTTGGCACCTAAAACCTCTCTCCTAAACAGTGTCGCTTCCATTGTTTATAAAAACAAATTCTAAACAAAAAAATTTCATTTGTTTGCCAGTTTTAAAAAAAAAAACTTTTTACTCTCCCTTTTTTCTCTCTAGCCCCCCCATGTCCAACCTAGATCCGTCTGCAAGCCGTCCACGTGCCGCCGTCAATCCCCATCGCCATTCGTCGTTGAGTAGCCGTTCACGGTGCTTTTCAGGTACGAAACTCATCACTTTCTTCCTCTCTCTTTTTACTCCTTTTCTTTTTTAAAAAACACAAATCTGGACCGAAATCCATATATTAGAAAGCTTTAATCCCTTTTTTTTTTTTAAACCTTAAATCCATTTTAATTATTACCCTTTTTGTTTTAAAATGGAACCTAAATCTGATTTATCTATTTTTAACCTACTTTAGTGTTTTCTTTGCAGATCTGTGCATGACGAGGCGCAAGCAACGTTCGGAGGTGATCTCGGCATGAACTTCGACGACGACAGCACCACCCAAGGGGTGTAACTTACTCGACTCCTCACTTGTCCTTTTTTATCAAATATTATTATTATAAAAAATATTTATTAATATTAATTGTTACTATTATTATTAAACCTATTTATTATATATTCATTGAATACATGCTTCGTAATAAGTACTCTTATTAAAACGTTGAAAAGATGTATGGATTCGTAATTTTAAACAATAGTAATAATAAATATGCATGTATTTGAATAGTATACCTTGTTGACACCGAATTTGAGATTGCTTGGTATTCTTGTTTCACTGTATGGAGTGAATTCTTTTTGCTTGTATTGATTTCCTTTTTGTTCAACAAAAAGTCCGTAACCATACAAAATGATTTTGAATCGGCTTTTAAAGCCTAAATTACAATCATTACAATTTGTTTCTTGCCATTAAACTGCTTTCTGTTTTTCTTTGCAGGTTCGACAGTGATGGTTAAGGCAACTGGTGGCAGTGCAAGTTGAAGCTGGAGGTGCTGCTGCTGGTGCTGACATGGCGCACTCTGAGTGGGTGAAATGAGGGCAACAACAGTGCAAGTTGGCAGTAGATTGGGGTTTCTATTTAGGATAGGGTTTGGGCTTAGGTTAGCATTTGAATTTGTATTGGGTCAACTGAAATTGGTTGAATTAGATTGTAAATTTGGACATTTATTTGTATTTGGACTTTTAATTTAAATTTATAATAATTTTAAATTCAAAGATAAATTTAAACTTAAGCTAAATTTAAATTTAAAACAAGTTTAATCTTAAAATAAATTTAAAAAAGTTTAGTCCGGACCAGTTAAAACTGGGCTTCTACACTAATCTTGAAGGTCAAGATGTCCATTTCCCTTAATGAATACAACTGGTTGCCTCTGTATAAAATTATTGCAAAAGTTTGTAATGGCCAAAGTCATCGAGGAGACACACTTTGCGTCTATTTTTGGGAGGCTGCTTCTTGATTGCTCATTGATCGCAAATGGAACCATAGATTATATGCTACGAAAAAGGGGTTGAAAGGTTCGACATTCAAGAATGGCTTCGAGAAGGGCTACGAAAATGTTGGGTGGGCCTTTGCATTTTGATTTGATTGCTGAGGCGTTGAGTGTTGTCGTTCATAAAGATTCAAGCGGTGTAGATGAAGTGGAAGAGGACACTCGTCGTTGTTTCCGGGCCATGTCTGGGTTTGATGCAAAAATGGTTAATATATGTGTTGTAAATGTTCAATGTTGGAAGGCTAAGATGTCTTCATTAGGGGGTCTACTGATTATGATTAAGTCGGGGCTTGTGAGCTTATCACTATTTTACATGTTATTTAAGATGTTCAAAAGGGTGGAAACTCACTTAGGTAAACTCATGAGAGATTTTCTCAGAGAAGATGTGTGAAATAAGAGAAAATTACGTATGACCAAATTGGAATAAATTTGCAGTGCAAGGAGGGCTCAAACTAATCAGACTACATCTCTAGAATCAAACACTACTTACTAAGTGGATCTAACGCTACAACAATGAAGACAGTAGTTTTTGGCATAGTGTCCCCTTAGCCAACACCAAATACAACCACAATTTAAAAAAAATTATTGCCTTCTAGCCCTACTTGTAACTGCCTATAATCGTATTCGTGATTTGGAGGAATTTTTTGGCATCGTGAAATCGGAGGGGTTTTTTTTTTCCAATAGAAGAGTTTTTGACTGGGAATCTGATCAATGGGTGGAGTTCCTTTAGTTATTGCAAGGCCATTCTCTAGACTACTCCAAATCAGATAACCATATTTGAAAGGCTTCTGATAGTGGGAAATATACTTCCAAGGCTTTCTATTCCACTGTTCTCCAAAACTCCAATCCAAATATCATGAAAGTGTTATTACATTGTAACCACTTAGAAAACGAAAAGCATTTCTCAGCAAGCTGGGAACACAGCCACGATGTTTTTAGACAGGAATAAGCATAAAAACAGACGATAACCCCACAAAGGCAAGATCAACCTTTACTTACATGATGGGTCTGTTATGGCTCAGCAATGAAATCCAAATCGAAAACGAATGATGATTGAGAGATTCATTCATCAAGGTACAGTGTTTTTGCATGCAGCATTCAATGTTATAGCAGACATTAATGGGCCATCCCTTCCGAGATATTTCACATGCAAAGCACATCATGAAATGGGTGAAGACGTCGACCATGCAGTCAAATATTTGACGGTTGATAACAGAGGATGGTGGTCCAATGTATAACATGAAAACGAGATTGACTTGGTAGTTGCGGATATAATAAACACTAGAGAGAACTAAAATTCTAAAATAACGACGGCAATGCCACGTTTCATTTCCCGGGGAGGGGGTGGTGGCCGGTGTCTATTTAAAGATTTAATGCGAAGGCGACATAGAAGAAGTTGCTTCCTAGGGTTGGTGCCCATGCCTCCATGAAAGAGACTACACTTATTTGTATCTGATAATTTTTCAATAATTCATATGTTTGACCACTTGATAATAATTTGACCTATGGTATTGCTTTATAATTTAGGTAATCTAATGCCAACTTTTCGCATATGGAAAGTGAAAAGTCAAATATAAGATAAAAAATTAAAAAAAATCATGAATTATTGAAATAATATTTATTTTTTTAAATAGGATGAAAATACACATTTATATGTATTTAAATTCATATTTTTTTAATTATTGTAGCGTTAATTATACAAATCGCGATATTTATTTTTTAGTATTAATTCATTTATATGTCAAAATTTTAGACAGGAATATAGAATATATAATATGCGCATTTTCTCATTTATTAAACTTAGGGCCAATGGGGTCAGGGGCTTTAATGTAAGCCGATTTACGATGAATTAGGCTTTTTGCATAAATCCACTCTGCTCCACTGTAGGACGGAATTTTGAGCAATGGCCCAACAACTAAATACCGCCTTAAATCTATTTGGACCTCCAGTACGCAGCGTTTAGATTAGATTCGACGACTCATTTTATTTTAATTATTATGATCACTTTTCACGCGCTGTTAGCTGGGGAAAATCGATCTGGGATTTGCTTCTTCAGATTCATTACAGAATCCTTGTTTTCCATTGAATAAACTTTGTAAACCCAACAATTATTTCCCATTATTTCTCTCTCAAAAACCCCTTTAAATGAAGATTTTGCAGTTGGGTTTTCTGCTGACTCTAGTCTCTGGTTTCTCAGCCATTATCATCTACATCACTGGACTCTCCACTCATTGTACGTATCTGACACACACACACATTCTTACTCACACACATATATACGCACTTATTTGTATTTCTGTTTTTATATTTTGTAGATGGGAATTATCAGCTGAGAGATGAAGATTGGCAAGCACTGCAGTCTCTGCAAAGTGGTTTTAAGAAGTGTGTGGTCAGTAGTATTAATTTGGGTACATTCGTTTTTTTAAGAAATGTGTTGATGTGTTGGAATTCTTGTGGAATTGATGTTTTCTTCTCTTTCTTTTTTTTTTTTAAATAAAATCTAATTTGATTTTATGTTGTGCTTTTATGTTCTTTTTAATGGTATATTTTGGTTTATTGTAATTCATACAGACTGCAAATGGATTAGGTTTACAAGCCATTAGTGGTAAAGATTATTGCCAAGTAACACTAACCTATCCTAGCGACACTGACTCCAAATGGGTAGGCTTCTGTTTTAACAATTCTATTAATTTACATTTTACTCGATGGCAATTTTTTGAGTGGAATTGTTGATTGAAAAATTCATTTATGTAAACAGAAGGATCCTAAAACTGGAGAAGTTGAAGGCTTATCGTTTGAGTTTAATCTTTGTGAAGCAGTTGCCACATGGGAACAAGTGATTTCCCTATCTGTTTCTGCATTCGGTTTGGAGTTTTGTTGGTATAATTATGGTTCTTTACTGTTGATTCTTAGTTAGCGAGTTTGTTGGTCAGGTAAGGAATAGTACTACAATACTCACTAGGGAGTTCATTGATGCTTTACCAAATGGTTGGGAGGAGTACGCATGGCGGAGGATTAATAAAGGAGTTCTTCTGTGAGTATTGGTTTTTGTGAATGTAGCATTTGAAATAGTTTCTTTTATATAGTGTATGCATTTATAACATAAATAAGGTGAAGAAAGGAATTTTGTGAAAATACTGATTATTTTGATATCTTGTCTAAAAAGGATATATTTCTTATGATGGATTATTAAGTCGTGTCACTTAGATACAATGTAGCTGCGCAAAGTTTTATGGAGTTTCTTTCTGTATTATAGGAACAACTGTAAGAATAGAACTTTGTGCATGGAAAAGCTTTCACTTGTCCTCCCTGAAACACCCCCTTATGTTCCAAGGCAGTTTGGCCGGTGTGCTGTTATAGGCAACTCTGGGGATCTTCTCAAAACGAGGTTCGGAAAAGAGATAGATAGCTATGATGTTGTCATTAGAGAGAATGGTGCCCCTATTGAGGTTGAGCTGCAGTCATAAAGCTTTCACTTTTCCTAATTAATTTCTCTCACAATTTTTTCATATGTTGAAATGTTCAATTGCAGAACTATACAGAATATGTGGGCAAGAAAAGTTCATTTCGGCTTCTTAACAGAGGATCTGCCAAAGCTCTTGATAAAGTTGTAGAGTTAGATGGTATTGACATTGTTGCTGTTCTTTACTTTTTATGCTTCCATAATTCTGAAAGCATGCTAAGTTTTTGAATTTTATAGAAACAAGGCAGGAGGTCTTGATAGTCAAAACTACAATTCATGACATTATGAACCAGATGATTCGGGTTAGTATATTCCATCTAGTTTCTTTTCTTTATTATGATATTTCTCTTAATATATGTCTATCGACCTGTGATTTAACTTCATTAATGGCTCAGAAATAGTTGTTCCTTGGGGCTATGGGCATGTTGCCTATCATTTTTGTTTCCAAAATTATACAAAAGAATGTCTTGTTGTTCCTGCTAAAATTTGTGAAGTTTGTTATGAAAAATTGACTGCTTAACCACATCCATTATATTTGAAACATGTGCATGACTGTTGTTGAAAGTGTTGATGGCTTAAAACTGACAGATGGAATTTTGGGGGATGTCTTTTATCTTTGTTGCCATGGTTTCCCCCTTCTTCTGAAATAAACTTAAAGGACTTCTTTTTTCTTTTTATGCAGGACATTCCAATAAGAAATCCTGTATATCTCATGCTAGGTGCATCCTTTGGTTCAGCTGCAAAAGGGACAGGGCTTAAGGCTCTTGAATTTGCTCTCTCTATATGTGATTCGGTGGATATGTATGGTTTCACTGTGGATCCAGGTTATAAAGAATGGTACTTTTCCTTTTAATTATCTTTCTTCGCAACTTAACAATTTAATTATGTTTATGTGACCAAAAAAAAAAAAAAAACTTGATGCTCTCCCAGGACTAGATATTTCTCAGAATCTCGGAAAGGCCATACACCTTTGCATGGGAGGGCTTATTACCAGATGATGGAGTGTTTGGGTGTATGCTCTCTCTCCCTCTCTCACTTTGAAATCTTTATGCGGATTTGGTCATTTAAGTTAATAAAAAGAGAAGCTCTCTTTTGTATGACTATTAGTAGGAAGAGACAAATTCTCTTTTTTTTTTTCATGATGTACCTACAATCCTTTCATATTTAGTCTTGAGAAATCAATGTCTTTGACAAACTTTTATCTGATCTTTTTAAGCTAATCAAAATCCATTCTCCTATGCGGTCGGATCCAAACCGAGTTGTGAAGTGGGTGCCAAGTCAAAGTGCTATTAGAGCTGCTAGAATTGCATCAGAGAAATTGTTGAGGTATTATTTCCTTTGCTTCTGCTTACAGTAATTAATAATGGGTGATAATTCAGAGGCTATGTTGTAGGACACATGATTCGCTCATGGTTTCGGGGACTTGCTTGTGATGATAATGAATCTAACCGCTCAACAAAAGTTTGAGAATATACTACTGACCTTAAGCTAATATAGAACAAAGATATCATTGCTCCTGTTATGGGTCATTTGCTACTGAAATCAGTTTTTATCATGCAAGCTTCTGAAATCTCATTTTTCCGCTTTTGCAAATGCATGATGTTCATCTCTAAAAGCAACTATTCAACTCATCAGTTTTTTTTTAGATTAGAGGAACTGCATACAAGCTACACAAAATACACTAACAGAGTGTAAAAATCTCAACTCGTGTCTGCATTTGCATATTGGTTCTCAAGAGTCTTTTATGGAGTTAATGTTAAGAGAGTGCTTAGCACAGTGTGATTAGATAAATTTTGATATAATTGACAAGTTGCCAACTAAGTATTCCAGCTTAAGGTTGTGTTCCTGAAGATGTAATAAATGCAAGTTAAAGAAGCAAGTTCCAGTGTAAAAATCTTTAATAAATTCTGTAGGAGGGTTGGAGCTGGATCTGAAGACCTGCTTAGTTCGTGCTCAATATTAAAGAAGCAAGTTAAAAGGAAACATATGTCGATCTCTAGTCTCAGAAAGGCTGCTGTTGACCATCAAAAATTTGTGAAAGGGACAACAATGTATCCATTGGAGCACAATCCTGGACACGGTCAGCTTTGCACAGTTCCAGCTGATTGAATCCAAGCTAAACCTCGCTCGACCGACCTCACCTGGAGGTAATTGGCAAAATCTGTGACATTATTGCTTGACATAGTTCACACAGAAATTAAAGGATGAAAAAATCGGAGGGGTATATGTTTACTCTTCAAGCATCTACAACAAGCATACTGATTTAAAAGATCCTTTTAGGGAGTGAATATTCAGGCTGCAGTACCTTTTAAGTTCCCTTTATTCAAGAAGCAAAGCATAGATTAGGAGGTCAAGTTTAGGAAACTTGGTGTCGGCATTCGTTTTTACTTTTCAGTGCTAATGGAGTCTAACCTGTATTCATGAGATCTTTTTGGATTTTGGAAGATGGCTACTTATTTCCCAAGACTTACGGTTGGGTCCATGAAAATCAAAGGAAGCAACAGTGTGAACATTCATTGGGAACTTGGAAACTTCTTAGTGAGAATGTAAACGAAAGAAATTGCATTTCTATTTCTAGCCATTAAAGGGTTTGAAATTGCAGGCATGTGGTTTGGCAAAGGACATTGACAGTCCTTTTTTCTTTGCATCAAATGACCCCATTTTTTTCCATGAAATTTGTTGAAATTGTTTTAGCACCACCGTGATTGGCGCAGCTACCTTTGGTTGGAGTACCATCTTTTCCACATGTTTTAGTCATTGATCAGTTATACGCTACTCGCAATTGGTAATTTTTAGCCGCACAAATGATTTTTACTCATCTTTCTAATTGTATCTTTAACTTGGTGCTTATTATTTTTTATTTATTGTTAACAATTGTAGAACATTTCTTGGATGAACTTTTTCCTTGTGTTATTCTATTAGTAACCAAATGTAGTATGAACACTTTTGAAGAATATCCATGTTCTCGAAAAAAAAATGGGATGATAGAGGTACGGATTGAGAAATTATCTTATATTTTTAATTGATATTTAAAAATTAAAAACTGTCCGAATAGCGTTCATGAAGTTTTTTGGATATCGCTTATAAAATTTAAAAAACTTTGCTGTTTTACTACTAATACAGTAAACAATATACTTTATTTTAATCGGCCTCTCCCTCTCCGGTCAAGCATGCATACATATGTAATACATGTAAATTTTAATCCTATTGGATTAAATGACTATAATCTCAATTCTTTTATGAATTTCAAGTGTTTCGATTGTAGGATGTGATTTCATGAAATCTTATAATATTGATAGCGATAAGTCATGCCCCGACATAAATAATAATAATAATAATAATAATATGAATATGATAAATATTCGCCTTTTATATTTTCTTTGAAAATCGAAAACTCGATTAAAATAAAGACTATGGTTATTTAATTAATCCACAATCCAACCGGTATCTGATGGATAGTTGAATTAATCCGACCAAATTGAGTTCAAACATCATTGACCTTTGGCTCCCTTTTAGTAGGAAAAGAGTGAAACGTGTCAGAAATCCAAGGCCACAATTTCACACACTCTCTCTTCACTTCATTTATTTCACTTTCTCTCTCCTCCCGTTACGAATTCGGTGGAGAGAATAAACATGGTGGATATACAGCCATCGGATGCCCCTCTAAACGGCGTCGCGGCGCCCCTCGCGGTTGCTTCATCCGAGACCGTTGGATCCAAACGTCAGAGACGTCCCAGCGTTCGCTTAGGCGACATCGGTGGCGACCAACCTTACGATTCTCATTTCCGACGCTTCTCTTCCTCTTCCTCCGCCGCCGCTTCCAAGCAGTGGAAACACCAACCCCATCTCTCCTTAACTCCCTCAGTCGCCACTGCGACTGCTAAATCGTCCAAGACTCGCGCCCTAACCAACCTCAGCACCGACTTCAACGCCAACAACGAAACCCTCGATAACGAAAGAGAAGCTAACAATAACACCAATTTGGACGCCGTTGCGATTGGTAGTTGGAGAGTCAAGGATCTCAAGAAACGGGGCCCCGCTACGAAACGGGTTCGATCCAATTGGGTTCCGAAATTCGACGATTCCGGCGGCGGAAACGTCAATATCAACGGCAACAACACTAACAGCAATAATGTGGAAACCGAGGAAAAATACAGTGGCGGCGAAGATAACGATGATTTCGAGTTGGAGAACTCGGAAAGTCCCATGAAAGACCACAGTCCGATACATTCTTTGGATAATTTGCTGGTGGATGGCAATGAAAGGGAAGTTCTTTATCGTGGGAGTAATCACAGGAGGCCAATTCGGACTCGAGTTTCTGATGGGGTGGAGTTATCTGGGCCATCAGATACCGAAATGAGACGGTGTGAGGAAGATGGGGTTAGAATATGGTTGAATAGTTTGGGGTTAGGAAGATATGCCCCGATTTTCAAAGTCCATGAAGTGGACGATGAGATTTTGCCGTTGTTGACATTAGAGGATTTGAAGGATATGGGAATAAATGCAGTTGGTTCTCGAAGGAAAATGTTTTGTGCAATCCAGAAGCTTGGCAAAGGCTTTTCCTGACGTTTTTGAGTTATGGTCATAGGGTTTCTGCAAGCATAATTTTTATCAGCCATGGAGATGTAAGACTTTTAGCCTTATTAGCTTTTTTTATATCTTTTACCTTCTTTTTGTAGTGAAAAGTAGGAGAATCGTAGGTTTTTTTTTTTTTTTTGTTAGTGTTGCAAATTCTTTGCAGTGCATTGTGCTAACTATTATTGAGAACTTTAATGGAAAACAATGAGATGATATCAGCTTTTCTTTTGGTTAAAGGAAAGTGATTGACGAAAAAGTGATTTCTATCATATGCTTATCGTTTTCTTATTTTTCTTGTTGGTAGTATATTTATTCACTTCTCAAGTACTTTAACCTAGTTTCCCATAACTTCTCTGCAGATTGTGTTTTAGGATAATTAATGATGTTTGAATCTCTGATAGCCTGAAATTCCTTGAGTTGTCATGGTTATGTGCATCTTTAGTTGGCAAGTGGATAACTACTTCAGCCATAATTCTCCTTGGGTTAGGCTTTATCATACGCTATCTCGTGTTGATTATGCATAAGATCGCAACTTTCTATAGCCTAAAATTCTATGGCATGGATATCTGTTCCTAATTTAACTAACTTATTTCTTTCCCTAGCTCACCTTGGTAATAAACGTGCTTGTGAAACAGTGATATGTTTTGCATTCCCTTAGATTAATTAAGAAGGTAGTTTATGCTTTTGTGAGTACATTCTGGTCTGTAAACAACTTGGTTCAGTAAAGGAAGAACAAACAAACAAAAAGGATCTTTGTTTGAGCATATGCATGAATTTGTTGTATATCGTTCATATCTTCTTGACGGAAACTGTTGATATGGAATCGGGAATGAGATGCGGGGAAGAATAGGAGGCTCTTTTGTAGCATATGTCAAGAAACGTGTATGAACAAGGATTTATATGCAGAAAGGAAATTGCCTTCAAATCTGTCTTGGTGAGAACAGTGTTGAAACCGCAGCTGAAATGAGGGAGGCAAGCACTATCAGAATTCCCCAAGTTCCTTACAGGCATGCTTGCCTGTGGGGGCAATGAAATTTGCTGTGAATATGTTATTGGGATCTAAAATCTTTCTCTGGCAGATGATGACTGTTAAAGTTTTATATGATGAAGCAGTCTTTCCCCTAAATGTAGTTTAATTATTTGATTAAGAGTGCATTTTTTGATAATATTTTGAGAACGTCATTTTTATTCGGAAAAGAAAATTATTTTTCCGTTTGGAATACTAGAATGTAAATCTCTTATTTTGTTGGAAAGTTAAAAACTTTATGTAAAATTATTTGATTTTAAAATTTAATCATATATTAGTTTTGAAATAATATATTGGTTTATTTTTATTAAGAATGAATAAATTAGTAATAACCAAAACATATATGGAATTACAGGTTGGATAATAATCAATTACCTTTTTGTTAATTACAAATGTTGAAATTAAACCTCGGATTTTGAATCAAACAGGAGCAACTGAACTTGATTCGATTACACTCCTAATCACAGAAATATGTACCAGCTTGATATATCTGCTGCTCGAGTTTCTAAACTCCACGACAATGTATCAGTGGCCTATTGGTTGACCCAAAAATTCCAAATAAATATTACCATAAAATTGAATTAAATTATATTAGTACCCCTATACATTAATTGAATAAAAATCCAAGTCCATTAAGAATATTGATAAGTACTGCTACAAACACGTAAGAAAATCTTAGAAAGCCCAGGCTATTTGGTTCTACAAACAAACTTCCCCCTGATTTTCAGAGAGATTACAACAATCAAACATAGCGGCTGACGAAGAATTCCTATTTAAACATCAATTTTACGGTACCTGCTAGAAGCAAAGCAAGCAATTCAACTTCAGCCTGTTTCCAAAACCCTTCAGTCCAACTTGATTGTGTCTTTCCCCGGCTGCCGCTGTTGCTGATCCTGCTGCTGCTTGTTAGGCTCTGCAGGAAAGTATTTTATGCCCACCATATCACCAACCTGACTAATAACCTGCCATGAAAGATATTATCATTAACAATATCGGACAACACTTTGAAACCCTCACAAAATGCACTCTATTTAAGATCTCCGATATATAGTCAGGGAAGAAGGAAGCAGATTGGGTAATTACCTCTAGCGCTTTAAGAAGGTCTTCCTTGGTGTGCGAGGCAGAAATGCAAATACGTGCCCTGGCTAAAAGTAGTGGGGTGCCAGGGAAAGCAACTGTAACAACAGCAACCTGTGACAGCAGGACATTTTCAAAAATTGGTCAGAACACCTTGTACAAAGTGATGCATGAGCTGTGAACATAGCAATAATGAATGGCAGATATTACTATGAAATTTCATGTACAGCTCAAATTGGATGCAGCTCACATTTTGTTTGAGGCACTCTCGAGAAAATGCAGGGATTTTTGCCGGATTGTAAAGCATTATAGGCATTATAGGGGAATCATTGTCTCCAAGGACCTCAAAACCCATTTTTTGTAGTTCTGACCTGAAAAAGTTGCTATTCTCACGTATCCTTGAGAGTTTTTGAGCGCCTAAATTAATACAAAAAAGCCTTCTCAAGTCATCACAAAAAGAAATGATGATCCAAATGTGAAAAGCACAATAGAAGTTAAATAGTCTTAGAGAGAGAAAATGTGATATCCTACCTCTGCTAGAACCATCCTCTCCAAGAATAACCTTTATTGAAGATATAATTTGCTGTGTGGCTGGAGGTGATATTGATGTTGCATATAGATGAGCAGGACATGTGTACTTAAGATATTGTATAAGTTCCTGAATCGACATGGGAACATGTCATTTATGAGATTTGTAGGACCAATTAATGCGACCATCCTAAATGAGCTTGACAATTAATGGAACATAACAAAAATGACAACTATCCAAGGTGACTTTTAAAAGATCCAGAGAAGTTAGCAATTAGCAAAGCAACAAACCTTGGATCCAGCAATATAACCACCACAAGACCCAAAAGATTTTGTAAAAGTTCCCATCATGATATCCACATCAGCAGTGTCCACTCCTAAGAGTTCACATACGCCTCTTCCAGTTTTTCCCACAGCCCCAATGCTGTGAGCCTCATCCAAATAAACATAAGCCTGAAACAAAGGGGAGATGAACACACGAGATTTAGGTCTAGAAACAAAGATGAAGGAAGAAAATGCATTACAAAAATAGTCGGACAAGTCTATGTAATTGGAGGAAATCATTATAAAACAAGATAAATGTAGAATTAGCTGTTTCTAGGTGAAGGTAATGTAATTATGTTTAGTCTCTAACAGCTCTAAATTATTTCATTTTTTTTTTCTTTTCCATTTATTACTTCATCTTTAATTGAGTGAATAAAAGGAAACTAGGAGAACCTTAAAAGTATAATCATAAGAAAATGATGTTATATCAACTGGCATTACCTTGTACTTCTTGCATATGGCAACAATCTCAGGGAGCTTACAAAGTTCGCCTTCCAGACTACAGATCCCCTCCACAACAACAATTATCTTCTTCCATGGCCTATGTGTCCTGGGCTGTCCGTCAGCAATTTGTTCTCTCAGAACTTTTTCCAAATGAGAAGGAGCTAAATAGAGAGAGTAATTTACTTAAATCAGTATAATTACATCAATAAATTTATTAAGTTTCAAATACCACATACAACTTACTATTATGTTGAAAAACTCGGATAGAAGCTCCTCAACCCTCAGGCACCATTGACAATAGAGTTGTGGTTTAATGAATTACTAAGAACTAATTCTTCCTGTAGGTATATGCAAAAAGAAAAAATAATGACAATAATCAGAGAGAAATGACCAGAAGAAAGTCAATCTATGAAATTTTCACATGTAGATTCAAGCTAACATTGTGTTTATACCTTTCCAATTATGACAGGAAGAATAGCAGAGTTTGTCACATAGCCCATACCAAAGACTACAGCAGCAGGCTTCCCAATAAAGCCCTCAGTATTCTCCTCCAGTTCTTTATGCAGTGTTGTAGTTCCTGGTAGGAAAAAGGAAAGTCGAAGATTTCAGATAACTGGGTGTGCGACCAAACAAACTACAGCACAAAATTAAAAATGTTTACCTCCTTCAACACGAGTACTAGGAGTGCTTGCCGAAAATCTACTTAATGAATCAATTACACGGGGCGTGCAATATTCATCAGCTGCTGCGAAGCCAAGATAATTGTATGATCCCAAGTTAATACACCTACTTATCTTGTCAGTTCGCCTGTAAGAGATCCAAATCAAGACAACAATAGTCAGCATAAGATTGTGACATTGATATTTAGCAATCAAGCTGTTTATCCCAATCATTCACCTAAGAAGAACAAATTTTAGATTCCATATCTTCTGTGTGTTGTACAAATGCGGTAATAAAACAAAGTTATACAACAAATGGCTGTAGAATAAGTTAAAGGGAGCTTTAAATAGGATTGAAAAGTGAAAGCACATCAGAAGCCTCACTTCAATGTTTTATTATTGTCATTGGAGTAGCGCTCCACTACATCAAACCAAGCATCTGGAGCACTCGCTATTGGCCTTCCAAAACAATCCTACGGAGGTGAGGTGTAAAACACGTTAACAGCACAATCATGGGACTGAAAGTCATCAAAGTCTGCAAACAGACTGTTTAATTGAGCTAACTTAGTCTTCAACGATAAAATAATAAGAAGAACACCTGCTTCAAGGAAAAAATAGAATAATAAAATGAAGATCAGTAACCAAATTTAGATAATAACATTGATTTTCTCGAACGATTTCACTACGTAAAATCTCCACGAAATTTGCATAAAATGAAAAAAAAAATCAAGAAAGCATTCAAGAAAAGAAAGGAAATACCTGAATACGAAGATACAAGCGCCGAATATAGAAATCTTCAAGTCCTGAAACAGATCGGCGCATATCCCTACAGAATTGAAAAAAAAATCGTCATGCAACTTCATTTCTATCCACGCATTTTTTGAAGCAGCATCTAATCTAATAATGGGGATTCTATTAAGAAAACGATTTAAAAAAAAAAAAGCAAAGAAGCGGGAGAAGACCTGAAGATTGCTGGCGTGCCACCAATCGAAGATTTTCCTGAAGAAATCACTGGATTGGCCAAACGTGAAGAGAAGGCCGTAGCTGAAATATGTGGTTAGAGCGGTCAAATACGGAATTGTGATCATATTTTTTCTCGAACCCTCGACCTCTTTTCTCTTTATCTCTCTTCTAAAAAATTACGGGGAAACGAAAAAGTACTTCTATGACTTCGACCTGAAATTTGAGAAAACTTCTAAAGATTTTTATTTATTTATTCTTTCAAATGATAGGAAAAAAAAGAAGAGATCAGAGACAATTTGAAGAAAAAATCTCTGAAGAGAGAAAGAAAGAGAGACAGAGAATTGGATTGACCAATCTCTTCTACAGTTTTACTTTCAACTTTTTAAAACAAAAGAGAAAATTTGCTTGTTTCTGTAACAAAAATAAGGGAAAAATAGGGTTAGCAACAGGGAAAAGTGCAATTGGTTTTTTTCTTTGACTAACGCCACATTGATTTTTTAGAAAAATAAAAACCCAAATGGATCATAGGATTATCGAAAAGTTATAATCAATACAGCCTAATAATAATTACTATATAATAGCATACGAGAAAAAAAAATGTTATGCAATAAAATATATTTGTAAAAAACCAAATGTAAAGTAAAACAAAAAGAAATTCTTATTGAATAATTTTATCATTAATTTTGAAAAATAAGGATATTTTCGTTTTTTAATCGAGTTGGTACCTATGATACAAACTCCTGAACCCTTTTTCTAGACGTTCCTTTCAAATAATGATAACTAAAAAATTCAAAATGAGTTTGAGGAAATATCGGATAAACTCTCCCAATAATAAAAACTTCAAGATTTGAACTGATTTAAAATGTTTGAGAAATAAGTTCATTGCTACTTAGAGATCTGGAAATGGAGCACGGTAGAGCCGGATATTATTAAATCTACTATCACTTTGTAATTTGCATGATTTGCTCTACCACCTGTTTCGCTACACTACTCAGGGATAATATTAAAAGCCAGCACCATTTCCATGAATGTTGAAAGCATCCATCTCCGCCCCATTTTGCATTTCCACTTCGCTTCAATTTAATTTTTTTACTTATTTTTAATATTTCAATACTTTTAAAGTCAAGTCAATATTAAAACCATAATTCTTCAAAAAAATATTTGATTTTTTCTACATTACTATATTATATTTTTATCATTTTAATAGTTTATATATGCAATGATAAAATGATAATTTTATATGGTAGAACGAGTCGAGATGAGAAAACTAATCACCATAACCGTTTCATACCTACTGTCCATAATAAAAGTAACTTACTCCATTAAGAGTGGATCAATTCAAACTTGATCTGCCCCAAGTTACCACTCCTTCCAATCACTTGTTTGTTCAGTCAATGATTTTATAATAAGTGTATATATATAATTAATTATTACAGCTCGATTTTATGTTAACTATTTATTTTAATATCAAGGAGAAAAAAACTTAATTTACCTAGAATTTTATGAAATATTTTAGACCAAAACATTATTTTCAACAAATTAAATTTAATATATGTTGAAAAAGGTTGATGGATCAAATTTTATCAAGAAGTGAATAAATTGGTGATTTTTGAAAAGCAATTAAAAAATAGTACGATAAATTTATAATGGTATGAATTTAATTGTTTACATTCACCGTCTTAACTTCACTTATTAAAGATTTTGTTAATTCATTATATTTGAATTGATATTTTTCAATTGCTAAGATAGAACAACTCTAGGTAATAGCTTTATGAAGGCAAAAGGCTCAACTAGAAACGAAACTTTTTTACAAATGTGAATTTTTCTAAATAAGAAATATATTTAAAGTGGGTCTCAATAGCAGTAAAAAACTCTCAAAGAAGAATGAATAAAAATCTGTACAAAAACTAATGGTAACTTGGAAACCTCTAAGTTATTTGTGATATTTTTCTCCTTAAATTATTTTATTTACGCTTTTAATTATATTATTTATAATTATATTTTATTTATTATTTAGTTAGGAAAATTTTGGAGAAAAAAATAGTATAAAGTTTATTTTTAATAATTTTTTGCATATTGAACTTTCAACATATTGCTATTTTAGTTTTTTTGTTCCAATCTAAGTTATATAAATTTGTTTTGGACTCATAGTATGTTGATTCCCAAGGAACTAAATGATTTAGTTAAAATTATTTTAAAAATCGAGCCCAAAAATATCACTAAGATATTCGAAAAAAGTTTGGAAGTTTGATGCAAAAATTACCAAAAAACCTGGAAAAACTTTGCTTTATTTAATTAATGGTATTTTTGTATCTTCTCCATTATATTATTTTTTTCTATAAATAGCCATTAATAGTTTAAGACTGAGAGGGTCCCTTTGGATGGGCATTTAGCTCTAATGCGTTGCGTTTAATTTTCTTTTTATCTCACGTGACAGTATCACTACGATATCTAATCCCACCGTTCAGCATTATTTTTATACTAATATCATATAATATACATCGTCCATCCAAAGGTGCCCTGAAGCATACCTGGACATATCTGTTTATAGTTTTATTTTTATTTTTTTTAGTAGTTTCTAAACCATCTTTTTTTAGTCAAAAGTTAATCGAATTTTGATTTAATAAATTCGTTAGATTTAATTTGTGCTCATCTCTTCTTTGTTCTTTATTATTCATGCATCTTCTATTTTAATTACAATTGTTCGAGTTTATTAAATATGTAGTCAGTATTTAGTAGCTTAGAACGTTTGGCTTGTCAATTAAAATAATTAAATCTGTCATTGTTCAATTCATCCTAATACTAGTGACAAACTACATAAATTGTTTATGTTATAGTTTATGATTATGTGGTGTGAATATGTGATCTAGTGTAAATATATTTCGTTGAAATGAGTTTGTTGATTAGAATTAAGTCTCTCTCATTCTCAATATTGTCACTGAGTTAAATCTTGGGCACTAAGTTATAAAATTATTTATCGGTTAGGGAAGTAATTTCAAACGAACTATCTCTTGGTTAACGAACAGATAAGGAGAGATTGATTGTCCAGCATTGAATCAACAACTAGAACTAATTTATCAAAGACATTGAAATTATCATTGTGTCGATGATTGAATCTATGAATCAAAATAAAGATTTTACCTTCGGCTAGAATTTCTTACCATTGATTTTTCCAAAACCTTTAATTATTGCTTCTTCGTTTTAGTTTTAAATTTGAATTTTGTTGTATTTATAGAATTATTATTTTTTATTACGTCAAACAATACACTTGTCAAATCCTCAATCTGCTTGTAGAATTTAAAAAAACTTCACGGGAATGTATCAAATAATTTTTCATAGTAAATAGTAAAAATTAAAATAAATAATTATTTTTTAAAAAGAAACACATGATAATTTTTTGAGACTGCTTTTGGGATAAAAAAATACAATATATTGCTCAAAAAAACACAATTTTTTTTTTTTTGTATTTTATTGGAAAAGAAAATTAAGAATATTGATTTTGGTTCTAAAAATAAGGGGTGAAGAAAACAGATAATGGTTGGCGGCTTGGTGGATGGATATACATAAATCAAACACTACAAGCCAAAACTTGCATTATTGTAGTCTAAATTCACATGAATTTCGTTTTCAATAGGATTGTATTTGTTAATAATTAATTTTAGCTATAATTATTGGATGCTTGAGAAAATTGGGAATGTCCATAGGTTTCATAATCTCTCAAGTCTTAGCAAGTCGTATTGCAATTGGTGCAGGAAAGACTTGCCTCCTTAAAAGCCAAAACCTGCATTGTTTTTGTAACACCTCCTAACCTTAAATCGTCGTCGGAATAAGATTACAGGGTATTATTAGATATATCGGACAACTTACAAATAATAAATAAATAATTGATGAACATATTATAAAATAATCATAAAATTCCTTAATTGAACCCTCGAGGCTCATACTTATTAGAAGAAATCGAGACTTGTTTTGGTGCTTCGTAGATTTTTCGTAAATTTTTTTTTCAAACGCGATATAACCCCATTTATAAACATCTAACATTCCCTGCAATTTCAACCCACAACCAAAACAATTTATACTCAAATTCACTTAAATCATAATCATTTCATCAACATATTAATTCAATAATTAAACATTCTTAATATTATTCAAATTTTACTAATAAATTTATTCATTTTTTTCATTCAAACATAATGTCAAATTTTATAATATACTCTTTACCATTTTATTAAAGTAATATCAAATTATAGTATATATATATTTACAACCAACATTACGAGCATATACATATAACCTATACAACACCTAGTACATGTCACTTTTACCAAAAGAGGAGAATTACATCACCGAATTTATACTGAGGTCGGGATCGATCTGGATGCTGAATTAGGACCTTAATTTCTACTAACCTGCGCACGGAAACAACCGTACGCTGAGTATTTCATACTCAATGGTATTACTATAATTCAAATTATAAATAACTAAATAAATTTCACATAATCAATCATATAATGCATGAACACATATTATCTTAATTTATACACCACTTTCATTCCATATCAATATCAAATCAATTTAACCATTTCATTCTCATTTCTCAATTTCATCACATATCACTTTATATGCCTCAATTTTTCATTTTTACATTGTTTACCTCTATTGACAAGACTCGGACCTTAGCGGATACACGGATCCAACCAAACACACAAGAATGGCACCTAGTGCCTCATCGGATAGTTCGAAGCAATAAAGTGACACCCAGTGTTTCATCGGCCTAGCCGAAGTAAGGTGGTACCCAGTACCTCATCGAATCTATCCGAAGTAAAATAATGACACCCAATGTCTCGTCGACTTAAGGTCGAAGTATCCCTGAACTCTTCCAATCCTATGGCATGCCAACTATATCCGACTCAGCCCGACTAATTAATAGGGACTTTCAATTTATAGTTCATATCACTTTCAATTTCAATTTTACTTATTAAATATAAATATCGAAATAAACATTAAATAATGAATAATTTAAATTATAGTAATACAAACCCGAAATTCGCGACTACTCCTCGATAACTTTCTCCTTTCCTTCTTGTGCCGATGCTTCGGATTCTTTGTTAGCTACAAAAATAATAATAATAATAATTTACACTATTAATTACAGCACTAATTTATAATAATAATTGAATTTCTATCCAATTTATACTTTAATTCCAATTTAATCCTAATTAACTTATTTATTTTTTTCTAACTCAATTCATACTTTATTTTTATTCAATTTCCTTCCATATTCTACTTAACTATCTAATGTTCATAATAAAACCCTAATTTAAAATTTCTTTCAATTTAATCCCTCTATCACAAAACTTATAGCTTCTTTTACAATTTAATCCCTTTATCAATTCTAACTTGAAATTCAGTCAATTAAATCCCTAATTCACTATTTTGTTCAACATAAACTATGTTCAAAAACCTTAAAACTTCCAAGAACTCAAATTTGTTCTAAAGCTTCTAAAACATCTAATTTAAGAGAAAACGGCTTAATTGACTTACCAATTAAAGATTAAAGCTTCAAAATCCTAATTTCCCCTTTTTTTTCTCCCTCCCTTCCCTTTCCCCCTATGCTTTCTCTTCTTTTGTTTCTTTTTTCTTTCTTTCTTTATTCTTTTATTTCTTATATATATATATTACTTAATAATAATAAAATAATACCAATTAAATAATAATTTATATTATTATATTTTAATATTAATTAATAATAAATTAAAATCAAAGAAAAAATCTTTAGATTTTTTTTCTCTGTTTGCCGCCTCAATTTATGCAATAGGCATAATTTCCATTTTAGTCCCTCTTTCTTTCTTTTAATCTATAAGTAGACTTTCACCCTTTATTCAATTTAGTCCTTTTTACTAATTACTCTAAATTCACCTAATCAATTTCTCACGTTTAACACACTACTAAACTCATAATTACTCTTAATAATTATTTATGAACTCGGTTTACTAAGACGGAAGCCCTATAACTCACTTTTTTCAGTGCCCGTAAATTTAAGTCATTACAAGCTTTCTCCTACTTAATTGTCTCAGCTAATCAACATTTTCCAAACAAATATTAACCACAAATATATACATATCATGTAATAATCTAATATACATATACATTAAAGAAGTGTTTGACTTGAACACTGTACCAAGATGAGTATATTTAATGTGATTTCAAAATAAAATTTTACATATATATATATAGATGGGCTTGAAACGAGTAGGATATTTGAAAATTTTACCAAAGCAAAGTTGCTAAGCTTCCCAGTTCATTATGATTAAGGATAAATCCTAAAATCACACAAGATATCTATTGGTTTAATGTATAAACTTATACATAAATTTTAATTTTATGTAATTTTATATATGAAAATTTATTTTTTTCCAGTTTTCATAAATTCCTAACATTATTATTGATATAATACCATTTGTATTTACATATTGCATACTCAAATAATTATACTTATCTAATATAAAAATAGATTGATGTATTTCATTTTATAATGTGTATAGTTGAATCAAAATAAAAGTTTTATATATATATTTAAACTAAAATCAAAATTTGATGTGTATAATTGTACAAAATAAAAGTTTAACTATATTTTTTCTTATAACCCCTTACTAATAATGATAAAAGTTCAGTTCCATATAATTAGTTTGTTTAGGCTTTGCTTGTAATCCCAAGTTGTAGGTGCCAAAAGGATACCTTTCTTTGGGGGCTCGTTGATCAGTCGACATCTTCAAGCTAAATGCCGATGCTTGCAGTCTTGTATCTTGCCTTCGGCACCGCTTTGGCTTTGAAGTCGATAAAGCAACCAGCTAGGTAAACCAATAAAACAACAATGGAGAGAGCACGGAAAACTGGGGCCCAGGCTTATTTTGTCAATAACCCATGCGCCATGAGAAGGATGTTAGGATACAAACTCAAGCATGATGGGATGCCATCACCAACTAAATTAAGCTTTGAGTTATCATTCCATGTCACTTAGGGTGAGATGGCATCTTAACAAAATATATAGATAGAACAAGACCTTTTCTTTTCATTTCAAAATTAATAAACAAGTAAATCAATGAAAATAATGTAAGTCGTTTGAACTAATGCACCCCTTTTTTTTTTTTTAATACCGCAGTGACACCCCCTTCATTAAAGCAGTAGACAGACAATGCATTATTTTTCCTCAACTTTACCTTCTACATCACCACAAGACTGAATCTTCAGTGCATCGTAACAATGCGAGGGAATGCGCTTGTAGGAGTACTCGAAAAAGAAATTATGTCCGAAAACTGACCATGGCACAACCCATTAGCATCATATACTTCAATCATGTATCACAACATGTTTGAAAAGCTTGTAAGAAAATGGCATTTGGGGGGGGGGGGGCTATGAATGAAGAGATGTAAGTCATGCATGAAAGATAAGAGGCAGTCAGGATAGCAAAGGAGACTGCCTAGAAACCAGTAAAAGGATTATTATATATACATATAACATTCCTCTAGTTTGGGTTTAGGCAAGTCATTCTTGGCTACCAAACAAGACTCTTAATCTCCATACAAGACCACTCTTCCCTGCCCTAGTATTTTCTACTTTAGGTGTTGGATCTATATGCACAGTCAATCATGGAGAAAAGCTCAATTTATAGCCATTGACAAATGATAAAGAAGCTGCAAAATAATTAGGTAATTCTTCTGTGCCTTTATTGCAAAACATTCTATCATCAAAGTGGCTGTACTAGAATATATTCCAGTGAAGTTAACGGACCAACATATATATTTCTTTGGAAATCTTTTTCAAAAGTTTGGCCACTACTTCGAAAGAATTTGTACTAGTCCGTAGGAGATGGTAATAGAATTCGTTGCTGAAGGGACAATTGGATTACAAGTGTAGGGCCTCTGGTTCGTGATACTCCTGCTAATGTTAATCTCAACTTTAAACTGTTTTCTTAATGAGATGATCACTGAAGACGATTTGTGGAATTTGGATTTATTTCGGGTGTGGTTATCAGAATGTGTGATTTAGCTTATTAAGGGCATTCTTCCTCCACACCCATCTGAAGGTTTTGATAAAATCACTTGGATCCATACTTCGTCTTGTGTCTTTTCTGTTAAAACTGCTTATAAGGTACTAAAGGAAGGTGATTGGAATTCGAAAGATGATAAATGTAAGAGTGTTTGGAAGATCCCAAGTCCCCAAAAGGTTCATGTCTTTATCTGGACTACTTTACAGAGAAGACTCCTCAGTAATGTTGAAAGAGTCAGAAGAGGATTAGTGGCTACCACTCAAGATATTTCTCAAGTCACTTCAGGTAATCACCTATCGAACTTTTTCTCTAATAATTTACAAGATTGGTTTCTTGTTAATGTGCAGGATAATAGTAAGACACATGAAGAAGGAACCAGATGGGCATGCTTTTTTGGGCTACTCATTTGGCGCTTATGTAAAAATCGTAATTTTTTCATCTTTCAAGGAAGATCATGGAGCTATGAGAGAAATAGTTCAAGTGTGTTACAACTGGGTGATCCACTCTTTCTCATCATCTTGAGAAGTACTGATTGACTGTCTTGAACATTCTTTTGAAGCTCAGACCGGTGGAGAATGGCTATTTCTTGATACTAATGGTGCAGTTGAACTGGATTCCGGATACACTATTGCTGGAGGAGTTGCTTGGGATAAACATGGAGATTGGGTCGTTGGCTACCATTGGCACCTTGGAAAATGTTCGATTTTTTATGCTGAGTTATGGGGCATTTTTGAGAGACTCAAGCTTATACAACGCAAAGGCCACGATCAAGTTATTATTCAATTTGATAATTTGAAAGTTGTCAAAACTATCCTCGGAAGTAATTCCACTGTATCAAATCCAACCTTGATTAGACGAATCCAAAGTATCCTAGCTCAAGAAAATCAATGGTTTTTACTGTACATATTGAGAGAACAAATAAAGTTGCGGATTATTTGGCTAAAAAACTTTAATCGGGGAAGACAAATTGCAGGTGTTTAAAAGCTCCCCTACGGTGGTTCGAACTCTGTTTGAGATGGACAAAGCTAAGGATATATTTCCTTTGCAGAATGCTATTATGTAATTAGTTTGATATTATCTTTTTATTAAAAAGAAAAAAGAAAAAAGAAAAGAAGAAGACGAACATATATAGCAGATACTTCAATTCCGAAAATCACTCTTAACTTGATGATGCCAACGAAAGCAAACCCAGAATTATTAATCATAATTGACTGAAGTTGATTTTCTTGGTTAATTAAAAATTTTCTTATTTTACCTATCCATAAAATTAATAATTTAATTTCAAGTTAAACCCTTTTAACTAAAAATATTATATTTTGGTCCTTCTTAGAAATCAATAATTCAAGTTAAACCCATTATTTAAATGAAAAAAAATCGTGTTTTCCATCCATTTCAAATATTAATAATTTAATTGTCACAAAAAAATTAATAATTTAATTTAAACCCTTTTAACATAAAATTTTCAGTTTCTATTTTCCAAAATTTTATAATTTTATCTGAACTTTAAGATAAAATTTTTGATTTTATCCATATTCATGTAATCTAAAATTCGAATTTAAGAATCTCAATCTTTGGAGTGAGGGTTCTTATAGAAAACATGATAACAGGAACAAAATATTGTAATAAAGAAGGGAAGTGAGAAAGAAAAGGGAAAAATGCTTAGACATGTTGATTAAGCAAGTTGCTGTGAATCAGTTCATTTGACATTTCAAAGACATTGCAAAGGGTGAAAAGGATGTTATATTAAGGTGCAAGTCTGTGTCTACAATGATGAATCATCAGCTTTGACATTCCTTATTATTTAGAGGAGAATATCATTCTTTTTACTTCAATTCAATAAAAACAAATCCCTCTCAAGTTTTGATAAAAAGGAAGAAACTTCACTGTAAGGTCTGATTTTTGTGGATCTAAAAAAATATTTAAAATAATTAAAGTTTTGATATCAGTACTGTAACAATCAATTCAAGCATTGATAATTGGTTTTCTTTGACTTAAATGCATGGTCAGAATGATGCCGTTTTGACATTTTCAATTGCTTGGATTTGAAAAATGACACGATTTAATTTGGAATATAATTTTTTGGTAATTCCTTTTCTATTATTCCAAGCTCTTGGATTCAAAAGTTTTCCTCCACCAGCCTTATCTATCCCTCACTTAGCTACAGCTTTATACCATTTGGGTGTCCTATGGAATAATATAGTATTCTTGTCAAAATTTTACACAAAAATTGTTGGATTGTGGTCATCTGATCATGGTGTAACATAGGCTTGATTCGAAATCCGACATGAAGAGTAAGAGAATTTGAATAAAAATATAAGTTTTAAAAATGGGTTTAGACAAAAAATAAGATTTTTTTACAAAATGGATCAAGCTTCAGGTAAGTTTTTTTTTACTCGAACCCGGTTTGACTTGAATTAAAAAAAAAAACTTACTGCTTTTTTTTTATGCTTTTTCACTATTTTTGTTGTTGTTTTGTCATTATTTTGATGTCGTTTCACTATTATATTGCTACTATTTTGTTGTTATTGTCTGGATATTGTATAACTCTTATTTTATTATTAATTTTACTATTTTTTATAGATATTTACTTGCTAAGTTGCACCTATCTTGGTGTTATTTAAATATAAATAATTTTTTTTATTTTCAATTTGTTGGAAAACATTTATTTTAATATTTTTAGTGCATTTGATGTATTATTTTTTAAAATTTATTTTTATATAAAAATAATAATAATATAATGTTTTTTAATACAAGCGGGTTGGGTCGAGCTCGAGTTTTAACATTTTTATCTAGGTCGAGCTTGGGGTAAAATTTTAAACTCATTTTTCAGGTTGAATCCAAAACCTAAAAAATAGACCTAAAATTTTATTGAAACCCGACTCATTATCACCCCTAATCATGATAAAATATTGTTTAAAAGGTGAAATCGTCTTTACAATTTTTTTTAAATGCCTCGTGTTAGTAACATGGTCCTTGCTATATGCAGCCACAATATAGTCTTTGGTTAATCGATGTCCTAAAAGGGTGAGGGTGTGGATGTGTTTTTGAAGACTAGACAGATCCAAAATATATGATTTGTAAGAAAGAAAAAAAAAGATGTAAATTATGAGATGTTGAAGCTTACGTTTTACGATGCTATTCAATGTTCAAGTCAATGAGAGGTTTAATGAATTGTGTTGTTTTAAGTTAATTGGGATGAAAGAGATGAAAATGTCTGGAACTTATTTGAGACCAGGTCTTCTTTCTCACTTTATACCTTAGAATGGTGGTCGAAACTTTGATGGGGTTAGTACTTGTGCGTCAACTTGCCTTGTTCTTAGCTAAGACTTCTTTGTCCATCATGGCGAGTTCGGTTGTGCTTATGTATGGTATTAACACATTTTATATTTGATCAAGCTTGATTTAACTTGAAATATGAACTTAAAATTTCGTCCAAATCCGTATATGTCTATAAATGATTATTCAAAACTCATTTTAAACTCGCACATACCATTTTTTAAATATATATTATTTTTAATTTAATATTTAACTTTTTTTTTTTTAATTTTCTAATATTTACATTATAATATTATATATTACTATAAATTTACTTTTTATGTTATAATGTAATGTAATATAATATAAACTTTAAAAAATATTCAAAGTGGATGAGGCTTCAGCAAGTTGAACACGAGCTTCAAATGTTTGAACTCAAATCCAACTTTTAATGAATTTAATTTATTTGCCTAATTTTTTTTTTTAATTTTTTTTTTAAATTTCAAATGAATTTCTAAACTTCAATAAATAATTTGACTCTTGAATAAATTTAACCATATTATTTTTTTAATTAAAATTTATTTTTTGAATTTAATATTTTTATTTCATCGTTAACTTTTCGACTTTAACAAATGGTACGACACTTGTAAGCGTAATCTTAATCTTAATGTTTGTCCTTTTGTCATAGTTGCATCGCTTAATTTGACTTTTGCCGTAGGTCTGTCGAAGTTTTCATGTGACCCATTGGCTATATTGAGCTCATGACCTTTCGGCTATAGGACTACTATTTCGATCGAATCGAATCGAATGAAAAATTTTCGAGTTAATTGAATTTTTAAATCTTATTTTATCATCTTAATTCGATTTAAAATTTCTTAATTTTTTTTATTTAAAATTTTTAAACATAATTATATATCGAAAAATTTAAAAAAACCAACTGGACTTTTATTGCAACCAAAATTAAAAAAAAAAACCATGCAAAGTCCGAACCAAAACATAAAAAGAAACCAAACATGGCCCAAAGAAATAAAATAATCAAAAAGAGACTTAACTAAGAAGAATTAAAACCAAACAGGAGCAAACAATAACACATATCTAGTGATAAACACCACCGAAATATTACCCAATCAAAAAAGCAAGCATCTGACCCTAGAAGATGAACCATTAATGCTCTGCAGACCTTTCATCCAAGGGGATTGAAGCACTTCTCTGCCGTTTCAATTATAAAAAACAATCCCCAATGCCAGAGACAAAGTACGACACCTAGCCTGGATCCCAATCTCTCTGCCATCATCGTTCTTTCAGCAAAGCTCGGAACTGTTCATTATTTTTTCGATAGCTAACACGATGCTTCCCTATATTTCTTTCTATTTCTTCATCTAGTGGTTGGATTTTCATTATTTTTTCCCTCCCCCATCAATGGTAAAAGGAGCTTTAACATGAAAAACTGAGATCTAAATTTTCTTCATCTAATGGCTTTTTTAAAATAGTCCTAAAATCTAAGCTAAACTTTCCCAAATGTACAGCAACATCTAAATTTGAGATCTCCTGTAAATTATAATCTCATATTCTGAGATCCCAATGCCAGAGACCCAATCTTAATGCACACATCACTAAGATTTCGAATGCAGTGTCTGTCTATGGATATGCATGCAACTACTGTGATTTTTTGTCTAACTTGAAACAATTTCACGATTTAATTGCTAACCTCTTTTTCCAGTCGTTCATCCATTACATCCGCACCAAAGTCAGCTTAATATGGAAAGGTTGAATCTTGAATGAACTCACTATGAAGAAGAAGAATGGGGTTTAATTTAGGGTTTTCTTTTTTTTGGTAGTTCAATCCAATCGTTGAAACCAGTATCATAAAATCATTATCAAAAGAAAACAAAGACTTAAAATCCATCAAAGCTTTCAACAAGGCTTCTTGCCTTCTTTACCTACATAGATCTCTTACTTCTCGGATGAGTTAGGTCCCCTCTTTTTGCCAAATCCAACCACTGCGGTGACGAGCGGCGGTTGTATTGCATCCGCTTGTAAGCGCGACCACGGGGTTTCTTCTTCTTGTCTTGCTTGGCCACTTTAGGAGTTTGGCCTCTCACCTTACCGGCACGAGCTAGAGATCCATGAACCTTACCCATGGCGAATAATTGTCAAAAGATTGCTCTTTGCCTGCTGAGCTGCTGGCTTTTGATTTTCTGTTCGCTTGTGACGGTGAGCAAAGAATGAGCAAGTAAGATTTTTTTTTGAAAAAAGAGAAAATTGATTTTGGGTTTTGTTTATGAGTTTTGTTTAAGAATGAAATTATATTTGAATTTATAATTTTTTGGATTTAGTTTATAAATAAGTTTTAATTTTCAAGAGAAAAATTTAGGTAAAATAAAATGTTTGAATTTCGAGAAAAAATGAATAAAATAAATTGGGCTGGATAATATAAATCTAGAATTAAAAATAATATAATTTTATTCAGATTATTTAAATTATTCGAATTATTTGAATTAAATAATTCAACTTGATTTAAATTCGAAATTTGGGAAAAAATTAATTTGATTTATTTAATTTAAATAATTCGAAATTTGAATTTTTTTAAATTTTTTTAATTCGAATCGAATTTTGTTTATTAATTATATTGTAACAGAGGTTTTAATGAAAGTTGGTGAAATCTACCGAGACAAAACATTATTAGGTTGTGCTGCTCAAAAATATCCTACATCTCTACTCATATTAATCTTTTATTGAGTTTAGTTTCTTTTATTGAGTTTAGTTTCCGAATCAATCAGGCATTAAATATTTATATTTTATAAAGTAAATTATATTATTTTGAAAATTTTTATAAAAAATAAAAATACACATATTATTATTAAGTTTAAGACTAATTTTTAATAAATTTTAATATTTTTTATTTTGTCATTCAATTAAAACCTCATTTATTATTTATAATAATTCTTATAATATATTTATTACTTAATTTTATTTTTCGCACACATAATGGGTTTGCCTAGTATATCTTTATATATTTCAGTCGGCTTAATACATCCGCAAATTTCATTAATATAAGTTGGATAATTCTAAAAGTAATTTAAAACAAAAAAAAAAATTTTGAAAGAGAAATTTATTAATTCATCAATGAGATCATACAATTTCGAGAGAAAAAAAATAAATATATATCGTAAGTAGATAAACTTCATCAATCACAACAAAAGATTTCAACCTTAACAATTAAATGAACATTATAACATATTGACAATTGGATCGGTTACAACTCAAGCATAATATATTTGGAGTGATTGCAAACATTTAATACAATAAGAAAATTAACCTTAGATAATTCAAAGTGGTGAGCAAAAAATCAACAAAAAAAATCGAGCATTCACTAAATTGGGAAAGGATGGCGACAAAAAGCATCCTTAAAAATGACTTGTAATAGCAAGATTACATGTATAGAGCAAGACTAAAAAACATGCTAGAACAGCACACAACACACAAAAACTTTTAAACGCGAAGAGTTATTAAATAATAGAAAACAAATAAAAATATAAAATTTAAGATAACATGGGTTCAAGTCGTCATGTGAAGTAATTTATTATTCTAAAATATTCTCAAAATAAAAATAAATTAAGAAATCGATGAAAAACCACCACTTTTTAAAAATAATTATTGGTATCTGATAAAGTTCCAACGATGATAGATATTATTATCTTTTCATTATAATTTGTGAAAACAACAAATATATTCATAACATAAATTTACAAATTGAAAAGAGATAAAACATGCAAAGTAAACAAGAAAAAAATTGGTAAGAGATATAAAAAATATATAAATCTACCTACTTGATTCTATTTTGATTAAAACTTTAGAACATTAAAATGCTACACATTAAATTTTTAAAATATTAAAATATCAAGTAGTTAGATTTATTTTTCTAAATCTGAATAAAATAAAATAAAATAAAAATCGAATTGAAATTGAATCAAGAATTAGAATTCGAAATGATTTTTTTAAAAAATTAGCCCTATTTTTTGGGTAACCATTGCGAAATGAAAAATCAAAATCAGCTGCCGTCAATTATGAATTATCTCACTATTTTTTTTCCAGCAAAGAAAAAAAAAAAATTGTAAAAGAGAGAGACGGGAAGAGTGAAAAAGAGACTAAAAGCGTAAAAGTAGTAAAAGGAAACGCTCTACTTATTGGGGCGTAGGGTTTTGATCCAACAAGGAGAATTGAGAGAAGATGATAGACTTTGCTCGTGTTCAAAAGGAGCTACAAGAATGTAGCAGAGAAAAAGACTCGTCGGGCATTAGGGTCTCTCCAAAATCAGACAATCTTGCTCGCTTGACTGGCATCATCCCTGGTCCCCTTGGCACTCCCTATGAAGGGGGCTCCTTTGAAATCGATATCACATTGCCTGGTATTTCACTGTCCTTTTCTTCTCTTTCTTTACATTAATTTTCATGGGTTTGTTTTTAAAGTTTAATTCCCCCTCCTCCCTTTTTAGTTGAGAATTTGGGCTGAGGGTAAAGGGTTTTTTTCCTTTTTTTTTTTTTTTATAATGGATAAGTTTTCCGTATTTTACAGGAAAAGAATGAATCTTTTATCCAGGTTTAGATTTTCGAGTGAGTTTATAAGTATAAACTTGGGATGTTGAGCTTTTCTCCATAAAGTAATGGAAGATTGTTTTTTGAATGCAATGTTGTTAGATACTATGGATTGGGTGATAGTTTAAGAAAAGTTAGCCGTGTTTGAAATGGGATGGATAATTGATATTGTTGCTTGTTAGTGATTGGTTTCTATTTTGCAGATGGGTATCCATTTGAGCCTCCCAAAATGAAGTTTGTGACGAAAGTCTGGTAGGAAAACTAACAAGCATCATCTTGTTTTATTTTCATATTTATTATTCATTTGTTAATTGCACCTGATGGTTGAATTTGTTTTCTGGTAATCTAGTACAATGTGGGTGTGATTTATGGAGCAATAATGACTGTACTTAAGATCTTAGGCCTCCCTTGGAAAAAAACAGCCTATGAAGAGTGAAGAAGTTACTTAATTGCCGTTATGTATGTTTGTGGTCTTAATCATAGTTTCAAGGCCTTTTTATTACTTTTGTTGTGCATTGTTCCTTAGATGACTTGGCTGGATAAATGATTAATAATCTTGGATTAATAAACTTGACTTGGGTATCTAATCCTGAATTCGCACAGCCGTATGTTTTGCTCTTTCTCTCACTCATCGCATAGCTGAAACTAAATGGGGCCTTTTTAAAAATCATGGTTTTGTTCCTTATAATAGATTAGGTTTGCATTGAAGTAATTTCTTCTCTTTCTTTATAAACAATTTCCTTTTGTTTACTGCCTGATAGATATGCAGCACTGTAATAATCATTCTTGTACTTGAGGATATTGAAAGGAGAAGACAAAAAGAGAAATATAACGTTGCCAATGCATGTTATTGCAACTAGTTCAAGTTCATACAAATGGCTTTTTTTCCCACTTGAATATGTTTTGCATGTGAAATTCAGAAGCAAAACTTTGTTGAATGTGACACCATAAACAAGATGCATCCGAATTTAGGATTAGATTATTGACAAGTTATAGTCTATTGTTCTTGATGTGTAAAGATGAAATGACTAATGATTGATTAAGTTTTGATGGTGGTTAACTCTTGAAACTTCCTTCTGTTCTATTAACCACCCAAGGCACCCAAACATCAGCAGCCAAAGTGGGGCGATATGCCTGGATATATTGAAGGATCAGTGGAGCCCTGCACTAACTCTCAAGACAGCACTTCTTTCTATTCAAGCTTTGCTTTCAGCTCCTGAACCTGATGATCCTCAAGATGCTGTAGTAGCACAACAGGTTTGATTTGCTTGAGTCCAATCTATCCCATGTTTCTTTATAAAAAGTTTCCTTGTCTCTTTTTATTGGCCTTATTTGAATGTGCAATAGTTTGTAGATTATTAAACCTATGTATGTTGTCAATTTAGCTTCGATTCTTGGATTTTAATAATTTCCATTGAAGTTTTTGTCACTCTATCTAGCCATTTAGTTTTTCCCTGTTCTCTAATGCAGTATCTTAGAGAGTATCAGACATTTGTTGGTACAGCTCGTTACTGGACAGAAAGTTTTGCCAAGGCCTCTTCTTTAGGGGTTGAGGAAAAGGTTTGTATTCCTTATTTATCTAGATATTCGTACAATCAAGTAAATATTTCTTACGAAGTATGCACTGAACAAATCCCTGATGTAGCATCTTTTCTAACAATAGACATTGGCAATGGATCAGATGCACTCTTTGAATATTTGTTGGTAATGGGTCAATATTGACCACCATGTATATTTAATGAACTAAATTTTCTAAGACAAATCGGATGGGTTCAGGTACAACGACTCGTGGAAATGGGTTTTCCTGATGGTTTGGTGAGAAGTACTATAGAAGCGGTTGGGGGTGATGAAAACCTGGCCCTTGAAAAGCTTTTATCCAGCTGATCTGCGCTGGAGCTGCCAATTGTTCTACATCTTTTAGTAATTCTTCACCTACCTGGTGAACTCGAACACTATACAATGACACAGTTATATCTGAATATAAGCTGTTTCTAATTACTGAGTTCTGATTCCATAAATTTCAATTTTTCGTTGACCATGCTTATAACTTTTGTTCGATGAAATGTTGTTTGTTGCATTTTTTTGAACGGCAGCTTCGAGTTGCCATTGCCGGTTTTCTTGAATATTATGTGTATGCTAAGCCCCCATTTTGATCAATTAATTACTGATTACTGGAATGATGTAAATTCTGTGGGATTATCAAGCTTCCCTGTTCAGTTGTGTTTCCGGAATTACTGGGCAATTGAGAGCAACCAGTGAGATCCAGGTGGATCTAATCAGGATTGGAATTCAAGACTTTGAGGAACTATTCAAGCCTTTTCCCTTCATTGCATTTAGCTGTCTTATTCTATAATCTATATATGACATTTGGGTCAATTTAATTTCATACAGTTCCTATCGGGTACAATTACAGAAGTCGTAACCAAGGATAGAAGAGAATGAAAGAACAAAGAAAAAAAAGAAGCAATGAGCTCGTTTCATTTACATTTAAGATTTAACATTGCTGCTGGGTTTTGAGTAATGTCGATTTAACTTTTGGTCGTCACAAGATGGGTAATAACATGATTTAACTTTGAGAAAGTTCTTTACGGGTTTTCCCGTAGCTATCACCCTTCTAAATCTCATATTTCTTCTTCCTCTCCTCTTTGTCTTGCTGCCCGGTTCCTGTAAGAACAACAAAAGCCCAGCATTAGTGCATGTAGAGAAATTTGACGCCCTTCGTTTTGATTGAATTACCTCAGTGGATGATACAGATTCAAAAATCTCTTTGGCAGCATCGATATCGGTATCGCTCAACGACCCTTTGATCAGCAAATCGTCTTTGCCTGCATGCACTAAAACCAGCAAGTTTTACAGCTTTGTTTATAAAGATAGATTTAAAAAATTCATTAACGAAAAGATGAGATCAACAACTCACTAGAATAATCATCTTCCTTTTCGATTTCAGTAAGGTAAAATTTAAAACTTGGTGATTCAGGATAAGTAAGACAAGGACGGCGTTCTTCGTTAACCCTTCCAGTTTCTTCAACAATCTTCTTATGGGCTTCTTTTTCTTCCAAGCTTAACTTTTCCATGGACATGGTCTCTTTATCTATCAACTTACGAGCTTCAGCATTGTTACCATCTTCTTTGTTTTTCCCTTCGCCTGCAACACTAACGATATCCTTATCAGAAACCATGGGCTGGGGTGCTATGTTTGCAGACCCTACGGTACAATCATCAGGCTCCAGAGACAAAACGGAGCTATTTTTTCGGTCAGTGCAGGAGCCGTCCTCTGGACAATGCTGGAGCAGTATTTGTATAGAAAGACTTGACCCAAACCTACGCCTCTTAATCTCCTGCAGTTTCCGGGTGAGAAGAGGCGGCACTTTAGGCTGAATCTCATCATTTTCATGGTCTACCTTTGATGTTTGACTCCCCATTGATGGAAAAGAAAGCAGCTTAGACAGAAAAGAAGGGAGAGGAAGCCAAATGGATGATGATGGATAATGTTGATATCAAAGCTTTTATACATACATACATACATACATCTCTTATTTGGGTTTTGAACTAGTAATTCAACTGTGGGAAATATAGTTATTTTATAATTCAATATATACCTTTGATTATTTGTTTGGTATACATTTACTATTTTTATCCTTCTGGTTGCCTGATGATAAGATTGTTCATTTGCTAACAGTAAACAAGTACAAGGGGTCAGCATGTTAGCAGTTGAACATCACTCAAAATTGGGCGAAAAACAACAATAAATAATAAGTTTTAGAAAAGCTAGGAATTTAATTATTTCAATATTTAGTAAAATTTACATTTTTGGGGGCTAATTGGGAACCAAGTTTTGGGGCCTTTAAAAGGAAAAGATTTAACCCATAAGAGAATATTAATGGGCTTACACTGGTCATGTGCTTAGTCCAGCCCATCTACATACAGTATTTCTTTAGGGTTTTGCAAATTTGATGTGTTCGGAACAGGGTTTTAGGCTGATTTTCCTTTTGGCTGCCATTTCCAACGTAGTGCTAAATTCAGTCTTCTCCAAATGGATGCATCAGCTCTCAATTCTCCTGATTTGCAACGATTCCTCAATGTATGCTCTCTCTCATTTTTTGTTTCATTGCAGAAATAACCTGTTAATTGCTCTTATTTCTGTTAATTTTATCACCCAAAGTTCAAATCTTTGATGATTTGATGGGTTTTACACTATTGAAGTTTTGATTTTATTGCCTTTGTAAAGATTTCTAGTTTCAAATAAAATATAAAGCAAAATCATGGTGATTGTTACCAGTTCATGAGTTTTTTCTTTTATATTTAGTATTTTGCTTTCATTGAATTTAAGAAAATGGTGCTGCTAACTAGACGTTGCTTTCTGTTTTAACTGGTTCCACTAATCATTGATTAGCACTTTTTTTAAGGGTTTTGCTAACGAGTGTCTTGAGATTACTCTTTTAGGTAAGCTAATATACTATTTATCATAAGATTATTATATTAAAGGTAATATTTGCAACATTATTGATCATTTCAATACATTAGATAAAGATATTACTATATATAGTAGCTTTGGAGAGTGCTCTTAAGACACTCTTTAGCAAAATCCTTTAAAAGAAAGATTTTCATGTAATATCTTCTTTTTCAGAAGTTAATTGTCTGAGGATTTTTGTTTGTCCATTTTATAAAATAATTTCATCATTTTGCACAAAACTATGTATATTAAGTGTTATATTCTAGGTGGAACCATTAGATTCTGGTTTGCTTTTATTCTCAGTGGCAGATTGTAGTATTGTTGTTTAGTCTAGATTTTGTTAGTGAATGACCTAAGCACACTTTGAGGTTAGTATTTGTGGTTATAGTAGTTTTCTCTTATCAGTTGCAGTTGGTGACAGTTTATATACTGATTTTCAGTGCGATGAGAGAAACTATTGCTTAATATGATAACCTTAGAAAGTTCTATTAGGACATTGGTATGCTAGATCCATTTAGTATTTATTGTCATGTTGTGTGTATGATACAATTAGCATATTCTATAGGAAGAACTTTGAAAGGAGTCCACAAAAATAAATATGAGGGACTTTAGTTATAGGTAAACATTATTTCCTCATCTGCCCAAGCACACATCCTTTGTCCATACTAGGTTGGAATGAGACAAATGTATCATATTCTTCTCTTGATTTGTTGGCCAACGTAGGCTAAACATGAGTGTGCAAATAATGGGATCCTTGTACAAGTCTTTGGCTCACCTGGGAATTGAAAGTGCAAAATAGAGAGAAGGTAGGAGTAGGAGTGTGTATACCTCTGAGAAAAATATGTAGGACTTGAAACTTTTAATTATATGACGAGTGCTTTTGTCAAATTTTTTTATTCATTTAAACTCGTGACAATAATTCCGTAAAGGGCTTCATAATTAGTCTAAATCGCTTAATGGTTGTTAATTGCGATGGATTAAAATTTGTTGAAATAGTTCGAAAATCTTTTCTTGATCTGATTTTGTTGTGACTATACAGCAAGAAAAGGAAAAAGCCATGGTCAATGAGATGGTGGCAAAGCTTACAAGTGTGTGCTGGGACGAGTGTATCACAAGTACTCCTGGGAACAAATTCAGCTCGAGTGAATCTGCTTGTCTTTCTAATTGTGCTCAAAGATACATGGACTTGACACTCATCATTATGAAACGCGTTGAGTCAATGCAGTAGCCTGGAGGAGACTATGCCTGCAGTCGTGGTTACAAGTTGTGAGCTTTTCTTGCAAAATCTGCTGTATTTTTTAAACCAATACTCGTATTCTGTTAAAATTCCTACAGAAGGACATCCTTTGCAATGGGTTACAAATTAATTATCTCAACATTTTATGTGGCCTTAAAAGAGTTTGCTTTGGCATCCATCTTGTTTCTTTTGACTTTCTTGGCGACTCACCAACCATCCTATCTGCATTTTATTGTGCCAGTATTTACCACTTTTACATCTCAAAATGTCATTATCAGAGGAAAGAGTCCTGAATCTCACATCGACAGTGTTCTAGAACGAGTCTCTGGATTCAAGTATTCACACCAACTTCAGTGTGTGATATTTCTTTTTGGACAAAATATGGGACCTAACAGGTCGAAATGGACGATACTTTACCAATTGGTGTGAGTAGAGCACCTTAGAATCAGTCAATAGTAGGCGCCACGCCAAAGGTAATCAGAGTGCTCGTTTGCCCCCCATGCTAAGAATGAATCATTAAAGCAGCCTTCAGGCTTCAGAAATAGCTAATTATCATCTTTGTTCTCCTTTTCGCAATCCGAGGCCCTACTCGTGGAGTTCTGTTTACTCCAACTTCAACGTCAAGCGACTGTTTTTATTTTGTTCTTTTTGTTGTAGATCGATTTTTTTGGTATTTTATTTTATTTTTATTTTTTATCATAGTTAGCATTTTAAATAATTCACACTGTATTTTTCAATGCTTTCGTAAATGGTTGAATCGATCGTGTCATTGGTTTTCGATTCAATTGATTGATTTGATTTAATTAAAAATTTATTAAAAAATAAAAGATATTAAATAAGATAAAAATCTGGTTCGATTCAATTGTTTTAATTCGATTCAATTAATCTATATCAATTTAACCGGTACACTGATAAGTTTGGGGTGTAGTTCTAACTTGGGCGTTTCCCTTGAAACCCATTATTATTTCTTCGTGGGTTATGATAAAACGGTGGTAACAGTGACAAATAGAGTAATAAGAAAGTATTAATTTACCTATATTTTGTGGAAAACCCCGAAAAAGAACAAGGAAAAGTAATGCAGAAGGATGAGATGTTCAGCTCACAGACGCAGAAGGACGATATAAACTCAAAATTCTTCATTTTTCTTCAAGCATTCAACACAGCGAGACACGGTCACAGTGGTGGATGGATTGCAAGGGGAAGCATGTTGAAATGAAGTAAAAAAGAGGCCAAAAATATCAGTGAAGAATTTTTGGTTTTCCTGTTTTGGTTTGGGGAGGAACAACACAACCCCAAGGTATCGTATTAACACAACCCATTACACTCTGGCCAAATGAAATAGCACAGCTCATTACACGTTACAAAACAGTTTAGCATGTGAAAAAATTAAAGCATTTGGTTCCGATCAACACCAAACAGATTCCACACCCTTTCTTTTCCTCTTTCATTTTTATATTCTGTTTATTTTACAGTTGGTGACCTCTTTTCAAATTGTTGATTCTGGTTTGTAGATTCGCCATTGCTCTTACCATTCATCCTCTTAGATTCTCCACTTCTAGACAAAGGAAGAATCTCGGGTGATATTTCCCATCTTCCACTGTTTCTTCCCCAACTCGAACGCCTAGGATGACGCGTGACACCACGCCCCTCTGTGTTATCCGGAGGAAGCATCCGGAGAAATCGGGAGACACATCAGGCAATCTGCTGTCCTTGTCACTGTAGTCAACGCTGTGTTGTCCTTCATAATCGCTTACATCTCCCGAAGCCTCATCCCAAACCGGCTTTTCTCCCCATCTCGATGTCACCAATGGCTTCCTCTTTGTTTGGACTGGTAAAACCTCCGCTCACTGTTCTCGGTGGAATTGGAGGTTCCTTCGGAACCTTTGCCCTCGGGTTTATCTTGGACGGAGGAATACTGGTGCAGAATACCTCCAAGAAGTTCCCGATGACCCCTTGTTGTATGGATTCTCATGACGATCATACCGGTACCTAAAATTCTCGTATGTGGACTGCCAAAAGCACAAAAAAGAACTTGGTCATTTCCGGCTGAAGACAATGCAAAGCACTAAAAATAGAACACCACAAGATTCAAGCATAATAAACTTATCACTATATGTCGTAGTTTGGAAGTAGTCCGTGGTTTACAGGAAAAATGATGTACGTTAAAACAGATTCAAAGTGCTAGAATTTGAGATTTTCGAAAGTATGAACGTATAATGAACCGGAAAATAACTATTACCTGGTTCGTACTGATTAGATACAAATGAAAGACAGTTAATCCACCAACAAACCAAACTGAAATGAAGGTGTAGATTATTAGCACAATGGAGGCAGGGGTTTTAGTCATCGCTTTCCAGATTGTTGTCTCCTCGCCATTCATGATCCTCCGGATATAAACCCAGCAAAATCCGTGCACGTATAAACAAAGTAGAGTTGTAGAGAAGACAAACATGAAGAAGAATCGGTAATTCCGCTGCACCAAAAGGAGAAGAAAACAAAAATCAGAGACACTGTCATCATACATGTCTAAATACGAATGTACCAATCCAAGTAATAGTTACATCTAACAATTATTTGCACAAAGAATATGAATCGTGCCAATATCAAAATGAGGGGAAAACAAAGAAATAGCCAAAAAAAAAGTTCACGAAAACATAGTGCTGCTGCTGTTACCACTAGTTTGGAAGAAGGAAGTAGAGTATCACGTAAAACAATTTGTATTACCAGTCCAATACACTGACCAACCCAAGGGCAATGGTGGTCGAATCTGTAAACGCAGTTATTGCATATCGAACAGTGAGAACATCGGGGAGGTCTGTACAGCATGCATGTATCACAATATTTGATCTTCACACTTATACCATTGACAATCACATCCTTTGTACGTGGTAATCGTAATGGTGGAGTTTGGCCAGGCCGAACTTCAGTCATTCCTTCATAACTTTCAGGTTCGGGCGGGTGCAAGTTTCGCGGAATTATACCGGGATCTCTTCCCGAGGCTAGTAGAAGAAGAGTTATATCCTGAGGAAACATAAGTCAACTGTAACTCCTTAAATTTGCAGTGATTTTGGAACATCAAAACAATTATCACAATAAGTTTGAATACCCAAATGTGATTTAAGAATACAAAATAAACTTTTTTATTTGTGCTGAATTGAGTATTGAATCAATAACTTGAGGAAACACTGGAAATGCATTCAACGATAAATAGCAAATACGATGGTAGAACTAGTATTCAAAGGCAAGCGAACATCGACATTTAGAGAGTTGTATCCTGTCATAAAATCACCTCACACAATACCGTTTCCAAGAGTTCATTATGCCGAACATCAGTGACACAAACAAGCACTCTATATGCAGACAATCACAAGCAAACCTAAATGATTCATGACATCTGTCATACAATAGTAGAAATGCGAGCATCAACATTTAATAACCATACCACATCATAAAATCAACATAAACAATACATTCAATACGTAGAATATCAGTGACAAAAAGCAGCATACATGAAAAACAATGGTGTTTTAAGGAAGAGAATGAACTAACAGATAAAGTGAGAGCCACGACAGCAGCCATTATCGATATTCCGAGGTGATGAGGGAAGTCATCCAATAATTTTCTTGCTACAAAGACACAGAAGACAGCAACAGGAGCAACAATTAAGAAGATGGTGTAGAAAAGGGATCTCACATCAGGTCCAAATATAAATCTCCCTGCCAAAACAAATACCTGCAGAAGAAAAAAAAAGGACCCAGAGACTATTGGCATAAACAATAGTTAAAACAAAAGTATTACATTTATACTCTGCAGCTCAATTGAGACTTAATTGATCTTCCATATGCTTAAAGTTGGTCAGATTGTTCATTAAAAAAAAAAGTTGGGTCATATTGCAACATCTCAATTAATTCACAAAAATTCACATCAAGCTTAATCAATTGCCTTTCACTTACAAATCGATCCTTATTCAAATTAACTTCATGAACTACCAAAGAACTAAAACCAAGAAAATTCAATTACCCAAACACCTTTTTGTTTTGTTACAAAACTTTAAACACAAAAAAGAACCCTTTCCCATCAATCATATAGCAATAAAAACCCATAAACAGACACTTCTGATTCCATCAAATCAACCCTAAATTTCAGATCTTTGATCAACAAACCATCAAAAGAGATATAAAAAGAAAGAATTTTTTTTTGCTTACATTGCTGCCTTTCCAAGCTTTATAAGTTCTAATGGAACCATCGCCATGATTAGCTTCATCAGCCAAATCTGGTCGAGGAGGCTGTAAACCGTTCATCTTCCAAAAATTCAACCGTTTTTCTTTCCTCTCAATTAAGTAGAGAGAATTGAAGAATAACAGTAGCAAAAGGAAAAAAAAAGAATCCTTGGCGAAAAGCAGCAAATGAAATAGAAAAGGCGGCTCTTTTTTTAATTTCGGGTTCCTTTTTTTCAACTTTTTCCCTTATATTGAAGGCAACATTTTGCATTGACTTTTCTCTATTTTATATAACTTAGCCAATGAGCAACCGCCGTCTAAGGTGGCTATGGTCCAACGTCGAGCTGGTCAACAGTTTCAAATTTGCTTTAAAGATTCCCATTTATGTGGGTATTTATTAATTAATAATTTAATATTTGATTATGTTATCAATAAGATAAAAAATAACATTAGCCCTTCAGAACCAAACAAGGCCAGGGTAAGAAGACTTATAATAAACTGTAGGTAAATTCTCAGTTTCTGACAAGACAAGGTATGTATGTATGATAATGTTGGCCATGGATACAGCGGCATTCCTGAGCAATACATATGATTCTGTCTCTGCGATGCTCGTGTCACTGCCAGCCAATGGTTCATGATGTCACATTTCATTAATGGAATGGGAACCCCCACGCTGGATCCTTCAAGAATAAGTTTTTTTAAAACACCTGTTATTAATTCATTATTTATAGAAAAGTAAGAGTTAATAATATCAAATGAAATAAAATATTTACCGGTTCTTTATATATAATATTTAAGAATCAATATTATTGATTCTTATTTATTAAAAAAAACAATATTATTAAGAGATTGGATTCATAAAGTTTCCATCTTTAAAATTTTGCCAAAATTCCAACGTAGAATATGGGAATTTTCTAATAAAATTCAATTAAATATTCAAAGTAGTTCCAAATTATAAAAAGAGGAGCAGGGGTTTTACTAAAAAAATCTAACTTGACGAAATTTAAGGCTAATGTAAAGTTGAAAAATAATTAAAACGTGGTTGCCGTGGGAGTAGAAATCTTCTCCACTGAAATTAAACATATCATTGTCATGCAATAAAAAGACAAAATTATTAAAAAGTCAAAAGCAATTTTGCTAGAGAGAAAAGACTGACTTCTTGAAGCATGCCATGAGAACTATCTAATCTAAAAGTGGGTTTGGATTGATCACACGTTTATTTGTGGCAGTATAAAAATAGTGATGGTGGTGATAATAAAATTAGATATTGTAATGTGAGATAAAAAAATAAGTTAAACGCACCGCATCGTATTGTCTATCAAAACCCTTGAAATCATGTAACGTTGTTTCATGGAGGATGCAATGGAGTGCATAAAATGTTTCTCCTTCAACTTGTAAGATGTTAACCATAATGCTTCTGTAATTCAATTCATCTAAGTGACTAATCACTTCGCATTTCGCTATCTCTTAGCTTCACCTTCCAGCTCGTTAGCTTGCTACTCCACAGCTCACTGTCTTCTAGCTCTTAGCTCGTCAGCTCGCCACTTTCCAGCTCATCGGCTTGCTACCTCGTGGCAATAGCTCAACACATTGCGGCATCACCATGCACATCGCAGGATCTCAACAGGGATATCTCTAAAGATACTGTCAAGCTTAAGGGGGATAACGTGTCATTATACATTTCATCCAGTTACCTCTTAACACGTCATATCAGGAAATCGTACCTTATAAATATGAAGAATAGTCTCCATGAGAAGAGGACTGAAAGAAAAGCCATCAACATGCTTGTATTTTTCTATCTCATGCTTTCGAATTTAAATCTATCGATGCATACGTCTTTATCATTAATATTAGAGGTGGATTTAAAGGGGTAGACAAGACCTTTAAAATTCTTTTGAATTTTTTTATACTCGTTTATATAATTTAGATTATTACTTAAAATTTGGTAAAATTATGCTTTGTCCCCTCTATATTCTTTTACTTGTTTTAGTCTTGTTTATATACATTATATTATTAGTAAAATTTCAATAAAATTATACTTTACCTTATTTATAAACATCATGTTAGGTAAAATTATTCTTTGGATCCCCTTAGAATTATATTTTAATTTTCTTAAGATAAATTGATATGATAAAATTATATTTTTAGTAAAATTGATTGATCTTATCTCTAATCATATATATTAACAATGTAAATGAAATTATCCATTTTATTTTAAAATAAAACTTAAAAAAATTATTTTGTATTATTTTTAGTTTAGTTTAAAAGTTTTTAATTGGATATATTTAATTATGATTAAAATACGACAACACTAATTTATTTTTCTATATTGGTTAATGTATTAATTAAATTATTTAAAAGTTTACAATAGTTATATATTTATGTAATAACAATAATTTTTTAATATGAATATATACATATTTGGTATATATTAGTATTAATTTATATGAAATTAAATTAAAGATCTTAAAATAAATAAATTCTTAAATATTTATTTTTTTCAAATTTAATATCACATATAAAAATATCATATATGATTTTTATAATCATTATAATATCATAAATAAAGACTAAAAAAATCAAGCATTCATATTTATATGATTTTTTATTTTTAATCATTTTATTTGTCGAACGTTACAAATTTTAAAATTATTTTAAATTAATAAATTGATATAATTAAATGAATATATATATATATATTAAACAACTAAAATAAAGTTAAAAATGAGTGAGTATTTCTTTAAAAAAAAAAATGGTTAGCATTTATGGGTTGTAAAGAGAAATGCCCAATTAGCCCAAAATTAAACTAACCCAAAATTGGTTCACATTTTGGATCGTTAGCTCTTCATACGTAGGAGATAGATGCCACCTATATCATATAATTGGATACTAACTTTCATATATATTAGTATGCTCCTTTTCGTATTGTGTTGATTATTTATTTGTATTAGATTATAGAGTAAAAATTTGAATATTAAAATATACCCTAAGCAAAGTTTTTATAATCAAATTGGTGGTTAAACCAATTAAGTCATTGGTTGTACGGTTCGATTAAATAAATTATTAAAAAATAAAAAATCAATTCAATTCAATCCGTTTTTAGATTGATTCATACCGACTCACAGGTCAATCGATCTAATGCCTCTCCTCGGACCGATACCCAACCTATTCGATCCGGGTCAAACAACTATGACTCTAAACTTCGTACATTTGAAGTTTAGTCTTCCTACTTTTGTTTTCAAGATTTAATCCCTCTACCTTTTGGATTTAAAAATTCGCTTCCAAATTATATATAAAGACATGGCATTTTAATTGAAAAATTAACTATATTAACTAATTAATAACGTTATAAAAATATAGGGAGAAAAGAGGATTAAATCTAAAATTTAAACATATTAGAGGGACTAAAATTGAAAATTAACCCTTTTTTATAAAATTAAAAGAAAGAAAGAGAATGGTGAGTATTTGTTACGTAATTTGGACCTTCCTTTTAATACATTATAAAAATAAATACTTTAGGGTGATAGGATCCTAACTATCAAATAGCTCAAAGCCCCTCGGTGCTGTGTATATATATGATTAAGAATTCGAGTAAGTATTGGGAATAGATATGGATTCGATATGGTCATAGATATATTATTTTTATTTTAGATAGAGAATTAATATTTTATTGGAAATAAATTTAGATGGCATAAAGATTTGTGAGAAGAGTTTTATGCAAATTATAATTATATACAAATATGTATGTATATGTTAGTGTGCTAACATCTTTAACAAATATATGGTTGAAGTTTCAATTATTACATTTCCTTCTCTCTATTTTAAGAATATATGTTTATGTATGTATGCTCAAGTAAAATCTAATCTCAATTTTAAATACGCATAGCAACACGCTATAGGGTTCAACACTTCACGAGGGAGGTTGGTTTTGGATCTATATTGTCCCATCTGAGGGTTTTGTTTTTCGAATTTTGAGGAGAGATAAAAAAGTTGACGAAATCTAAAACACTTCGATCGATGTAGATACAACCTACAAGCTCACAGGAGAGATATTGATTATGTAAGTTGCACTTGCGGGGATCGAACCATTAGCTAAGACCACAGTATGTTAAAAGTAAGACATTTAAACCTTGGTTGATGGGTCAATCTCTCGAAGTGCAACTTGCATAGTTATTATTTCTAACAATACCGACACCTCTCGTGAGTTTGTAGGTTGTATTTACATCAACCGAGACACTTCCTAAAACTTGTGAATTACTTGGATCTCTTAGAAGTACAAGAGACAAAACCTTTGAGTGGGACAATATCTTGGTGCGAAAGATTCTCGATCAACTCCCCCTCAACAACGCTAAAGGACAATGAGATATAATGTATTATATTTTATATATTTTTTAAAAGTGCTCCATTTTATTGTTTCACCTAGAACTCAAAAATATAAAAAAAACAAACCTAACTATCATAAGGGATATCAAATAAAAAATCGCTCATTAGGGGAGGAGTTCTTGCCCGGTCGTCCTATATTCTACCACGTGTCATTGCTGAAGTAAGGATATAACAATTTTTGTAAGGAGACATGAAACACTTGAATCTTAAAAAATATTGTGCTATTTTGGATGTAGAAAAAATAAATTTTTTAATATTCAGATATTCAAATGTATTTAAGGTATAAGAGTGATATGCTGTTAATTTTTTTTTCTTCAAACAAGATATAGGACTCGAATCCCATTATAGAGATTTTTCGGGTGTCTTTTTAGAGTAGTTGAGATATGAATTTAGGTAAAGGATTGATGATTACACATTCAAAAGATATAATTCATCAATCATTGATTTCTTGACTTATTTTACCACCAAAATCTACTAATAAACCAAACTGATCACTCCCTATATTCAGATTCATTGCCATACATATTTGACTAAACCACAGTTAGGAA